>CAUYUJ010000765.1:0-22508 GCA_963575745.1 Prorocentrum cordatum | reverse complement strand
CCTCCTCCTCCTCCTCCTCCTCCTCCCCCTCACCCCCCGCGGGCCCCAGGGATTGCCCGAGAAGACCTTCGAAAGCCACCTCCTTGTTCCCAGATCATTATGTTCATCTGGTTGTCTGCTTTGTTTGAGCGTGCGAGTCTTTTCCTCCTTTTTTTCCCGTCTGTTTCCATGGGCAGGGTTTCTGAGCATGCTGGTGGGGATGTTTTAAGATCGCGACCGCGCCGAGAGCAGTCGGGCGGCGCCCAAAGGCGCAACGAACTAAGCGGCGGTCTAAAGCACGCGCAACGGGAAAGGGAAAGAAGGCAAGAGGGAGGACAGCAGGGGGAAGAACAATCAGGAAGCGGGCCTCGCTGTCGCTCAGAGGAGGGCGCCATCGACCAGGAAGGCCTTCCAGGCGAACTGCAACACCAAAATGGCGGAATTCAGGTTGCACGACACTTCGAGCGTGCAAAAGTTGGAGGCCACCGGCAGACACCACGAAATCCAGCGCCAAGACCAGACTACCGCGGATGCAAATGGCGGCCGTGTCGCAGGCCCTGGTAGGCATCGACCAACGCCATGCGGGCGCTCAACGGACCAGAGTCCGGATCGCCAGACACCGTCAGGGACTGGTGTCGAGAAAAGGCTGGTGGGGATATATATATATATATATATATATATGTGTGTGTGTGTGTGTATGTTTTTGTATGGTCAGCGGCCCCGAGACTACGGTCAGGGAGCGGAGGCGACGTCCGGGCCACGGGCGAGGCTAATTTGCAAGACATTCGCCGCCAGCCAGAGTCGGCGGACAGACAGCTCGCACCTGCACACGCACTGAGCAAAATGACCAGAATTCGAGAGGCACAACTGGTGGGGACACGCGGAGCATGAAGAATCATCATCCAGCAGCACACGCACACGCGCTTCTTGCAAGCTGGTAGTTCGCGGCCCACTTTCAAGCTTATGACCCCGCGACCTTTAGGGCCCGGACGGCCAGTCGACGACCCAAGAGCGCCCAAGGATGGTCCCGACAAGCCTCCAAGAGGCTCCCATGTCGAAGGAGCCGGCGACGATCTTATGGTCGACTCCTGGGTCTGCCCAGGCTGAACCAGTTTCGGTTCGACGGCTGCCGGGCCCGAGATGGACCGCGTCGCGACGTCGAATCGGGTCGGAAACGGATCGGATGGCCACCGAATCGACCCGAATCGAATCGAAATTGGATCGCAGCGCCTGGCTCTGGCTGGCCCTGGCCGATGCCGGCGAACGGAAGCGAATCAAATAGGATCGGAATCGCAGCCCCAGCCGCGGGATCGAGTCGTGTCGAACGCGCTGGCCTCCCTCTATTGCACTCGCCAGAGATCGTTTCTGGAGGTGCAGAGCGCAAACGGCACAGCCGCGCGCCGTCAGAACGAAGCAACAATGCAACGGCCAAAACTACGCACCAAGCGCACATGAGCGGGCTACGCTGCGGCTCACAAAACGCGGAGGACCAGGAAGAGCCACAGGTCGACGCGCAGCGCCAAAATGGCGATGAGCAAGAAACCGACGAACTCGAAGACCGCCCTCACGCAGCCGAAGAAAACGACGAACAGGCGTGCAAGCGCTCAACGGAAGGGTTCAGGATCAACAGCTGGGGGTACTTTTTTGGTCAACGGCCTCGTGAAGCGGGTCAACAGGCGCCCAAAGTCTAGCCGGGCCACGACTAGGCAGCGGAGGAAAAGCCGAAAGGCAAGAGAGGCGCAGCAAACGGGCGGCAGCTCAGAAGGGCGAAGAGAGCCGGTAGACCCATTCCCGGCGGCGTCCGAAAATCCTGGTGGCTACCAGCGAATAGACGCAGCCATAATGGCGCGGCAGCGCGACCAAAATCACGTAGAGGTCGATCACCCGGCGTGAGTCAGCCAGACGGCAACGTCAGAGACGAACGAGACCGACAAGCACCCCCAGATGCCATCTGTGAAGTGGACGAACACAAATGTCGAATCATCGCGTCAGCGCAAGAGTGAAGAGGGGGAAGCCTCGTCACACATAGGACCGCAAACGGCAGTAACTCTTGTTTGTACAGCAGACAGCTGGGGATACGCGAAACGTCAAGAACTGCTCACGAACCCCGCGACCCCGAAAGTCTGGGCGGCCGTTGAGCGACCCACGACATTGTCCAGACGGCGCACGACGGCTCCAAGGTGCCTCGCGGATGGTTCCCGAAGGCCCCAGGGGCGCCCCGACGTCGCTCAGGGCGGCCCCCGAGATTCCGCGGAGCGCAAGAGGGGCTGGCGCGAGGGGGCGGCCTTGACTGGAGGCACGGGCGAGCTCAGAGGCGTGTCCGAAGGCCCCTCAGAAATCAGAAGGTCTTCTCCGATGCTCCCTGGCAACCCACAAGGCGGCCCTCTCGCGCCACCCCTCACGGGGCCGAAACAAGCGGCGCCCCGTTCCCCGACCGACCGCCTCGAAGATGACCCGAAGGGGGCCTCAAGAAGACCCCAGGATAGCCCACGTTTGAACTCGCCTGCGCCTCGTTGCTGCATGGGCGACCTCCCCTTTTAGCTGCATAGGCTGCCCCCCCTCCCTGTTCCACTGCGTGCCCCCACGCATCAACTCGCCTGGGCATCGTTGCTGCGTGGGCTGGCGGGGCTACGCGAAGCGTCAAAAATTGGATGGGCCCGGCAAATATTTGCCCCACGTTGCCGCCAATGGCCGCCTCGCGGTCGCCTCGTGCACACGGCGTCGCGGCTGCGGATGCGCAAGAACATGTCGACGATGGCAACGACGGCGATGGCGACAGACATGAGGGCGGCAGCGGAAACCTGGAGAGCCTCCGCGAATCTGCGGGCGAAATGCCGCTGACCCACACGTCGGGAGAGGGCGCGGAGCAGTTACCTCCGCGCCCCCGGGCGGGGACAGGACAGGACAGCACAGGCGCCAATGCGCGCCCCGGGGGACGGCCCTCTAACAGCTCGGCGGGGGCGCCGAAGCGCCCAAATTCAGATGTCGCAATACATGTTTGCTTTACGAGCTCGAATGCACGATTGGCCCCACTGATACAACCCCTCCGTTTGAACATGCAGCGTCATAAAAAGGGCGCGTTTGTCTCACATACGTTTGTGCGATGCCTATCACCTCCGCCATACTTGGTGCAGTGCGTACATTAATTCCAGAAACTCGCCTGTCCTGCTCAGCGGGCCCCCAGTCCCATTGTGAAAGTTGTGGCAGAGCTCCCGCCAAGGACAATATCGACGCATGAACTCGCAACGGTGCTCCATTTCATCCAGCGATAATTCCGTGCAGTCTGGATTGGGAATTGTTGATTCGCATTCCACAATATGGTTCTCAAACGTTTCTGGCACCAGATATATGTAACTTCCTTCGTCGTACGCATCGACGGACAAACCGATGCGCGTCTGCATACTCGACATTAGACCGTCAAGTGTGGCCGCTGCTTCCTTGATCGTTTCATCTGCACTAGATGCGCGACTCGCCTAACAAGAAGGGGCGCCGTCTCGACGCATTTCACCACTGCTGGCATTCTCACGAGCGCTTGGCATGATAACTGTACGCCCCGCGATCTCTTCCAGAAGTGCAACCTTGGAACTTCGCCAACCTTCTCGGCGCACCCGAGCTCAGGTACCTCAACATGCCAAGTTGCCCCTTTCATTGCTACGATTGGTTCCACTGGGGCAGGGCGAGACGAAAGAAGGGGAAAACGAAGGAAGGGAAAAAGGGGAAGCGCGAAACGCGCGGGGGGGGGCAACAGAGGCAACCACAGCCCAGCGGTTATCATCGCGCACGCGACAAAGCAAACTTGCACTATAATGATGGGAAACATCATTATATTGTTGCAAGGCCCAAAGGGCAGAACAAAACTGCGGCGCTCAACGAGCGCGTGCAAACGCGCCCTCTCCAGCGACCAAAGGTGGCCAACGGCCAACACCAGAGGCACTCGTGCAGAACAGGGGTCACGGGGATGCGCTGGGACCTGACCTCCGGTTCCTTTCTGGCTAACTCCTAATAGCGCCACCAGCGCTGTGCCTCAGGGGGGCTCAACAGAAAGAAGGCCAACCGAGGACCGCCCTACACTGGTAATCAACATGAGGACCATCATAATGATGGCCACGATAAGATGAAGCGACAAACCGAACAAGTCATCATGACGAGGAACATGATGATGGTGGTGGTGGTGGCGATGGTGAGGGTGATGGTGATGATGATGGGGATGGTGATGGTGATGGTAATGGCGATGGCGGTGGCGGTGATGGTCGTGACGATGATGATGATTATGAAGATGATGACGATAATGGTTTTTTTTCCCTCTCCCAGGTTCCGAATCTGGCGCGTCTTTGACCGTAAAGAGAAGTTCGTAGGCGTCGGTCTGGATGTCGGGGCTCTCACAGGCGGCATGGCACGCAGCTTTCTGACATATGGCTATCCATGACAGCGGAGGGAGCCCGGGGCCCCGACAGAGATGGCTGCTCAGAATACTCTCACGCCCAGCAAAGTATCCGGAGAGCGCTTCAAAGGAACCCATGACATTGGAAGCAGCGCACGGTTTTCGCAACAGCATGTTGACGACCTTATCTTCCTTACTCAGACCAGCGGGCAGCAGACCCTCAAGATACTCGAAAGACGCCGCTGAGGAACGATCGGGGGCAACCTCGGCAGAGCTAGACGCGGCGAGGCTAGGGAAAACTGGGGCATCAGATGACATACAACTGCGCGCACCACAAGGGGTCTCGGACATCGCATCGTCGTCATCGCCGCCCTCTCCACGCGCCTTCTTGCGGGGCGGCGACCCGGAGGGAGGAACACCACCGCCGCAAACCGGATCACGCACGAGGTCGCCAGGCCGACGATCAGGATGGACAGACCCCGGAAGAGGAACATCTCCTCCACGACAGTCGGCACCATCACGACGGTCAGCAGCAGCACATTGGAGGCCATCTCCACGACGGTCGTCGCCGCGACGATCGGCACCAGCATGACGGTCTTCACCACAAAGGTCGGCTTCAGCACCTCCACGAAGATCGTCTCCAGAACGGCCGGCATCAGCACCACCACAAAAGTCGGCACCAGCACGAAGGTCGTCTCCATGACGGTCGCCGCCACTGCGGCCGTCACCACGAAGGCCGCCTCCACGAATGTCATCACCACGAAGGTCATCACGAAGGTCGTCTTCGCGAAGATCGTCTTTACGAGGGTCGACTCCACGACGTTCGACCCCCGAAGGTCGGCACCACGTAGGTCAGCTCCACAAAGTTCGTCTCCACGGCGGTCGTCTCCGCGAGGGTCGGCACCAGCACCACCATGACGGTCGTTTCCGCGAGGAACGCCTCCACGGCGGTCGGCACCAGCACGAAGGTCATCTCCACGAAGGTCGGCACCCGCACCTCCACGACTGTCATCCCCACGAAGGTCGTCTCCACAACGGTCGGCACCATCACGGAGGTCGTGTCCACGACGGCCAGCTCCAGCACCACCACAAAGATCTCATCCACGACGGTCGGCACCAGCATCTCCAGGACGGTCGTCTCCACGAAGATCGTCTCCACGACGGTCGGCACCAGTACGAAGGTCTTCTCCACGAAGGTCGGCTCCAGCACCTCCGCGACCCTCAGCTCCTTCACCTCCACGAGGATACTCCATATGATGGTCGGCGCCAGCACGAAGGTCATATCTACGACGGTCGGCTCCGGCACCTTCACGGGGATCCATAACGTCAAGAACAGCAAGCACCCGATCAGCAGGATCGGCACCTTCAGGTAGACCGCCCCCGGAACGTGCATCAGGTTCTGCATCTTGACCTCCTCCTCCAGGAAGGTCGGCATCAGCGTCGCCACGGACGTGAGCAGGTGGAGCACGCCGCATCGATATCGAGACATGGGATTTTTCCGTGGTCCACAACAATGGCATCCTGAAGCGAGGTGAGCATGGACTGGATGAGTAAGGTCGCAAAACTGTTGAGCATGCCAACGTCCCAGTATGGCAGGAGAACGAAGTGGAATATGACCCTATCACGATGCGAATTGAGTCGAGCTCGACACTGGCGCCCTTGAGCGAGTTGATCCGCGATCCATCGCAGCCTCGCAGCACTGACCATCCGAGCGAAAAAAACAACACGGCGGAAACGGCGCGGGGGGCGCACGGGCGCCCGAGGGCCCGATGGCCCTCGACCCAGCACATGCTAGAGCCAAAGTGGCTACGATGATGACGATGATGGTGATGATGATGGTGATGATGGTGATGATGATGATGATGATGATGATGATGATGATGATGATGATGATGATGATGATGATGATGATGATGATGATGATGATGATGATGATGATGGTGTGGTGGTCGTGGTGGTGATACCCGGGCTCGGTTGCGGGTGCCTGGGTCTAAGAACGTGTTGTCCCCCAAGAGAAAGCCATCGGCCCCCAAGCACCCCCAAGACGCTACAAGAGTATCCCAAGATACGCCCCTGGGGGGGGAAGGGGGGGGCAAAAATGTCTCACGGAAGCCGCCGAGAGGCGTCCCAAGAGACCCCAAGAAGCCCCTGAGAGGCCTTTTGTCCAAGACCCAGGCGCGGCGGAGGGAAGTTCCGAAGGCTACTAGTAAGGGGCAGAGAGTAGAGAGTAAAGGCAGAGGCCAGAGAATATAGAGCACGGCGTAAAGAATAAAAATCAGACATGTCCACATTCGTCCGCAATGCTCACGCGAACCACCAGCACGCTGCCTCCATATATTTCTCACGAACGACTGGTGTGGGTGCTCTCTTGTGTAACCCTGTGGTTCATTACGTTTGTGGCGCTTGCCTGCTGGCCTCTCCCTGTTGTGTCCGCCCACCTTCCTCATTCCCTCCTCCCTTACCTGATAGAACTGCACAGCCAACAACATGGAAGGGATCACGACTGGGGCGTTGGTCTCTGGCAACGCGTGGAACGCCCGACCTTTCACGATCGCAGCCTCCTGACAGAACAGATTGTTCGGTGTTGGGCGATTCCATGCCGTTGGCGGCGTTCAACCTTGAGATCCCACGCTAGGGTCGACGTCGCGTGGACGGGACACCAACCTACTTCCAGGATTGAAGTACCTGCCCCCTCCCTCCCTCCCGTCCTTCCCTCCGCCCCTCGCACCCCACATCCTCCCTAATCCACTCTTCTCCTTCCGCAGAAAAGAAAACTTTCCCGTCTGCCCGTGCCAGCCTGGCAGCCCATGCGGCCCTCCGCGATGCTTGAGACTCTGGCGCGCTTGTCCTCGCGAGGACGAGAGGAAGAGGGGGAGGAGGAGGAGGAGGAGGAGAAGGACAAGAAGAAGAAGAGGAAGAAGAAGGAGGAGGAGGAGGAGGAGGAGGAGGAAAAGGAGAGGAGGAAGAAGAGGCCCTGGCTGGCAGACCCCTCCCCCTGGGAGCGACCGTTGTTTCAGGCAGTTGGCCACCCGCAGGGGAGCCGCCTTTTGGAAGGGCGGGGAAAATTTCTGCCGGCCCCGTTCAGCGAGCTCCGGCCGCGGGTGGGGGCGACCCGCGCGCAGCTGGAGGAGGAACAGGAAGAGGAGGAACTAGAATAGCGGAATTTAGGGGTTCAAGGTAGAAGTCGTGGCGGCAGTCGTAGCATGAAAGATAGATTCGCGGCGGTCCTTTTCCTTTCAACATCTGGTATGCCGCGCGCACACTGCAGGCCAGAATGGCGGCGGGCACGCACCTGTACTCCCATTCGATTCGGGGCTACTGGGCAATCGAGAATGTCCTTCCGTAGCATTTAGGCCACAGAGGAACACTCGCAATGAGGTGCCACTGCCTTCACCGCGTGGCCTACGCAGTGGACGCTCGGCACAGCCCGCACATGGCTCAAGAGCCTCAGTCCGAACGGAACAACGTGAACCCTGGAGAACCGTGTTGGCTCGCACGTGGTCATCACGTGCGTGGGATGAGCTGACATGCTCAGGGTCGCGGGCCGTAGCGGCACCCCACAACAAGGAGAGCCTAGGGACAGGTTTCTTACCCAACGCAAAGTCGACTGGCCGATGTTGCCTCACAGCAGGAAGCAGGGCACTGCTCTGCTCGGGGGGGGCCTGGCACAAATTGTGCACGGCGTGCGCTCACGCTGCGACACTACTCGTGCCTGCCAGCCACGTGCGCCCCCTGGCTCTGCATCTAACACACTCCAGGCTAGGTGCCAGCGAGCGTACCCGGCCGCGGCTGCGCGCGCGCTGCAGCGCGGCCGGAGAGCCCCCGCGCGCCGTGCTTCGTTGGCGCGCAGACTCGGCTCGCCCAGCTGTTCGCAACAGCGTGTTTCCTCGCTGCTGGCGCTCATCAGTCACAGCCGTTGACTGGTCCGCGTTGCTGTTCTGATGAATGCCGAGCGGCCGGGCGCGGCCGACAGCAGCGCAGCGTCGCAGGTCGCCCACCTCAGTCGCGCGAAGCCGCCCAGGCGCCGGCAGCACAGCGTGGCCAACGCGCCCAGCCACCGCGACGCACGCTGGCCAGACCGCAAGGAGGCGCGGCCGGCGCTGCAGCGCTGACCTCTGCGATGGCGCGCTGCCGCGCCGGCGCCTCGCAGCGCGGGCGGCGATGAAGCGCCCAAGCTAGGCGCCTGCACGCAACGCCCGGCGAGCGCCCAGCGCGCCGCGCCCGCCGGAACTTCGCGACGAAGCCGTTCGCGCCGACGTCCACGCGGCGCCAATCTATTGCGACGCAAACAGGCCCTCGCAATCGACGGGGAGGCTGGCCGGCCACTGACGGTAGGGATCGGCTTCTCGATGGTGATCGCGTCGAACGCGGTCTCCGGTGAACGAGCGGTCAGGTCACTCTCGCGGCGATCGTCGCAGCTCGGCCGCCAATCGCCCTGTCGTTGGCGCGTCGGGCCCAGACATGCCCACGCCCGTCGGCGCGCGGCGACTGTCAGGACGCACACGCACTAATGCTGCACAGCAGGTTCAGGATGAGATGCTGCGACAGGTGACGCACGAGCATATCCGATCGATCCGGCGCAGGCGAGGCGGGGCCCGCGCTGCCGGCAGCCGCGCGGCGGAGCTGACGCGGCCAGCTGCTCTTGCCCAGAAGACGCAAGCGCGCGCAACCACAACGGCCGCGTCGCCATGCCAGGCGCTGCCGGGCCGACGACGGCGAGCCATGGCCGGAGTCACGTGTTCAGCGACTCCGGGAGCGACCTCGCAGGCTGCGCCCCGGAACAGGCGCCGCCGCGCGCGTCGACGCGCTGGCGCGCAGCCGTCCGTGCTATAGTGCTGTCATTATGTAGCACGGGCAGCATGCTGGCGCGCGCCGGGCAACGCGGCGCCGCGCCCCGTCCGCCGCCCCCGATAGTCGGCGAGATCAACGGCGATACCGCCAGGGCGACGTCGGCGAGCAAGCGCGCGCCCCGCGGGGCTGACGGGGGAACGACGAGCGAGGAAGAAGCGCAGGATCACTTCCGCGGCTGGAAACGGCCGCGCATGGGACTTGCACTGGCGCAGCACACCCAACATCGGCGGACTCGGAAGTCTCCGACCCCAGCATCACGACGACGTCCGCGACGCGGCCCCCCTCCTTCACGAAAGGGCCCTCGTCGGCAGAAGGACCAGGGCGCACCCCCGCCCGCATGCACCGCGGGGGCGCCACCCCCAGGCGAATTGCTGCGCCATGGAGATGACTTCCAGTATCTCCTGGTTCAACGGGCGCCCGCGCCTGCAAGCGGAAACCTGAAAGTCGGACGAAGCTGTCGCACTGCATCGAGGCCGCGGCGGCGGCGCCTAGCAAGATCTTCGCGACATCCACGATGTCCCTGGCCGGCCACGGACGCCACGTGGCCCAATGCCACCTGCATGTGCTCGCTCTCGGTTCTCTCCCAGGCGGAGTTCGCGTCGGCGAGGAGGCGTCGGCGGGCGACTGCCACGGAATCCCGAATCTACGTTTCGATGCTGTCCTGGGCCTGCACGGGGCCACCTGGCCCCCCCTGGGCCTTGTCCGCCGAAGCAACGAAATCAATGAAATCAGACAGCCGGGCCCAGCTCCCCGCGGCCTGCAAGCCAGGCGCCCGGGAGGCGCCCGACGTCGCGCATGCAGACCTGCGCCGCGCGAGTGGAGGTGAGCGCGTTACGGGGCATAAACTGGCTGCTCTTGTAGCTGCAGATCTGGGTGCCCATGCGTCACGCATACTGGACTGCACTGGACGTTCAGGTCCAGCGACGCGGCGGCGACGTCCGCCGTCTCGCTGACGACACGGACATCCCCCTCAACATCACGGACGTTGCAATTGGTCCGGCGCGGCGGCGAGCACAGCTCGAACCGCTGCGAGCACGGAGAGACTCTTGCCCCAGGACCCGACCCCAGGACCCGCCCTGGCCGGGCCCTCTTAAGCGGAACCACTTTGCAATCCAGAAGTGAAGGGGAATTGAAGCCCCGGCGCTACCGCGGGCAATCCATCGTTTCACTGGGCCTGCGAGCACGCGGGCGCGGCGCCGACGCCCGCGCCCTCCGCCCGGCTGCCCGAGGAGCCCTATGCAGCAGCGGCGGCTCCAGGCGCATGAGCCGCCGCTTTTCTCCGGCCACCGGCCCGGGGCTGCCCGGGCCGACTGCGCGCGAACTCGCGCGGGCACTTCGGGCACCCCCCTCGAAAGTAAGCCGAGCGCTCCGCGCTTGGACAGCCCGGGCGCCCCTCGCTGGGCCGCGCGCGCCGCCGGAGAGGATGCGGCAGGAGTGGGTGCTAACGAAGGTCAGCAGAGTGACAACCAATGTCACGAGGCCGAATCTGCGAGTCGCGATGACGCAACTGATGGCCACGATGTCTCGGCCGCACGTCAAGCCCGCCCCCGCGCGGGGCAGCGCGGCGGCCAAGACGCCCTCCTCGACGGTCTCGGCGCGGAGGCCGACGTCGTTCAAACGGAAGCAGACGCGGGCATATCCAAATCCGAGGAGGCCGCCCACCCCGTAGAGCACGCGCAGATTGTCGCCCATCCGCGAGAAACGCGGCGGCCACGCAGCGAACGGTTGCCGACGCGTCAGAGCCCGCGGCAAGGACGCTGCGAGCTGAACAGAAAAGTCGGCATGGAAGTCGGACAACTCCTTGGCCCAAGCGGCGGCCTTATTGGCCACGGCCTGCACTGCTTGCTGGGAATCACTTCGGTTATCCTCTCGCCCAGTGGCAGGGCGCCACTATCCAGCCGCCCCGCGGCGGCGCTCTGGGCCGCGCGCAGGTCCTGACCAGACCATCCGTGGCGCAGTCAATCACGCGCGCCCGGCCGGTGGCCCGCTGGCCCCCCAGGCAGGCATCAAAGCACGCCTGGATGCATGCCTGGCAGCACTGGCTCGCAGGGCCATGGCCATGCTGCATGGCCCCACTGGGCCCAGGAGGAGCGGCGGTTGCGCGGCGAGTCGTCACGCACATCGGCCTCTAGTCGGCTGACGCGCACCCCGAACTCAGACGGCCGCGCCTGTCACACCGGGCCGACAATTGCCACGCCCCAACGGGATAGTCACGCCACTGGCGGGGGCCCAAAAGCCCGAGATATTGTCGCGCCAGGGGCTGCCAGATTCTCGCCGACATCGAGTCGACCACCCCCTGACGAGACGGCCCATCTTGGACAACGGGTCGACATTCGCCGCCCCCGGGGGAAAAGTCACGCCCTGCCCAGGTAGATCCCGAACACCACACCTGACCATCAACACCTTGGCCTTCGAACACAGCATGAGCCACCTGCACCACCGCTGAATCGGGAACACTTCCAAGCCGAATAGGGAGCCTGGGTGGCTCGCCAAGCCCGGCAGCCCGCGGGCAATCCAACTGCACGGGCCACCTGCCCAAACACTACGTCGGCGACGCCATCTCTCAAGGCCGCGCCCCCCACGCGGCATCTACCCTCCATCTGCCAGAAGAGAGATTGCCAGGGGACTGGCGAATTGTTCGCCGAGGCACTGAACCTGCCAGACTTCGCGGCCGCACTCCCTGATGATCGGTCTCGGTCCTGTCACGCCTGGGAGAGGCATTACCAGGGGACAGACGCCTCCTTCACCTTCTGTGGAGAGGAAGCTGGATATACCTCAACCCCACGTAGATGAGCCGCCCCTTAACACGGCTGCGCCACGTAGAGCACGCACCGAAGGTGACCCACGTTGCGCAATATGGGCACCCCGTTGCCGCAAAGCCGCCGCACAGTCGTCTGCTTTGCCGCGATTGCCTCAGATGCTCCACCTGCAGGAACGGCAGATGGCGCGGGGTTCCCAGCGAGCGAACCTCATCCCGCTGCAGCACTCTCTCCGTTGCAGCCACCGCGGCATCGCTTGTCCGCGAAGCGCTGTGCAAAGGTTTCTTCACCGGCATCCTCCTTGAAAGCCTTCGCTTTGGCTGCTGCCTCTCCAGATATCTCAGCGACCGCCTGCTTGAGTTCGGATCGCCCCACCACCCTGCCACCACACTGCGCATTGCAACTATCGTCCAGCTCGTACTCGTCAAAACACAGACCGTCCAGCGATAGAGGGATGTGCTTGCACATCCGTGGAACGATGTCCGCGACAAGGATAGGAGCCGATTCGGGATAAGACCCGTGCTCAAGATCGACGGACGCATTGACATGCGTGGCCAAGTGCCTAAAATATGTATCCGACTGCTCGAGTGCGGAGGTGAGATACAGCACATCGAGTCATAGCGTATCCGAGGCGCCAGCTTTCTACAGCATGTCGCACAATACACTGAGCTCCTTGGTGTCGAAATCCCTGCCAATTTCCAAAATGGACTGGACCTGGGAGAGGGTCTCAGGTGGCCTCGGCAGTCCAGGCAGGTGGTTGCCTCCACTTTGGGCGTCAATGCCTTTGTCTTTTACGTCCCTAGCCTCCAGACACCTCATGAAAGATGCACCCAGTCACTCCCCGCCAAGTCCTGACCGCACTCCTGACACGACAAGCTTCGGCTCCGACAACGTGTGGATACAGGCATTGCAGAACAAATGTTGTTTAGCCTTTCTCTTGTACACACACACACACACACACAAACAGACACACACACACACACACACACACACACACACACACACACACACGCAGGCACGCAGGCACGCACGCGCGCGCGCACGCACGCACGCACGCACACACGCACACACGCACACAAGCACACACGCACGCACGCACGCACGCACAACACACACACACACACACACAACACACACACACACACACACACACGCACACACACACACACACACACAAGCACGCAAGCACGCACAAGCACACACACACAACCACACTGTGGGCCGCGAGTCGCGACGGAAGTCCAGCCCTCGGTGCCCCAAGCCTCAGCCGACCCCCACTCGCGGAGTTCAGGACCCCTCCGCGGGTCCCAAGCAACAGGAGCGAGAGGCCGAGGCGGCCGAATACGTGTCGGCGACACGGGCAGGCCGTAAACTCGTCAGTGGGAGCCGTGCGGGATGAAACCGCAGTGATGCATCAGGCGACAAGTCTGGCCTGCACTACAAAACGGGCGGGGGCAATGCTACAAACTCAAGTTACTGAGCCTCCCGCTGCGGACTTGAGCCACAGTGACGACCGAGGAGGAGGAGGAGGAGGAGGAGGAGGAGGAGAAGGGGGAGGAGGAGGAGGAGGAGGAGGAGGAAGAGAAGAAAGAGGACCAGTGAAAAACCAAGACGCACCAAAGATGTTGTAAGAAAACCTCCCTCACAACTCCCTCTTCATAAATCCCTGCAAGAATTATGCTTCATTCCGGAAAGTGCCCCATTGGAAGACAACATTCCGAGAATCCTCAACCGAGCCAAAACACCACGTTTGGGATTCATCGCCACAAAACCACGCGACTGCTGCGCCATACCTACCCTAAACCGTGCCAAAACACCAGTCCTGGGATTCCAATACCACGAATCAGCTTGACTATTCCGCCCTGACAAACCAAAATCGCGCGTGCCAAAACACCTTTCCTGGGACTCCGCACCGCGAATAAACATGACTGTTGCGTCCTAACAACCCTTGTCAAAACGCAACTCCTAGGATTTCAACCCTACGAGTTCTTGAAACTGCTGCAAACTTAAAGGCGATACGCGACGCTGAAGCGAGAGTCACTTTTGAAAAGGAAGCGACTCCCATCCTTGCAATCGCTGCAAGCGTTTTACTAAAATTATCCTGGCGACAGACCCAACCATAAGGAATTGTTGGTAACGCGTTGTGGGTGCCGCTTTCGGTGGGGCTCCATATGGGGCCACGATGCGCTGCCTTGGATGGGGGAACCGCATGCGGACTGCGCCACCGGGGCGGGCCTTCGGTGGAGCTCCCTATGGGGCTACGAAACGCTGCCCTGGGTGGGGGAACCGCATGCGAACTGCGCCACTGGGGCCTTCGGTGGAGCTCCCTATGGTGCCACGAAACGCTGCCCTGGGTGGGGGAAGCGCATGCGAACTGCGCCACGGGGGCTTTCGGTGGAGCTCCCCATGGGGCCACGAAGCGCTGCCCTGGGTGGGGGAACCGCATGCGAAGCAGCCACTGGGGCCTTCGGTGGAGCTCCCTATGGGGCCACGAAACGCTGCCCTGGGTGGGGGAACCGCATGCGAACACCCCCACTGGGGCCTTCGGTGGAGCTCCCTATGGGGCCACGAAACGCTGCCCTGGGTGGGGGAACCGCATGCGAACACCCCCACTGGGGCCTTCGGTGGAGCTCCCTATGGGGCTACGAAACGCTGCCCTGGGTGGGGGAACCGCATGCGAACACCCCCACTGGGGCCTTCGGTGGAGCTCCCTATGGGGCTACGAAACGCTGCCCTGGGTGGGGGAACCGCATGCGAACGGGGCCTTCGGTGGAGCTCCCTATGGGGCCACGAAACGCTGCCCTGGGTGGGGGAACCGCATGCGAACACCCCCACTGGGGCCTTCGGTGGAGCTCCCTATGGGGCTACGAAACGCTGCCCTGGGTGGGGGAACCGCATGCGAACACCCCCACTGGGGCCTTCGGTGGAGCTCCCTATGGGGCCACGAAACGCTGCCCTGGGTGGGGGAACCGCATGCGAACACCCCCACTGGGGCCTTCGGTGGAGCTCCCTATGGGGCTACGAAACGCTGCCCTGGGTGGGGGAACCGCATGCGAACACCCCCACTGGGGCCTTCGGTGGAGCTCCCTATGGGGCCACGAAACGCTGCCCTGGGTGGGGGAACCGCATGCGAACACCCCCACTGGGGCCTTCGGTGGAGCTCCCTATGGGGCTACGAAACGCTGCCCTGGGTGGGGGAACCGCATGCGAACACCCCCACTGGGGCCTTCGGTGGAGCTCCCTATGGGGCCACGAAACGCTGCCCTGGGTGGGGGAACCGCATGCGAACACCCCCACTGGGGCCTTCGGTGGAGCTCCCTATGGGGCTACGAAACGCTGCCCTGGGTGGGGGAACCGCATGCGAACACCCCCACTGGGGCCTTCGGTGGAGCTCCCTATGGGGCCACGAAACGCTGCCCTGGGTGGGGGAACCGCATGCGAACACCCCCACTGGGGCCTTCGGTGGAGCTCCCTATGGGGCCACGAAACGCTGCCCTGGGTGGGGGAACCGCATGCGAACACCCCCACTGGGGCCTTCGGTGGAGCTCCCTATGGGGCTACGAAACGCTGCCCTGGGTGGGGGAACCGCATGCGAACACCCCCACTGGGGCCTTCGGTGGAGCTCCCTATGGGGCTACGAAACGCTGCCCTGGGTGGGGGAACCGCATGCGAACACCCCCACTGGGGCCTTCGGTGGAGCTCCCTATGGGGCCACGAAACGCTGCCCTGGGTGGGGGAACCGCATGCGAACACCCCCACTGGGGCCTTCGGTGGAGCTCCCTATGGGGCTACGAAACGCTGCCCTGGGTGGGGGAACCGCATGCGAACACCCCCACTGGGGCCTTCGGTGGAGCTCCCTATGGGGCCACGAAACGCTGCCCTGGGTGGGGGAACCGCATGCGAACACCCCCACTGGGGCCTTCGGTGGAGCTCCCTATGGGGCTACGAAACGCTGCCCTGGGTGGGGGAACCGCATGCGAACACCCCCACTGGGGCCTTCGGTGGAGCTCCCTATGGGGCCACGAAGCGCTGCCCTGGGTGGGGGAACCGCATGCGAACACCCCGGGGAGGAGGGAGGAGGAGGAAGGAGGAACGCGGGGCACCGTCTCTTCAAAACGAGGACCCAACACCACAGGATGGTTGGGAAATACCCTGGCGACGTACCCAACCCCTGCGCAATGCGGGGCAGGAGTAGCTTGGGAGATTTGACGAGAAGGCGGCGACGTGACATGAACGCATAGACCTCTGCAAGCGGCATTCGGGAAGTTCGCAGGTCCCCATCAAGAGAAAAACGATGAGTAACTAAATGAACCTTTGAGTCACTAGGGAAAACGCAAGGTCCAAAATGAGACTGCGGGCAAGGGGCTTGAAACGTCGGCGGGGCAACAACAACATGACATGGCCCCCCAGGGACGGCGTGGTCCCGTTCAGGTCCGCGCAGTGCCTCACTCCGCTGGACCCACCAGCAGCCTTCGGAAGTGGCGAGCCCACCAGCAGCCCTCGAAAGTGGCGACTGCTTCGCAGATCGCAGCCCCCCAGGGACGGCGAGGTCTCGCTCAGGTCTGCGCGGTGCCTCACTACGCTGGACCCAGCAGCAGCCCTCGAAAGTGGCGACTGTTTCGCAGATCGCAGCCCCCCAGGGACGGCGAGGTCTCGCTCAGGTCTGCGCGGTGCCCCACTCCGCTGGACCCACAGCAGCCCTCGAAAGTGGCGACTGTTTCGTAGATCGCAGCCCCCTGGGGACGGCGAGGTCTCGCTCAGGTCTGCGCGGTGCCTCACTCCGCTGGACCCACCAGCAGCCCTCGAAAGTGGCGACAGCGTCGCAGATCGCAGCCCCCCAAGACGACGAGGTCTCGCTCAGGTCTGCGCGGTGCCTCACTCCGCTGGACCCACTAGCAGCCCTCGAAAGTGGCGACTGTTTCGCAGATCGCAGCCCCCCAGGGACGGCGAGGTCTCGCTCAGGTCTGCGCGGTGCCCCACTCCGCTGGACCCACAGCAGCCCTCAAAAGTGGCGACTGTTTCGTAGATCGCAGCCCCCCAGGGACGGCGAGGTCTCGCTCAGGTCTGCGCGGTGCCTCACTCCGCTGGACCCAGCAGCAGCCCTCGAAAGTGGCAACTGTTTCGCAGATCGCAGCCCCCTGGGGACGGCGAGGTCTCGCTCAGGTCTGCGCGGTGCCTCACTCCGCTGGACCCACCAGCAGCCCTCGAATGTGGCGACAGCATCGCAGACCGCAGCCCCCTGGGGACGGCGAGGTCTCGCTCAGGTCTGCGCGGTGCCCCACTCCGCTGGACCCACAGCAGCCCTCGAAAATGGCGACTGTTTCGCAGATCGCAGCCCCCCAGGGACGGACCCCCCAGCAGCCCTCGAAAGTGGCGACAGTTTGGCAGATCGCAGCCCCCCAGGGACGGCGAGGTCTCGCTCAGGTCTGCGCGGTGCCTCACTCCGCTGGACCCAACAGCAGCCCCCGAAAGTGGCGACAGCATCGCAGATCGCAGCCCCCTGGGGACGGCGAGGTCTCGCTCAGGTCTGCGCGGTGCCTCACTCCGCTGGACCCACCTGCAGCCCTCGAAAGTGGCGACAGCGTCGCAGATCGCAGCCCAAGAGGGAGGACGGGCGGAAGGGAGGAAGGAATGAAGGAAGGAAGGAAGGAAGGACGCGCGAGCAGTGCTATATTCAAAACGAATACCCAACCAAGGAGGGTTGGGAAACATGTGCGGCGCAAGGCGAGAGCCCAATGTTGAAAACCAGCCGCCCTGCATCATTGAAACTGTTGCACATTTCAAATTTCGGGATCATGAATGGTGAAGAAAACTCGTGCGAAACGCCTGGCCTGCCCTACCGACACGTCTAGGGTGCGAGAGGGTGGAGTTATTCATGGGAAACGGGGGTGGAAGAGGAGTGGCAGCAGCATGGAAGGGGAAGAAAGAGGAAGAAGAGGAGGAGCAGGAGGAGGAGGAGAAGGGGCTGGAGAAGGAGGAAGGGGAAGGTGGGGAAGGCGGAGGAAGGGGAGGAGGGGAGGAGGAAGAGAAGGAGGAGCAGGAGGTGGTACCACACCGACCGAGAGGGCCAAGAAATTGGAATGTAGCCAACAAGAACAGACCGCCTCAAAAAGTCCCGGGAGAACTGTTGGACACAAAAATCAAACCTCCGTCCCCTCCTCCTCCTCCTCCTCCTCATCCTCCTCATCATCATCAGCATCATCACCATCATCATCACCACCACCACCACCAACATCCTCATCACCATCATCAGCATCAGCATCAGCATCAGTATGAGCATAATCATCATGATCATGATCATCGCCATCATCTTTCATCAGCATCATCATCAGCAGCAGCAGCATTATTATGATCATCATCATCATCATCATCATCATCATCATCATCATCATCATCATCATCATCATCATCATCATCATCATCATCATCATCATCATCATCATCGGTATTATCGTCACCATCATCATCCTCATCATCCTCACCATCATCAGCAGCAGCATCATCATCATCAATCATAATCAGCACCACCATCATCAGCATCAGCATCAGCAACAGCGTCATCAGCATCATGATCACCATCATCATCATCAATCATCATCAGCATTAAAAGCATCTTCATCATCAGTAGCATCATCTTCATCCCCATCATCCTCATCATCATCGTCATCAGCATCATGATCATGATCATGATCATGATCATCACCATCATCACCAATCACAATCATCATCATCATTATCAGCATCAGCATCAGCATCAGCATGCGCATCAACATCATCATCAGCATCATCATGAAGCAATCATCAGCAGCAGCATTATCATCAGAAGCATCATCAGCATCAACGTCATCATCATCATCATCAGCAGCATCATCGTCATCATGATCATCGTAATGATCATCACCACCATCATCAACCATCATCATCACCATCATCAGCAGCATCATCAGCATCAGCATCAGCGTCAGCATCATCATCGTCATCATGATCATCATATCATCACCACCATCAACCATCATGAGCATTATCATCAGCAGCAGCATCATCGTCATCATCAGTAGTATCATCGCCGAGCCCGTCACAAAGCCCGCCCCGCTTCCTCCTCAGAAGGGCCCGCTGTCCGAGAAGCCACAAAAGGCTTGGGCCACGGGCCACACCGGGCCGACCTGGGACGCGGGGAGGGCCGGGGCCCGAAGAGGGCACCTCCAGGATGCCATGCGTGGCGGCCAAGAACTCCCGATCAGAGCCAGACAGAGAGACCGCCGAGCTGGCACGCCCACTGCGACTGAAGGGGTGCCTGCCACACAAAATCCAGGCCGACTGGCGCTCCCGCCCCCAGGAACGGGACCCGGAGCAACCCGACGCGACAGCACTCCGTCCCCAAGACGCTCCGGGGTGGCCAGCGGATCCACACGCGGTGCAGAGAACGAGACTCTCAACGGAGGCACCATCGGGGCCTTCGATGGGCGCTTCCAGGCAGGAGTGACCGCGGGCATGCTGCGGCCCGAGGCCAGCCCAGGCGGTGGCCTCCCCCCCGGCGGCAGGGGGGGGCAGGAGGAGGAAGAAGAGGCGGAGGACGTCGATTTGTTTGTCGCCTCTATTGGCCGTCCTGGGGGACACTCGTCTCCACGGCTGGCCTCGCATCGGCATCCTGGTCGGCACGAGCCCCAAGGGAGGTCGGAGGGGGCCGACCTTTGAGGCAGCCGGGCGCACCCCTCCCAACGGGGTCCCTGGAGGTCTCTGGAGGTCTCCAGAGGCCCTCTGAGGTCCCCCGACGCCTCCGGACCCAAAAGCCCCCAGGCGCCCCCGAGGGGCCCCCTGAGGCCCGCGGAGGCCCCAGAAGGGCCTCGCGGCTCGAGCCTCGGAAAGTTCCTGCTCCCCCCCTGTCCGTCCGCCCCCACCCCCACCTGGCCGTGTGCAGCCAGATCTGCGGGGTTGTGCCCCGAGCTCGTCCCAAATTGCGCGCTGGGCGGGCTCTCTGCTCTCTGGCCCCTGGGACCAAGGTGGGCGGCGAAAATGGGTAACAATCGTGTCCCATCCGACCAATTTCGTGGGTCTATCGACACCCCCCCTTGGGGGGTGGGGGGGATGGTAAGAAAAGCGGAGGACGTCCCTTGGAGGGCCATCATCGGGGGGGCAGGGGCCACAGCGTCCTGAGCGTATGCGCAAGCCCCCTCTGGGCCGGTGTCCATGGAAACGCACTCCGCCCCCACCCTGAGGTCGGACATGTCGTCCTACAGGCGGATTCTGCTGAAAATGAAGAGCCAAAAAAATATTCGAACATTGTCAAAAATAATCTTAAGATATTCCCCCGACTAGTTTACCATCTTTTAAAACTCCTCCTGTAGAGGAACACGCCCGACTTGACCCCACCCGCCGCTCTCCTGGTCTACGACCATCTGCGAGGAGCCCTCGCCCTCGAAGGACCTGGCGGGGCCCAGGCGCGGAGGCGGGAGCGGCGGGGCGGCACCGCACGGGCGTCCTCGGGCACGGGGAGGACGCGCGGGGGGCACCAAGCCCAGGGAGGCCAGGAGCAAGCCAAGTGCGCTTGCGCCACATCAGACATCCGGTGCCTCCTCCTCCTCCCTCCTCCCTCCTCCTCCTCCTCGTCCTCCTCCTACTCCTCGTCCTCCTCCTCCTCCTACTCGTCCTCCTCCTCCTCCTCCCTTCCCATTGCGCTGATCTTCGCTATCCGCCGACGCGTGTCATAGAGGACCTGGACCTCCAAAGAGGGCAAAGAGGACCCCATTGTGCTCTGCGCAACCGAAGTAGAGGGAGCTCCGTCCGGTGGCGGATGAGCAGAAGGAAAAGGAGGAGGATGAGGGAAGAGGCAGGAGGAAGAGAAGATCGATGGTGGAGATCATCTTGTACTTTTCTCAAACAATCCAGCTTGTCTGGGGGGGTGCCGGCCGATAACCTAACCTGTCGCTTTGGGCAGCCCCACGTATGCCCGCACTCACCGATACTGCGTCTCCTACTACTGCTAAGGATGCTGCCACCTACTAGTGGTGCTGCGACGATGCCTGCGCCGCCTGGGAATGCCTAGAAACTGGTGTGGACAGCTAGCATTAGCATGAAGGTAGGCATCTGGCAGGGAAGCCCCAACGCAGGGTCTAGCATTGCTGACAGCAGCCACGAAGACCACCGTGCTTTTGAACACCAGCATGCCTCTGCGAGCACCCCCAAGCCATTGAACACCGCGCTCCCTGTGAGCTCCTTGCGCATTCCCCCCCCCAATTCCACACTTGGCGATCCATGAGTCCCCGTAAACCTCTGGAAACCCCTAGAGGCTTCCAGAGGCCTCTGGAAGCCTCCATTGGACCCCCGGCATCTCTGGGGATCTCCCTGCAGCAGGGACCCCCAGGACCTCCTGGGATATCCGGAGACTTTGGGAGAGCTCCAGAGGAAAGATGAAGACAAGGCCGAAGCGTAAGAGAAAGCACAGGAGGCGGAGGAAAACCAGCGGTGGGGCAGCGTTCCTACACGCAGCGAGGAAGCGATGAGCCCTGCAGCCCGAAAGCGGCATGGTCCATCAGCGCGCCGCTCGCAGGCGATCACAGAGCCAAGAGAACGAGAGGAGGGATACGGAGGAGGAGGAGGAGGAGGAGGAGGAGGAGGCAGGAGGGAAAAAAGGAAAATGAGGAAGAAGAGGAGGAGGTCTGAGGAGGATAGGGTGAGAAGGAGGGCAGGGGGAAGTGAGAGGAAGAACAAATGGCCAGGAGACGCAGGAGGGAAAAAAATAACAGGGGGTGGACGGGGAGGGTCTTGAGCAGCAACAGCAGGAGGACGACGACAAGTGGGAGCCAGGCTGGAAGTGTAGGAGGACGGGGACGGGGAGGCTGGATGGGCTGGGGATGCGAAGAAACACGAGAAGGGAATGCAGTACGGCGCAGGTCGGAGCAGGGCATTGAGAGGGACGACAAACAGACAGTTCAGACTGACAGACAGACAGACAGTGGAGGGGAAATAAAGGGGAGAGGGAGAAGGACAGAGCCAGGAGGCACGAGCCGCGAGGCAGGAGGAGTCGAATAGGGAGAAAGGGCGGAGGGAGGAGGGACGAGGGACGGGGGGGAAAAAAGAGGAGGGAGAAGAAGGAGGAAGGGACGGAGGGAGGGAGAGGAGGGAGGAGAAGGAGAAGGAGAAGAAGGACGGAGGGAGGGAGGGAGGGAAGGAGCAAAAAGTGACGGAGCCCACGCCTCGCCTTAGCATTGGGGAAACGGGCCCCGAGGGAAACGGGTCCTGGACCTTGGGGCCTTCCCCTGGGACGAGCTCGTCCTCCTGAGTCGTTCTCTGACGGCCCCGGGCCCGCAGGGGGCCCCGAGTCCGACAACGGCGAAACACCTCGGGACCTGGCTCCCTCGGGACCCGCTTGCCCCCATGGCGATCGGCCTCCCCCGCCAGGCCTGGGCAGCCGGTAGACCTCCACCGAGGACAGCGACGGCGCGCCCCCGGTGATCAGGATCTGCGCGGGGGGCGCGGGCCACCGGCGCGCGCGCGCAGGGCCAGGGGGCGCCGAGGAGCACCCACTGCAGCGGCTCGGA
>CAUYUJ010000764.1:50033-105033 GCA_963575745.1 Prorocentrum cordatum | reverse complement strand
CTGAAACGACTACGGTTATTACCACCACTTTCATTGCCATTCCGGTCATTCTTACTACTACAATACTTTTTCAATCACTACTATCACGAGTACCAGGGTACTACTACTACTACTACTACTACAGCTGCTACTACTAGTACTACTACCACTACTTTACGCCTAGTACACCCACGACAACCACCACCTACCGCCACCACCACTACTACTACTCCTACTACTACTACTACTACTACTACTACTACTTCCGCTACTACTACTACTACTACTACTACTACTACTACTACTACTACTACTACTACTTGTACTACGACGACTGCTACTACCCCTACTAGTGCTACTGCTAATACTACTACTACAACTACTAGTACTGCTACAACTACTATTAATACTACCTCTACTAGTACGACTGCTGCGACTATGATTGTTAATATTATTTGTACTACCATGTTTTACTAAAACTACCACAGCAACTACTACTGCTACTACCACTACTACGGCTACTTCTACTACTACTACTACTACTGCTACTACTACTACTACTACTACTACTACTAGTGCAACTTCTACCACTACCACTAGTGCTACTACTACTACTACTACTACTACGACTACCATTACTACAGTTTTTTTTTTTACAACTACTTCCTGGGGTTCCGTGGTGCTTCCTGTGTATTCTCTAGGACGTCCCCATTGCATTACTGCGTGCACGTTCCGTAAACTTTTCGTGCGCGTGACGTTACTGTGTCCACTACTATTATTAGTACTGTTGTTATTCTTACTATTATATTTTCTATTACTTCTACCACTACTACTACTGCTACTACTACTACTACTACTACTACTATTACTACTACTACTACTACTACTACCACCACCACCACTACTACTACTACTACTACTACTACTACTACTACTAGTACTACTACTACTACTACTACTACTACTGCTGCTGCTGCTGCTGCTGCTGCTGCTACTACTACTACTACTACTAAACTACTACTACTACTACTACTACTACTACTACTACTACTACTACTACTACTACTACTACTACTACTACGACTACTACTACTACTACGACTACTACTACTACTACTACTACTGCTGCTGCTGCTGCTACTACTACTACTACTACTTCCTGTGTATTCTCTAGGACGTCCCCATTGCACTACTGCGTGCACGTTCCGTAAACTTTTCGTGCGCGTGACGTTACTGTGTCCACTACTATTATTAGTACTGTTGTTATTCTTACTATTATATTTTCTATCACTTCTACCACTACTACTACTACTGCTACTACTACTACTACTACTATTACTACTACTACTACTACTACTACTACCACCACCACCACTACTACTACTACTACTACTACTACTGCTGCTGCTGCTGCTGCTACTACTGACTACTACTACTACTACTACTACTACTACTACTACTACTACTACTACTACTACTACTACTACTACTACTACTACTACTACTAGTACTACTACTACTACTACTACTACTACTACTACTACGACTACTACTACTACTACTACTACTACTGCTACTGCTACTGCTACTGTTACTACTACTACTACTACTGCTGTTGCTGCTACTATTACTACTACTCCGACTACTTCTATAGTTTCTTAGGGCCACTACTACTACAGCTACTGTTACTGCTATTACTGTTCGTAGTCCTAGTGCTTGTACTAACCTTACTCTTACCACTACTAGGAAGACTTCAGGTTGTACTTCTACTGCTTCTAGTTTGTATTCTTAGGTAGTCTTGCTAGTGCGAATAAGTTTGCTAGTGCTGCTGGTAGTGCGACTGCTCTTCATATACTTGCACTTTTGCTTTTACTCCTGGCTCCAACCATTCTGTCGTCTCACTCCATGGGGTTAGCCCCTTCGCAACCTGAGCTGTGAACTTGCCATCCAGGACCAGTCACTTTACAACCAACACGCGTCAGGCAGCGAAATTCATTCCCCTATGCGGGACGATGGTGATCTGGAGTTGTAGGAAATTCATGTTCTGGTTTTATTTGCGTGCTTGGAAAGTGCCCGTCCTGGTTGTAAAGCGACCTTCCGGGGAAACCCATGCTGATTAGAAAGTGCCCGATTTGGCAATAAGAGCCGTCGTGGTTGTGAGGAGACGTGCCTGCTGGGTGCGCGAGGGGAGTCCCTAGGGGTCGGGCGACGAGTTCCATGCACATCCGCTGCCCCCTGGCCGGGCCGTTCCCCGTTCTAGGAGCGGTGTCTATGCCTGCCTGGCCACGCCAGGAGGCCGCGCGCACCGCTCCCGGGCCCAGGGGTGGGCATGGCCAGGGGCAGTGGATGTGTATAGATCTCGTCGCCCTACAGGGGGTCCCCAGGGGGTGGGGTGGGGTGGGTGGGGGTTCGCGGCCGCGGCGGCTGCCGACCCCAGCGGCCGCCAGCCCTGGCGTGGGGGAGCGGCGCCAGTGCGGAAAGAGGTTCCGTCCCCTCTGGCGTTTCGTCGTCGGTGCTGCTCCTGCCCTCGCCGTCGCCTGCTGCGCCGCGTCCTCCTCCTCCTCCTCCTCGTCCTGCTCCTCCCCTCTCCTCACCTCACCACGTGAGAAATGAAACTGCTGGAAAAAACTCCTCCCCTCTCCTCCCTTTCTCAGTCTCGCCTCGCGTGCGCTCGCTCGTCTCTTGCCCTATCCTCCCCCCGTTCCTCCTCCTCGCCCTTCTCCTCCTCTCCTCCTCCTCCTCGTCTCTCCTCGTCGTCCCCCCCCCCAGCGGCACGGCGAGGTGAAGCCGTGGGACTGGGCGAGCCACCCTGCCGTGCCAGCCGCGGTGGCGCACAGGCCAGCGGGCGGGGGGGCGGGCCTCTGGCCCGCCGGCAGGGTCGGCGGCACGTGGGAGTGGCCCCCCCTCGCTGGAGTCTGGAGCTGGCCCTGGGGGCCGAGGGAGGGGGCACCACCAGCTCCAGCCGCCGGAGAGGGTGGGATCGGCGGCGAGCTAGGGGGGGACTACAGGCACGACTTTCGAAGGCCGCGCGGATGTCGTGGGCCAGCGCCGGAGCGGACGGGCGCCGCCTTCCCCCCTTTTGGGGCCGACGGCGGACCCCTCGGCGCAGCGCCGCGGGGACCGCCGCGCCCTCCCCCCCCCCCAAAAAGAGAGCGCACGCCCATGTCGGCGGCGGGCGAGGGGGTGAAGTGAGGGGGCGAAGGCCTTCTCGGAAGGCGGCGGGGCTTCTCAGAACCCATCGCGCCTTCTGAGAGGTTTCCTGTGTCTTCGGGGGAAGTCTTAGGAAGCTTCTCATAAGGCCCGAGGGCTTCCGAGCCTTTTGAGAAGGCCCGCCCCGTCTCACTTCCCCCCTGGGCTCGCCGCCGAGGCACCAGGGATAGACACCATTTGGCGGCGAAAGCCGAACCCTACCCTCGCCGATCAACGATTCAGGCAACTCGATGGGCGGCGGGGTAGGGTTCGGATGCCGCCACCTAACCATGGTACGCGGGGTTCGTTCACTGTTCCCTCTGGGGCCGCCTTCTTCAGACGGGCACCGGATGCCGAGCTTGCCCCCTTCCCCCGCCTGACTGGCGGTGCTGGTGCCCAGCTACGGCAGACCCCCCAGCCGCCTCCAAGGTGGAGTGTGACCTCCGATGTGGGCCCACTGGGGGTCCCACGATCGCCGAGCGCGATGCCACGGCGGGTGCTCGCGCGCCTCGGTTTGGGCCTTCTGCCCCCCCCCCTCTCCCCGCGCGCCCCCCTGAAGCAGCGCACCACAGTCAGGGGCGACCCCTGGCAACCATCCCCATCCGTGACGTCATCCTCGCCTCGCCCCAAGACGTATGTGTGCGGCCTGGGGGGAAGCCTGAAAGGCGAGGATGACGTAACGAAAGGGGATGGGTTTGCTAGGGGCCAGTTAGGCCGCGCCCGACACAGGTCACTCTCGCCTCGGGGTGTCCCTCCCGCGTTTTTCCCGGCGGAGCCGGGTGAAATTCCGTGCCCGCCGGTGACTGGCTGATTGACTCACTGATTGACTGACTGATTGACTGACTGATTGACTGACTGACTGACTGACTGGTTGACTGACTGATTGACTGATTGACTGACTGATTGACTGACTGAACGTCAGGAGGGCACCTTGAACAACACATTTCAAACCGCCCGCGGGCGCGCAACCGCAACTGGGCGACAAATTTCAACCCGTCCGCGGGCGCGCAACCGCAACCGCAACTGGGCGACACATTTCCACCCGCCCGCGGGCGCGCAACCGCAACCGCACCTGGGCGACACATTTCAACCCGCCCGCGGGCGCGCAATCGCAACTGGGCGACACATTTCAACCCGCCCGCGGGCGCGCAACCGCAACCGCAGCTGGGCGACACATTTCGACCCGCCCTCGGGCGCGCAACCGCAACCGCAATTGGGCGACACATTTCAACCCGCCCGCGGGCGCGCAACCGCAACCGCACCTGAGCGACACATTTCGACCCGCCCGCGGGCGCGGAAGCCCAACTGGGCGACACATTTCAATCCGCCCGCGGGTGCGCAACCGCAGCCGCAACTGGGCGCCTCGTTTCAAACCGCCCGCGGGCGCGCAACTTCAACTGGGCGACACATTTCGACCCGCCCGCGGGCACGCAACCGCAATCGCACCTGGGCGACACATTTCCACCCGCCCGCGGGCGCGCAACCGCAACTGGGCGACACATTTCAACCCGCCCGCGGGCGCGCCCGCAACCGCAGCTGGGCGACATATTTCGACCCGCCCGCGGCGCGCGACCGCAACCGCAACTGGGCGACACATTTCAACCCGCCCGCGGGCGCGCAACCGCAACCGCAATTGGGCGACACATTTCAACCCGCCCGCGGGCGCGCAGCCGCAACCGCACCTGATCGACACATTTCAATCCGCCCGCGGGCGCGCAACTGCAACCGCCATTGGGCGACAACCCGCCCGCGGGCGCGCAACCGCAACCGCACCTGGGCGACACATTTCAAACCGCCCGCGGGCGCGCAAAAGGCAATTACGCGACACATTTCGACCCGCCCGCGGGCGCGCAACCGCAACCGCGACTGGGCGACACATTTCAATCCGCCTGCGGGCGCGCAACCGCAACCGCAACTGGGCGACACATTTCAACCCGCCCGCGGGCGCGCAACCGCAAGTGGGCACACATTTCAACCCGCCCGCGGGCGCGCGACCGCAACCGCAGCTGGGCGACACATTTCAACCCGCCCGCGGGCGCGCAATTGCAACCGCACCGCTCACCTGCCGTCCTCCTCCAGGGGATCTGAGGCGGAGGAAGGGTTGGAGGGAGGTGGGAGGGAGGGGGGAGGGAGGGGGGAGGGAAAATGGAGGCGGGAGGGAGGAGGAAGTAGGGGGAGGGAGAGGAGACGGAGGGAGGGTAGAGAGCTCACGATGATTGGGGGCGGATAACATCTGCCCCCCCCGTTCCACGCAAGTGGATCTCCACAAGGCTCCAGACCCTGGATTCCTTATCCAAGGCCTCCACGGTCTGCTAGCGGGATGGGTGGGTTAACCGCCCCCGAGGGGGGAGACGAGGCTTTGACAGAAACGGCCCGTTGCACCGTGTAGTTTGAAGTTGGGGGGGGCGATGCCGCGGGGATCGATTGCGCGTTCACCCGCGCGCAAGCTGCACGCGGATGTAGGTGCGTCGGCGCTGTCTTATTCATGCAGCCTGCCGCGTCTTATCCATGATTTGGTGCAGGAGCAGGTGGAGGAGGACGGGGAGGAGGACGAGGAGGAGGTAAGGGAGGAGGAGGAGGAGCAGCAGGACGAGGAGGATGAGGAGGAGGAGGAGCGGCAGGACGAGGAGGAGGAGGAGGAGGAGGAGGAGGAGGAGGAGGAGGAATAGGATGGCCAGGAGGAGGAGGACGATGGGGAGGGGGATGCGTGGTGCTGCTTGAGATGGTGCACGATCAGGTGCTTGTTGCGGAGGACTGACGAGGATGAGGTGGTGGACGTCGAGGAGGATGGAGGTGGATGTCCTCCTCGCGGCCTCCAGGCGTGACCCGCGGTTCTCCGCCGGGACATTGCAGCGGGGAGTCCCCGTTCCACGCTGCTGCCTCTGATTCGCTCCTTTTGGGCCTCCGGGCGGCCTCTCGTCGCCGCGGCTGGGTTGTCCAAGAGGCTTCATTCGTTCCGCCGACTTCCAGACGAGGACCTGTGTGGCTTCCGATTTCGGGTGTGCTGTTCGACTCCCCGTCGTGTTGCTGATTCGTCCTCCTCTTTCTCCGCGTGTGTTGCGCCCTCTTGTTGTCCAGGTGAATGCTTTTCTGGCGTCTTTGGGGCCTCCTGGGCCGTTTTGGGGCCCTCTTGGGGCCCTCTTGGGTTGTCTCCGTCTTCGAAGCATCTTGGGTCGTCCTGGGGCAGTCTAGGGGGCCTCTCGCGCCGTTGAGGGCTTGCAGACGCCCGCGCAGGCGAAAACGCGAAAATCATTTAACGACCTATGGCAAATCAATGGTATATGCCGATTGAGTCCCTCTTGGGGGTCCTCCTCCGATGTCTCGAAGCTATCTTGTCTTCGTCGCTCCTGAAGCTTCTGTGGCGCGTGGGAGCCTTTTCGGGGCCATTTCGAGGGTTGACGGAGGGTTGACTTTGAGGTTCCGGAGGCCCCGAAAGTGCGCAGGGGAGCTCATTCTCCCCCCCCCCCTCCCCCCCCATCCTCCGTTCCCTCCCTCCAGCCCCCGCCCCCTCATACGGCACTTCGGACCTTGGGGAAGGGGGAAGGCGAGAGGGGTGACAGCCAGTCATCTCACGCGCCTTAGGGGGCGTCGGCGGGTTCTGGTCAGAACGCGTCCCTAGAGACGCCCAGGGGCGGATTAGTGACTCTTTCCTGATGCCGTCCCAGGCCGTCTCCATAGCCGCTCGCGCTGCATCAAGAAATCACCACGCAAGGCTTGCCAGTCTTCGCTCCCCCCGGGCCCTTCTCGAGCCCCGTGGCCGTAGCAAAAGCACGGCTTGGGGTGAAGAGTTATCCCCAGGGAACCTGTCGAGGCTCTCGGCGATCCACGTTGTGCAAAAATCGCGACGTCGGGTTCGGGGGGTGGGGGGGGGACGGAACGAGGATCGAGGTTCAAGGTTTTTAGGCGTTGTCTGCCTCCAGAGGCCTCTCTGGGCACCTCTTGGGATCTCCGCGGCGCACAGGCCAGGTGGACTTCGCTTGGTACACCGGCAAAAGTACGTATCCATATCCACCGCTTCGGAGTCGCCACCCCGGCGGATGGGCGTGCGTTCATAGCTGTCTGCCGCTCCCCCAGGGCCCTGAATATGTGGCTACGGACGTTCCTTCATGGTGCCTGTTGAGGGCGGGAGGGGAGGGAGGGATAGTTCTAATTGTTGGCCTCCACGGGCCTCGCCCTCGCCTTCTTCTTCTTCGTCTTACTTGTGTTTTTATTCTTACTAATTATTAGTAACATTATTGTTATTACTAGCATTATTATTATTATTATTTATTATTATTATTATTAGTATCGCTATTGCTATTCGTATTATTACGATTCGTCTTCTTCTTCTTTTTATTATTATTCGTATTCGATATTTTTTATATTCATTATTATTTCTACTACTATTACTATTATTACTCTTATTCTTCTTAGTAGTATTTTTATTCATACTATGATTATTACTATTCTCATTTTTACCATTATTATTCTAATTATCATTATTATTCGTATTACTATTGTGGTTATTATTATTATTGCTATGATTATCATTAATATTATTATTATTATTATTATTACTATTACTATTATTATTATTATTATGATTATTACTATCATTATTATTTTCTTATTCTTCTTGTTCTTTTTCCCCTCCTCCTCCTCTTCCTCCTCCTCCTCCTCGTCCTCCTGGCGCAGTGAGGGAGCGTTCTGTGCCCGCACGCCTGCGCACACTCCGAGCTCCACGAGCGGCGCGACGACCAAGTAGGGCCCGGCGCCGCCCAGCCTGCCAGCCGCCCCAGCCGCCCACCCAGGCCGCCCCTCCGGCGCGCCCAGCGCGCCGGCTTTCCTGCCAGCGCGTCGGCGGCCGCATCGCGCCCCACGGCGGTGCGAAGCTTCCGAGAGGTGGCGCGGTGAAGCGCCACGCTCAGCTCGGCCCCCCAGCGCTGCGCCAGCGCGCTGGCGGCCGCCTCCGCTGCGGGGCCGTCCCCGAGGCCGCGGCCCGGCGCCCACCCGCGCCAGCCAGCGGAGGTGCCGGGAGCGCTGTCTGGCCGTGCGCTCCCCTGTTGCCAGCACCAGCGGGAGCAGCGGCCAGGGAGGTGTGCCGGACGCCAGCGCCGTTCGTCCGCCTCGGCGTCGGCTTCGACGGCGCAGGGCGCGCGGCTGCCCCCTGGGGCGCTGTGGCGGACTGGACTTCGCGTGCAGCCCGAGGCAGTCCTGTCGCTGGGCCTCCAGTTCCGGGGAGAGCCCCTTCCCGCTCCACCCGTCGGGTGTTGCTGGAGGTGCCCCTGGCCCAAGGTGCCCCCAGTTTTTCGCACCATTTTGGAGCTCCTGGGGCCCGCTGGGCCCGAGAACCCTGGGGGTACCTTGGGCCAGGGGTACTTCTAATTAGCAGCACCCGAGCCTGGAGTGCCGCCCCGCAGGTGGCGCAGGGCCCCGTCTCCAGGTCCGCCAGCCCCGCCACGCCGCTTGCGCTGGGGCCGGGCCAGGCTCTGCGCCCCGGCGGCCGCCCACCGAGCTCGGCACGAGCGAGCTGGGTACGGAAACCGCGGGCACGATGCTCAACAGCAGTCCCGGTTCAGTTTGAACAGACTCGCTGTCCGCGCCGCCGCGGACGTTGTTCCCTTGAGATCGGGGATGGACAGACCTCCTACCCTGACACGTCGATTAAGGAACTGGCCGTTTTCGGTTCGCGAGAGGGCGTCGCGGCCGTCATTTCTGCGGGTTGGCTGCTTCCTTCCTTGCTTGCGCGTCGGCCGGCGGTCCGGCCTCCTCCCTTCAGTGTTATACCTGTTGCATGCTTAACACGGCACTGCCTTATTTTGCCCATACTTTCTGTGAAGCTCATTGACTATGAGACATCATCAGGACATTTCGCAAGGATAATGAATCTCCAGGCGAAAGACTCACATGGGCAGCACCGTGTATATCGCACGGCATGTGATGCAACGCGTTGGCTGCATCACGTAGATCGCACCGAACGTATGATCCCCATATAGCAGCGCGGACGAATAACACCAACAATGTCGCACCATATAGATCGTGCTACACGCATACTGCTACACTTGTACTGCACGACGTGTGTGCACATATGTACATACCCCTGCATGTGTGTGGTACGCGTAGTGTGCGCATTTCAAAAAATGTGTTGATTGGGGTCTTGTTGTGGTCAAAACACGTGATTGACGCTTCGCGTGTCCCCTACCAGCCCATCCAGAAACAATGCCCAGGCGAGTTGAGGTAATCAAAGAAACATGGGAGCAAAAAAGGGGGTATCGGCTAACGCTCGAAGGAAAGAGGAATGGATGAGGGATGAGGGAGGCGGGAAAAGGAGGAGTCATTGGCGGATGAGGAGGGGGAACATGAGGAGGAGGAGGAGGGCGAACATGAGGAACATACGCTTCTTGGATGCGTTTCGGAGTTTCTCGGGATATCTCTTGGGCGTTCTGTGGAGGCCTCTTGGGGCGTCTTGGGGGCCTGTCCTGGCGGTCCTGGGGGCCTCTTTGGGCATAGTTTGGTGCCTCTTGGGTGGGGGGGCTCTTGGGGCCTGCTTGGGGCCGCCGAAAGAGCCTCTCAGTGGTTTCTTGCGGGCCTTTTGGGGCCTCTTGGGCGCTTTTTGAGGCAATACAGTGGCTCTTTGAAAGGCTTTGGATGCTTTTCTGGGGCCATCTTGGACGACATCGATCTCGGAAGTGGGGGGCCTCAATCAGCGTGGCCCCTCTTGAGCTCCAAAGCCGTCTCGTGGGGCGCTCTTGGGCTTTATTGGGGTTGTCTTGGAGCCATATTTGGCCTCTCTTGGAGACTTTTTAGGCCACCGTGGAGCCATCTTGGGGCTTTAGAACCCCATCGGGGGCGAACGGGCGAGAAGGCACGCGTCATTCATGTTCTTTAGGTTTGCGGAAGGGTTTGGGTTTCTCGTGGGCCTCATTGAACATTTTTGTTGCCAATTTGACCCATGTTGGGGCCATCGTGGTGTTTCTTGGAGGCATATTGGAGGCCGTTTTGGATTCTTTGTGGCAGGCTTGCGCCATATTCGCAGCTACGTTACAGCATCTGGGGTCGCCTTGGAGCCCTATTGCGCCCAAAGGCTCCCGCAGAGAACCCCGACAAGCTAAACACAATCCAAACCTGTGTGTGTTATCAATGTGCGTGTTGATCAAAGATGGGGGAGTCAGTTAGCGCTGCCCGTCTATAGTTCCTAAGATCGCCTCTTGGGGCACTCTTTGGGCGCTCCTGGGGCTGTCTCGGAGGCCTCTTGGGTCCCTCTTGGGCCTCTCTTGGGCCCTCTTGGAGCCATCTTGAGGTATAGGCTATCGGAAGCGAGCCTGCGAGAAGGGCAAACTCATTGATTTGATCAAGGTTTGAGAAGGATTGTGTCCTCGTGGGGGCGCCTGGCGAAGCCCCAAGGCCACTTGCATCCGTCTTAGAGCGGCAAGATCTCTTGGAGGCCATCTTGCGGCCATCTCGGAGCCCTCTTGGGCCAAAAGCCTCCCAAATATACCTCCGAAAAGCAAACCTCCTTTCAAGCCAACGTGGTGTTCAAAGTATGTGTTGATCACACAGAGGGGGTAATTTGCCCTGCACCGAGAGCCCCTATACTCGCCTCTTGGGGCCCTCCTACTGTCTTGGAGCCCTCCTGGGCCCTGGGCCATCTCGGAACCTTCTTGAGGCTTCCCGGAAGCGACACGGCGAAAAGTCAAACAACACCGATTACATTTAGGTTTGGAAAGATTGTGGCCTATTGGGGGCGTCCTCTGGAGGCCCCAAAGCCATTTGAACCCGTCTTGGGGCGATTGAAGCATATTGGAAACACATTGAGCTATCTTCACCCACCCTGGATGTCATCTTGGGCTCTCTGAGGCCATCTTGGAGCCATCTTGGGCCATCTTGGACGCTCCAGCGCCTCCCCGCCCCCCCGTCCAGACCCAGGGGGGAGAGGGGGAGAGGGAGGGGTAAACCCATCCACAAAGGGGAAAAATGACGATCGAAGTGCGAACGCTGTAGACCAGCTGCGCCCAGAAGCCTGGTGGGATTCTGGCCAGAGGGCCTCCGGCAGAGACATCCGAAAAGATCGTCAGTGGTTGGGCCTGTTCTGGATCCGAGGGGCCATCTATAATAGTAGTCGTATACGAGACGTGTCATATACAAGAGTGGTCGTTTACAAAACTTGTCATGCACGAGAGGCCCACGTGGCTGTCCCTTGGGCCCTTCTTGGGGCCCGCTGTCGGCCGTCTTGGGGCTCTCTTAGTGCCAGGGCCCTCCAGCGCGGTCTCAGCGGGCCTCAGCAGGGTTCCAAGAGGAGCCAACAACCTGTCACGAACAAGGTTTTTTGTGACAGGTTGTTGGACCCTGAAGCTCTCTTGGCGTCATCTTGGGGCCCTCTCGGGGCCTTCCAGGGCCTTCAGTGCGGTTTCGGAGGGTCTCAAGAGGCCCCAAGATGGCCCCCGACGGTCCGTAGCCATTTTGGCTCAAGTGCCTCTGTCTCGAACAGTTGTGGAGCAGTTCTTTTCTCGTCTACTTCAGCTCTTTCCATCGTGCCCCGCTCATGATCTGGCCTCGCATGGGAGTTGCCGCGCTGGTCCTCACCGCCCTGAACGCTTGCGTCGCCTCCGGCCTGCTGCTGCCGTGGGATGGTGACTTTGTTTTCGACGAGTCAGGGGTGGGCGATCTTGAGGGAGACGATCCAACTGTGGATCCCTCGAGCTTGAGGTCTGCGAGCTTGCAGCATCCCTACCAGGCAACGTCGCCCGACTTCTACGTCAAGCTGCAAGACGAGGTGACAGAACGGCATGCCGCAGTTGCTAGATCTCACGCTGAAGCTCAGCACGGGCGTCCCCCCCCCCAAGAGCATCGACATCGCCTTCAGCCTGACAGAGGGTGCCGATTTCCCTGCCTGGGCCCACGACATCCTCAGCGGATCCTGGGGGATCGGCCTGTCATTGACCGTTTATGTGAAGACGGATGGGTTGGGCAGAGATGAAGAGGTCGTCCTCGAGCGTGGACGAGGTTTCGAGAAAGTGGCGATCGCAAATCTCGGAAGGAACGAACACGCGTGTGTAAAACACCTGGCGCGGAGATACAATACCTTTCCAGATGTCCAGATTTTGACCAAGACGAATGGAGTATCTCCTCTCCCGACATGATAAGGTCCATGGTGGATGCAAATCGAAATGGTTCCTATGGTTTCATCTCCCACCCATGGATATTTCAACGCCATTACCTAACAGTGCGTTGTGACAGTGCGTGGGAGAACCATGCATTTTTTCTTGAATTCTGTCACGGCAATACGGGAAGCGGCACAATTGGCCCTGTCAAGGAGTTGCCTGGCTGTCTGGTAATTCTTCACGCTTCGCGTATCCCCACCAGCCCATCTCAAAACAGCAACTCTTGCGAAGCATGCCGACAGTCGTGTTTTTCAGGCGTGTTTCTGCCTGCCCCCGCATATCTCCCCTGTTCCTCCTTCCTCCCGCCTCCTTGTACATCCTCCTTGTGGTGGGAGCGGGAGAAGGACGAGGCGGAGGAGGAGGGAGAGAAAGCGGTGGGAGGCAAGAGGGATTTAGCGGAGACGACGACCACAGCGATGATCCTAACAACGACGACGCACCCGACGACGACGACGATATCGACCGCGACGACGACGACGACCACAACGACGACGACGACGACGACGACGACGTCGACGACGACGACGACGAAGGCGGCGGACGACGACGACGACGACGACGACGACGACGACTGGTGGGAGTCGTTGGGGCCCCTCGTGGTGTGAGTCGTTCGGCCCCATCGTCCTTGTGTGAGTCCTTCGGGCCCCTCTTCCTGGTGTGAGTCGTTCGGGCTCCTCGTGGTGTGAGTCGTTCGGGCCCCTCGTCCTGGTGTGAGCCGTTCGGGCTCCTCGTGGTTTGAGTCGTTCGGGCCTCTCGTCCTGGTGTGAGTCGTTCGGGCCCTTCTTCCTGGTGTGAGTCGTTCGGGCTCTTCGTGGTGTGAGTCGTTCGGGCTCTTCGTCCTGGTGTGAGTCGTTCGGGCTTCTCGTGGTGTGAGTTGTTCGGGCCCCTCGTCCTGGTGTGAGTCGTTCGGGCCCCTCCTCCTGGTGTGACTCGTTCGGGCTCCTCGTGGTGTGAGTCGTTCGGGGCCCTCGTCGTGGTGTGAGTCGTTCGGGCTCCTCGTGGTGTGAGTCGTTCGGGCGCCTCGTCCTGGTGTGAGTCGTTCGGGCCCCTCCTCCTGGTGTGAGTCGTTCGGGCTCTTCGTGGTGTGAGTCGTTCGGGCCCCTCGTCCTGGTGTGAGTCGTTCGGGCTCCTCGTGGTGTGAGGCGTTCGGGCACCTCGTCCTGGTGCGAGTCGTTCGGGCCCCTCGTAGTAGTAGTAGTAGTAGTAGTAGTAGTAGTAGTAGTAGTAGTAGTAGTAGTAGTAGTAGTAGTAGTAGTAGTAGTAGTAGTAGTAGTAGTAGTAGTAGTAGTAGTAGTAGTAGTAGTAGTAGTAGTAGTAGTAGTAGTAGTAGTAGTAGTAGTAGTAGTAGTAGTAGTAGTAGTAGTAGTAGTAGTAGTAGTAGTAGTAGTAGTAGTAGTAGTAGTAGTAGTAGTAGTAGTAGTAGTAGTAGCAGTAGTAGTAGCAGTAGCAGTGACACTAGCAGTAGCAGTAGCAGTAGCAGTAGCCGTCGTAGTAGAATTAGTAGTGGTAGTAGTAGTAGTAGTAGCAGTAGTAGTAGTAGTAGTAGTAGTAGTAGTAGTAGTAGTAGTAGTAGTAGTAGTAGTAGTAGTAGTAGTAGTAGTAGTAGTAGTAGTAGTAGTAGTAGTAGTAGTAGTAGTAGTAGTAGTAGTAGTAGTAGTAGTAGTTAGTAGTAGTAGTAGTAGTAGTAGTAGTAGTAGTAGTAGTAGTAGTAGTAGTAGTAGTAGTAGTAGTAGTAGTAGTAGTAGTAGTAGTAGTAGTAGTAGTACTATCTCCGAACAGCAACCCCAGCGAAGCATGCCGACAGTCGTTTGGTGCAGGCGTGTGTCTGCCTGCCTTCGCATATATCCTCTGTTCCTATTTCCTTCTGCCTCCTTGTACATCCTCCTTGTGGGGGAGCGGGAGGAGGACGAGTCGGAGGAGGAGGAGGGAGTGAAGGAGTTGGGAGGCAAGACAGAGGGCGGTCGTCGTCGAGTCCAGCGATCTCCCCCGACCAGTTGTGCAGCGAGCGTGGCTCGGCACGGATGCGCAGGACCCCCTCATCGCAAGGTGTGGGAACCATACGCGTGATCTCTGCGCCGCTCGTAATGGCAAGGCGTGGTAACCCATCCGCGACGACGACGACGATGACGAGCGATGAGGACGACGACGACGACGACGGCGACGACGACGGGTCAACCAATAGGGCATTTCTGGGCATTTCTCTCTGAAGGCATAGTTCGGAGAGTGGCAGTGAGCTTAGCTCTGCCCATCCAGCAACCTGTTCGACCAGTTGTGCAGTGATATCTAGAGACCGCCAGCGGGCTACACCACGCCAAGAACCAAGAACCAAGAAAGGAACCAAGAGCCAGCAAAAAGGCGAGATTGGAGGAATCAGCAAAGGAGAGATTTCAGGATCCACACCGCACTGTACCGCGCTACACCACCCCGCACGAATGCCACACCGCACCGCACCACACCGCACCACGCCGCACCGCGCCACACTAGACACCACTTCTCACCAGTACACACCATCAGACGACGACACTACAGCTCAAGGGGCCCCCAGGAAGCGCCACGAGGTCACCAAGGCTCTCAGGAGAGGCCCAAGTCTCTATTTTCCTCTAGCGCTGTCGTCGTTGTTGCCATTCTGGCTCACAGTGTTGCAGTGTGGCTGTGAGCTTAGCTCCGCCTGCCAGCAATCGTTTCCGCCTGCCAGCAATTTTCCTGCGGCCGGCATGGAGAAGCGCCCGTGCGCTCTGGTAACCTTGCTAGCCACGGGGGCCCCTTGGATCGAGCTTGGAGAATGTCGGTCGTCGGCATTCTCGCACCACCTCCAGCTTCGACGGTGCGGTCGGCGCGCTGCGCTTCGCTCCGCATGGCCTGGAAGGTGATGGCGAGGATTACACCGCGAGGGCAGTGAGCGTAGCTCAGCCCACCCCGTCTGCTCTGACAGGAAGCGTGGCCATCCCTGAGGACCGGCCGTGGTATGAATGGCGCGGAGGCGCCGAGAATGCAATCTTCGACGTTTGCAAGAGGTGCGGCCTGGGCGTGTGCAACGACGTTTAGTAGTGCTTTGATTTCGCGAGCACTTGGGCTTCTGACTCGGCTGTCGCTCGTGACACCGCATTGGGGCACGTATTCTACGACGGCGGAGTCCACTGCGGGGTGGACTCTGTCACGATTCGTGCGTTAGTCGACCAGGTCGCTCCGGGAGTTGGGGCGTGGAGCGGCAGCCCAGCGATGGGACGTGCAAGAGATGTTCGACAAGGTGAACCGTAATGTGGACTTGTTGGAGTGGATGCCAGGCATGAAGTTTGGCCACTTGTTGCTACCGTGCGCCACCGCAGAGGTGAGCTCCGAAACAGGCAAAGGCGCGTCGGTCCTCTGCTTCCCATTCCTTCATGCTCACGCGGGTCTGGAGGTCGAGAGCGCTATGACAGCACTCTGCATTCTGGCTTGGTCGACGACGACGACGACGACGACGCCGGCGCGGACGACGACGACGACGACGACGACGCGACGACGACGTCGAGACAACGACGACGACGACGACTACGACGTCAATGGTGACGCCGACGGCGAGTGGAACGCGCGCGCCCATCGTGGTTTTGGCACGATGTGGCCGCGTTGCGCAATTAGGGCATATCGCCCATCACGCCTACGGGCTCGCCACTTTTTGTTGTGATGCATGTTGCGCCCTCCTCCATTGGCACCGCCTTCGTGGCAGCAGCTCCTCGCTGCGGCTAACGCCCGGGGACGTGCAGGCGCGGCGGCCGCCGCGGGATGCCCCAGACACGCGCCACTCTCGAGCTTTTATTGGCACGATCTGGCCACCTCGCGGAATCAGGGCACCCACTCCCCGTCAAACACACGCACGCGCACACATTCAAAACACAAACGCACACAAATCACACACACGCAACACACAAAACACAGAAAGACACGCGTAGAATTTGAACCCTTTCCCCCGCTGCCAAGGGGGTGAGGGGGCGCGCCATTTTTTGTTTGGAGGTCGATTGGGCCCTGGCGAGGCCTGGAAGTCGAACCTCCGATGCTTCGTCTACCGCGCTCGTGTGCAGTAGACGCGTCGAGCGTTGCGCAACGTGTTGGCTGAATTGCGCCCGCCTTTGCTCAGAGAAAAAAAAACGGAAAAATACAGCAGGAAGAAGGCCCTCCGAACCCTTGCAGGGGTAAAGTCTCATGAAAGGGCCTGCAGGGATCCAAGAGCTCCAGGCTATCTACATGACTTTCGGCCTTTCCCGCCACAGGCTATCTACTGGCCTTCGGCCTATCCTGCCTCAGGATATCTAGGGGCCTGCGGCCTATCCCGCCGCCGCGGTGCAGGGATCCAAGATCTTCAGGCTATAATACTATACAAGGCTGTCAGGCTCGAGCTTGAGATTTCTTCAAGGCTTACCACAGGTTTTGTAAGTGTATAAAGGCTGACAATGGATAATAGTCCGTTGGCGATCCTTCAGTCGCGCGTTTAAGAAATGTCATGGTATCTAGGTTGTTTTGTGTTCTGTTGAATCATTTGCGGTCCCGTCTCAAGTTTTTTGCTAGAGCCATTATGCCCCGACGACGACGACGACGACGGCGACGACGACAACGACGATGACGTCGACGTCGACGACGACGACGACGATGACGACCACGACGTCGACGACGACGATTCATCGACGACGCGCTTCCTATTGCTTGTTCTCGTCGTCCTCCTTTCTTATGTTTGCTGGTCCGCCTTGTATGTTGCCGTGTCTCGTCGACCTGCTCTTTCTTCTCCTCCTCCGCGCAATTCGTTGAAAATGTCGACAGCCGTAGGGGCCCGAATGACTCGCACCAGGAGGTGGGTCGTTCGGGCTCCTCGCCCTTCTCCTCCTTCTCGTTATCGGAGTTCTGGTGGTGCGCGCGCGAATGCCTTCACGTTTGTGGTATGATGATACCGCCCGCGCGAGCGTAACGCTTTTTGTCTTGTTGCTGTCTCCACTTCCCGACGCTTCTGGACGGCGTTGGAGGTTCGTCAGTTCGTTCCAAGACGGTCCAAGGCCCAAGAGGGCCCAGGAGGCCTTACATCTCGTAAGAGGGCTCAAAGAACGCTCCAATAAAGTCCAGGAGGAATGCGGATCGAGATGGCGCGGCTTCGGGTTCTGGAGGCTCGGGGGAAGCCGCTGGAAGAAATCCCGAGGGTTTGCAGCAGTCGCGTGAGGCCCCAAGAGGCTCCGAGGAAGTGCCACGAGGTCACCAAGGGGCTCAGGATTGGCCCAAGTCCATATGTCCTCCAGCGTTGACGTCGCTGTTGCCATTATGGCTCACAGCGTTGCAGTGTGGCTGTGAGCGTAGCTCCGCCTACCAGCAACCGTTTCCGCCCTCCAGCAATTTCCCTTGCGGTCGGCATGGAGAAGTGCCCGTGCGCTCTGGTAACCTTGCTAGCCACGGGGGCCCCTTGGGGCGAGCAGGGCGAGGGCAAGTCCTTCGACGAGTTCATGCTGGACACGTTTGGATCATCGATCGATGGTGGCGGTGCGTCGGAAAGCCAAGATTCAGAATTTAGCTGCGCGCATCCGTCTCGGAACGGGTCGAATAGCTTGCTGAAAAGTTCTGCCGCATGCCGATTTCCAGATGCGCGAGAGACTCCGCGTGTCATTCTTGCAGTTCGTGGCGCATGGTTACCGCCTGGCGAGGCTGACGTCATCCACAGTACGTTGCCCGGCAAGTCAGCGACGAAGTTTTGGGTGGCTGTGCGTGCCGATGAGGAGGTGGTCATTGCTCCTTCTTTTGGCAACGACCGATCGTCGCCGTGCCGCCGTCGCCCAGCAGACATCGCGGATTGCCTGCCGCCAGAGCTACTCGGGCGAATAAAACGGAACGCCCTGATAGCAATAGACTACGCGAAGCAGGCCATCGCGAACAAGAGAGGTCAAAGTTCTAAGAGGCAGAGGCAGGATGGCAGCGGTGAGCTGAACTGCATGAAGATACTCGTCGCTCAGTTGGGCACGAAGGAGCTGCCTCCTCCGGAGCGCCCCAGCACTGCCTGGAAAGCTTGCGGTGACACGGTGTTTGCGCCGGCGGATATCGTGGCTCGGGGGTGCAGTTGCGGCCGCCTGGAGAAGTTCCCCGTGCGCATGTCCGTCGATTGCCGCGGCTTAGGGCCCAGCAACGTGGCTCGCAAGACCGCGTTCAACGTAGAGGCAGAGGTCGCGCCAGCGCTGCTGCATGCGGCGAAGGGCAAGCTGCTGTGCGAACTGCGGGCGGGGTCTGTTCGCAACGAAGATGTGGTGCGTCTGAAGGTTAACGAGGACAACCTCGGTTGTGCTTCCATCGTGTGCAACATGCACACGTTCACTGACAGGGGTGCCCGTTGGCGCGTTGACTCCGACGGCGACTTCGCAACCGACAGGCACCGCTTGCTGTGGATGATAAGTGCGCGCGTACTGTCGAACATAGGCATCCAGGGCAATGCGCTTAGCGCAGCCTATCGAGACATTCGCACTGCTAGCCCGCACGTTAGCCCAGATAGCCTCGAAGCGGCGTACCAGAGCGGGACGCTCCATGTCGTAACGGCTGCGCCGAGGAAAGATTACGCTACTCGCATCACTCTGGAGCCAGAGGTGCACGCAGATGGAGAGTATCTCGGCGTTATCCTTGAATGGGTTGGCAACCGAGTATGCCAGCACGCCGCTCTTGTTCGCAGCGCTACTGCGGAGAAGGCTCTTGGGCTCGGCGCTCTGCGGGCTGCCTTTTCCATTGTGCAGCCTTGGCCTGGACCGCCGGTCGCAGTGGGAAATGTGCTGAATAATAGAGTCTCTCCATCGTCTGACTCCATCCAGGCGGTATTGCGCAGGCGCGGCGTTCAGCTGTCGGACGTTCAGAAGCGATGCATGGAGACCATCACCGCCTCGGACAATCATCACTTGGTCATCCAGGCTTATGCAGGTACTGGAAAGGCGCTACTTTTGGCTTTGCTGGTCGAGGCAGCGTTGGCCGACGTCGGCACACGGAATGGCGCAGTGGTGATCGTGACCCCTTCGCGTAATCTGCGTGACTCCATATTACAAGGTCCGGATTTCCTAGGCAGCGTGTTTGTGGCGGATGATTACGGGCCCCGAGTTGTTTGGCTTGGGCGACCTTCAGATGCCCCCGGGGCGTTGAGCACATGGGAAAATAAGGTTGCGGACTTGGTGCATGAACGGCTGCGCCCTCTGCGCGCAGAGGTGCAAGAGCTGGAAGTTCCGGGTCTATGCCCTGCTTTTCAGCGTATCTTGGAGTTCAGCATCTCCTGGAATGAGCTGCCAGCGGCCTCTGTTGACGTGGTTGGGGACGCTGAGTTCGCGGCGTTGGAGGAGTTCCGCGGCCATGCTCGCCAGCGCATGCTAATGATCTTTGCCATCGGACGGAAAAGGGCGGAGCACTGGGAGGACGTCATCACAGAAGGCACCAACGGTTATCTCATCGTGTCAACAATGGATTCTTTCGTCAAGTGGCGGGCGGGAGCCATTAAAGGATACATGAACCGTTTGTTGGATCGCCTGGAGATCAGCCTGTTCTGCATGGAAGAGGTTGAGTCCTACGACGTTTCCCAGGTGGTAGCTGCCTTGGCGAACGTGTCTGTGCAGACATTGCTCATGGTGGGGGACGAGCATCAGAGAGTGGAGAAGGTAGGTCGCCAGCGTTCTCGCATCACCTTCAGCTTCGACGGCGCGGTCGGCGCGCTGCCTTTCCCCCCGCGTGGCCTGGAAGGTGATGGCGAAGATTGCGCCGCGAGGGCAGTGAGCGTAGCTCAGCCCACGGCGTCTGCTCGGTCAGGAGGCGTGGCCATCCCTGAGGCCCGGCCGTGGTGCGAATGGCGCCGAGACGTGCGCTCTGAGAACGCAGTCCTCGACGTTTGCAAAAGGTGCGGCAAGGACGTCTGCAACTACGTGGCCCAGTGCTTTGCTTTCGCGAGCAGTTTTGCTTCTGACTCGGCTGTCGCTCGGCACACCGTATTGCAGCACATATTCTACGACGGCGACCAATGGCGCCGCAGTCCACAGCGGGGCGGTGATGAAGTCGGTTGGCATCCTCTCTTGTTCGAATGTCTATGCCACGCTGTTCAAGCAGATTTGAGCGAGTACAGGAGTCGCCAGCGGGACTGGAAAGGTTTTCCACGACCAACGGTGCTGATCATCATGCCTTTGAGCCGGTCAGCAATCCCTCTGTGTAGCTTGATGCAAGCTGCTTTCGATGTTGGCCCTGTCAAGGAGTTGCCTGGCTGTCTGGTAATTCGCCCTGCTAGAGTTCAACCGGATTATTGCGATTTGAGTTGGCCGCTTTTCAACAGACAAGGGCGGCTCCCATTCTTACATGAAACTCACGGCGAAGGCGCATTCTCGATTCGCCGCGATGTGTTGGCACAGTTTCCGCACGATTGGTACCTTACCTGGAGCAATCTCACGTGCAGCTGTGCCACGCCTGGCTACATGGGAGCGCATCGCGACGATGCCATGATGGAGGGTTTCCCTTTAGTGTTCAGCAAGGAAAGGTACATGTCGGACTTTCCCGTGTACCACATCTCGCCGAGCACTGTAGTCTTGTACGACAAGAAGTGACAGGGGGGCCCGGGGGCCCGGGACCGCGGGCTCGACGGCGCATGGGGGTACCGGGGCCTCTGGGGCGCCCCCGGGACTGCTCCCGAGGGAGCCGGAGGCCGCCAAACAGATCAAGTGAAGGGGGGAGGAAAGGGGGACCAACTGGATAATGTCTATGGGGCCCTGCCTTTCGTGGGCGGCAGGCCCCAGGGAGATCATTGGTGCGTCGTGAATAACAAACATAAGGATTGCCACTCAGCTAGACCTTGGACGTTTAATAACATCAGCTGCACTTTTGCGGGTGGCCGCTTCGTTGACAGCTTAGACGTCGAATAAGTTATGCGCGCAGATCAGTGTCTTACATATCCAGAACCGCTCATGCATTTTGACGCCTTTGTCAAGAGGAGAGCGCATCTGGACGCACTTTTGTCAAGAGGAGGCCGCCAACCAGATCAAGTGAAGGGGGGAGGAAAGGAGGGACCAACTGAATAATGTCTATGGGTGCCTGCCTGTCGTTTGGACGGCAGGCCCCAGGGAGATCATCGGTGGGCAGCACGTCGCTTTCCTTGCCGGGGCGGAGCCTCGCGGCGGAGCCTTGGCGAGAGCAACGCTGCTTTGGAGGCCACCAGCACAGTAGGTGCATGGACGCAGTTCCGCAACACATCCATGACTCCGACCGATCTCCCTTGATGGCGGGTATCGATCGGCTGGGCGGTGGGATGTGACTCGCGGAGCCGCGGTGAGATGAGTGTGAGGAGTTGGAATCGGCAGTACTATGTTCCTGATGACCCGGCTGCGCGCGCGCGAGTTATGCGCGCAGATCCGTGTCTTGCATATCCAGAACCGCTCATGCATTTTGACGCACGTTTTGTCAAGAGGAGAGCGCTGATCGACTCAAAAACCAACGTGCGCTCATCGAATCACAACAAATGGCCCCCGACGGATGCTACAACGCCCCCCCTGTTGTACAGTGAGCGGCTTGAGTAAGGAACACTTACTTTTCAAAAGGGGCTCGGTTGTTCCTTAAGGCTTGCATGCGTTACGTATCGTTCCTTATGCGCTTTTTATTACAATTTATCGTTCCTTATGCTTTTTTCCTTGGAGAACAGGGGCCCCGTTCCTTATTTATCGTTCCTTAGGTTTGGCCGATGACTGTAGCATCCGTCGGGTGCCTGCTTGGGGCTCTCTTGGGGCAGTCTTGGGGCCCTACCAGGGCCCTCTGCGGGCTCCCCCCCCCCGCGCATTCCAAGCGCCCCAGGAGGACTCCAGGTCCGTCGGTTTCGGTCCCAGGCCGTTTTCACTGGGGGCAGGTTTACTAAAGGGAGGTTTGTCCACCGCCGAATTTTGAACAGACTCGCTGTCCGCGCCGCCGCAGACGTTGTTCACTTGAGACAGAATGCCGTCTGCCCAACAGCTGCCGCTGTCGATTTCGGACGCCATCTGTTGTTGGGCATCGTGCAGTCAAGACGCCGAAAGAAGGGCCGTTTTGGGCTCAGGAGGGGCTCGGGTTTTCGGACCGTTCCTTTGATCTACGCAGTGGAACCTGCTTGCGGCCCAGGCACGCCGTGGCCTGAGAAGACGCTTCGCTCCTCGTTTAGCGCTCCTTCTCGCAGCACTACGACTGTACCCATGTTTTGCCGTACCCAGCTCGGGCGTCCAGACAAACGGCCAGCGCCAATGCCATCGTCGTCGTCGTCGTCTTCCGAAACAAGCGACCACCGCCGATGCCGCTCGGCGCCGGAGGCCTTGGCCGCCCAGCCGCGGCGGCAGGCGGCACTGCGCTCTGCTGGTCGGCCCGCAGCAAGTGCGCGCGCGCGTCTAACCGCCCGAGCCCTCAGTGACCACTTGGTTGACGGGCGAAGAGCGGTATAACTAACATAAGAATTTTCGCCGTCCGGGGCGCCCGTCCCAGGGCGGCTGAAGAGTTCGTACCCCTACGGTGGCACATCAGGGTATAAACTCTCCAGCTGCCGTCGGTCAGGCGCCCCCGCTGACGGAACAGTTCATTTGATACCCTATTTCGCCTGCTAACTCTCAGTATCGTTTAACCGATCCCTATACCCATCCCCATCCACGCCTCGAGCCCCACCGTCTCACTCCCTCAGTTGGGGGTAATTTTGCCCCTCGAAGCCCGAAGAGAGCAGCCTGTATCCCCACCCAGGGGGGCAAATCGGCCAGCGGGGGCCAGTCCACGCTGGTGGGGATGGGGATGGGCTGAACGCTGCTCGAACTCGGGGCCACACAGCGCCAGCCGCCTGAGCCATCCTGGCGTGGATGCCCACGCCGCACACCCAGAGGAGGCGGCCCGCCGCCTGCGCCGCCGGGAGGCGGGGCGAGGCCAGCGCAGGCGGTTGCCAGTGTCGCTCAGCCTTAGGTCGGGCATGTCCCTCTACAGGGGGAGTATTCGAAAATGGTCAAGAAATATTGCGGGGACGACCTAAGTTTAACCGAGCCCTGTCCCATCCCCATCCAGACCCCCACCATCTCACCCCCGAGTTGGGGATATATCCCTCGAAGCCCGCAGGGAACGGACCATGTCCCCATCTAGGGGGGGTCGTGCCCAGTGTCGTGGCATCAGGCGCGACGGCGCGACAAGCATTCAAACACTGCTTCATGTGACGACCTCAACCACTTTACCGACAGTAAACGTAACAAACCAGCAAGAACTGGGGCTGGAAATAACGAATGTATATATATATATATACATATATATATATATATAGATAGATATGTATATGTATACCCCCATCTGGGGGGAGGTCCATCGGCCTGTGGGGCCCATGACACGCCCCATGGGGATGGGGGTCGGTTCAACGATGCCCAGGTGGGGCGAGGCCAGCGCAGGCGGCTGGGCGAGCTTCCGCAGCAGCGCCGCCGCTCTCTCCGCGGCCTCTGCGCAGCGCGCCGCCGCGCACAGCCCGCGCCTTACAGGCCCAGCGCGCGCCCGTCGCTTTCGTCCAGCATTGAAGTCGGGCATGTCCCTCCACAGGAGGAATACTCAAAAAATGGTTTAACAAAAAAACAGTCCGGAGACGATGTTTGGTGGACTCTTTCTGACTATTCTGGAGCATCTTTTGGGTATTGCTAAGGCCTTAAGGCCAGTGCCGCCGACCCTGGATACCTCGGCCCTCGAGGGTGACGGGATGCGTAGTAAGACGTCGGAGGTAAATGAAGACGTGGCGGAGGAGGACGCGGAGGAGGAGGAGGAGGAGGAGGAGGAGGAGGAGGAGGAGGAGGAGGACTGTAGTGTATTGCTGATGCCCTTGAGGGTAGACATAACCCTGTGAGGACGGATGGGGCTCTGGGGCTCACCCACCCTTGTTACCGTGCCCCCAGGTACAAGGACCGTGGTAGGCACACGGTATGAGAGGTAGCATACCTTTCATCGGCAATCTCCGTTGTGAAGACCGTGGCTCGTCCTTACTCGGCTTGTGCGCCAGAGCAATCGGAGCGTACCAGCACACGCTGGAGGTGAGTGTGAATGAGGGGTGATGGATTCCACACCTCCTGACTGCATGGACGATGCGGCGGAGCGAGGCCGCCAAGGTAATGAGGCTCAGAGTATACAGCGCTGAATGCCAGTGCGTGCGCGTGCGGCGGGATGCAACAAGGGAGTAGGTGGCTGATATAATAAGTGGACAACGTCAACCCACGCCACCATTGTGCTGCGTACCCCAACGGTTACACGACGCGACGCGACGGCAAGCTGAGAGGCAATGGTTACCTCACCTCCTGCCGGCATGGACGATGCGGCGGAGTGAAGACGCCAAGGTAATGAGACTCAGAGTAAACAGCGCTGTATGCCAGTGCGTGCGCGTGCGGCAGGGTGCAACAAGGGAGTAGGTGGCTGAGACAATATGTGGCCAACGTGTCCTCACGCCACCTCTGAGCTGCGTACCCCAACGGTTACACAACGCGACGCGACGGCAGGCAAGGGGATCGCGCGCCGAAGAATACGATTCGACCCGCGGCCGCATAACCATCTGAGAGGCGATGTTTTCCTCACCTCCTGCTGGCATGGACGATGCGGCGGAGTGAACAAGCCGGCCCAGAACGCATCCTGGGACCATACCTGCTGAGGCCGGCGCGCCTCACGTAGGCCCTCTGCCCAAGACTGGGAGGATACGAACTTCGAGAGTTTCGTATCGGGTGCGACCCCCAGAAAGCTCACGGCGAGGGGCATCACCGACCTACAAAACCCCTTCGGGTTTCGGGGACGATGAGCTTGGCGAGTCATTGAGGACGAGTCGGTTCCCCAGTTGTCCGTATCCCTGTGCCCCGCATCATCGCCTCGGCGCGCGGTGGGGACAGCAGCGAAAACAAACAAATACTCACCAACCCACCTGTGACAAGGAATTTTTGGGCCTGTCGGCGGGCCCGTTTTGGGGCCAACGTGCACCGGAAAGGCGCTTCCGGAGCTCGCTGGGCAGACCCCGTGCGAACGCTACTTGGTTAGGACCGCCCGCGGATCCTAACTTTGTCACGGGGTATTCCCGAGGACAAGGATGAGGCCAGCGGACCCAAGTCACCCTTGTAAGACTAACAGGGCTTAGTGAGCATGCCCCATGAAGACAATTGTGCAGGACCGCCGGCATTGTCGCCGGGCTGTGTCCTGGAGGCCCGACCCACCGACGTGAGCATGCGGTGCCGCTTCCTTCTCCGTGCCAATGCAGCTTCGGACACTGTGCCTGCGCCGCTGGATTTCCTAAACACTGCTGCTGCGATACAGCTTGAGATAAATGGTTATCTTGCCAAGTCGGCGGCGGACGCGATAGCTTGCACCGCTGGTTTATCCAACCACTGCTGCTGCAAAACCAAGCGATGCGTTTGAGCACTGCCAACATCCTCGTCCCCTCACACCTGGGCGCGGTTATCTTCATTGGGCGCCGCTCTGGTGCATCGGACCGCGGTGGGAGGGAATGCGCCACAGAGCCGCCCATGCGTCTGCTTTCTCCCGCTCGCGACTGACGCGCCTCAGCGCGCTGGACGCGCGAAACGTGTGAGAATCCTCCGCATCCTCCAAGGGCGATGAGGGGAGGAAGGAGGAGAGAGGAGAAGTTTGGAGGTGAAGGCAAGAGTGGCGCGTGCAAGAGCGGGCCGCGAGGCCCGCGCAGCACGAGGGGTGTTATCGCCGTGGGCCTGGCGTCTAGGGGATCCCCTTGCCAGCCCGTGGCGTGAGCGTAATCTGTGAATGCACGAAAGCTGGCCCGGACGCTGGCCAGCGTCTAACAGGAGATAAGCAATGTTAGCCGGACAGAATGATATTATGCAGGACTGTCGGCCTTGCCGCCAGACTGTGTCCTTGAGGCAAATGCCTCGCGACATGCTTGCAAAGTTACACTGTGGATGCACGAAAGCTGCAAATGAAGCTGGCCAACCTCTGATAGGAGATAACCATGGTAGCAGAGTGCAATTGTGCAGGACTGCCGGCCTTGCCGCCAGGCTGTGTCTTTGAGGCGAATGCCTCGCGACGTGCGTTCATAATCTGTAGACGCACGAAAGCTGGCCTTGACACTGGCCATCGTCGACTAGAAGACAACCCATGGTAGCCGCAAAGCGTGAGGCTGTGCAGGACTGCCGGCCTTGCCGCCGGGATGTGTCCTTGAGGCCACTGCCTCGCGACATACTTGCATTATCTGCGATTGCACGAAAACTGGCAATGACGTTGGTAGGAGTCAGCCATGCAAGCCGGACAACATGGGGTTATGCAGGACTGCCGGCGTTGCCGCCGGGCTGTGTCCTTGAGGCGAATGCCTCGCGACATGCTTAGATAAACTGTGGATGCGCGCAAGCTGAAACTGAAACTGGTCGACGTCTGATAGGAGGAACCACGGCAGCAGAGTGCAAATGTGCAGGACTGCCGGCCTTGACGCCGGGCTGTGTCCTTGAGGCGAATGCCTCGCGACGTGCGTTCATAATCTGTGGACGCACGAAAGCTGGCCCTGACTCTGGCCATCGACGAAGAGGAGACAAGCCATGGTAACCACGAAGAGTGAGACTGTGCAGGACTGCCTGCCTTGCCGCCGGGCAGTGTCCTTGAGGCGAATGCCTCGCGACATACTGCATTATCTGCGATTGCACGAAAACAGGCAATGACGTTAATAGGAGACAACCATGGTAGCCAGACGAAAAGATATTGAGCAGGACTGCCGGCCTTTCCGCCGGGCTGTGTCCCTGAGGCAAAGGCCTCGCGACATGTGTGCAGCATCCGCGGTGCGCGACAGCTGGCGCGGCCGTTGGCCACCGTCTAAGACGAGGCCATGGTAAGCGGAGAGAGTTAGATTGTGCAGGACCGCCGGCTTTGCCGCCGGGCTGTGTCCTTGAGGCGAATGCCTCGCGACGTGCGTGCATAATCTGTGGATGCACGAGATCTGGCACTGCCGTTGGCCTTCGCCTGCGTACGAGGAGCCAAGCGTAGCATATGCCCGCGTGTGCCTTCAGACAACGAAGTAAAGATCTCGAGGTGAACGACCTCGAGGTATTGACCGCCTTCCTTGCAAGATGGGTAACGGTGATTGTGCAGGACCGCCGGCCTTTCCGCCGGGCTGTGTCCTGGAGGGCAGAACCTCCGACTGGAATGCTTCTCCGCTGGCATTGGCGCCAGGCCATGTCCTACGGACACATGCCACACGCTAGGATATGAGAATGTGCAGGACCGCCGGCATTGCCGCCGGGCTGCGTCCTGGAGGTCAGACCCTCCGACTTGTCCGAATGAAAATTGACAAAACCGGGCAGTGTCATGGAGGCGCATGCCTCCTAAGGAAGGTGTGTAGGATCGCCAGTATTGCTGGCAGGCTCCTGGAGGAGAAATCCTCCGGCGTCCTCGTTGAGACCATCTGGCGGAGCCGACAGGCAGCTGGTGTCAACCTCGCTCAGGAGGGCCATGCTTAGCCTGTCACTGGCGAAACGTGTTCCACCAGGGTGACCACCCAGGCGGGGCCTGTGGCTCTCCGACCCGAACCTGCAAGGTGGGCAATATAAGCACTGCTGGAGGAGGTCCGGTCTAGGGCGACGCATCCTCCTTGTGCTGGGAGGGCACTTGAGCGTGCCTCTTGCCACTGTCGCCCCGCTGTTCACTCCCCTGGGGGCTCGGCTGGGGTGCTCGTCGGGCGTGGGGAATCCACGCCCTTAGTGGCGCCCCGTGCGTCCCCAGCCGACTCCCCCAGAGGAGTATAGAACAGCATTGGCACGGGGGAGGAGGAGGAGGAGGAGGAGGAGGAGGAGGAGGAGGAGGAGGAGGGAGGAGGAGGAGGAGGAGGAGGAGGAGGAGAGGAGGAGGAGGAGGAGGAGGAGGAGGAGGAGGAGGAGGAGGAGGAGGAGGAGGAGGGAGGAGGAGGAGAGGAGGGAGGGGAGGAGGAGGGAGGAGGATGGAGGACGGGGAGGAAAACTCCGCCTGCAAGATGACGTGCCCGACCAAAACCCAGCAGGCCGCCCAATGGGGGCGGCTCGCCCGGCGGAGTGCCTGGCAGCGCCGGACCTTTTGGGCGCGGGCTCGCGTCCATTCGGAGACGACGATAGGGGGGGATAGGGGCACAGGGGGGGATAGGCATAGGGGGGGATAGGCATAGGGGGGATTAGGGGACCAGACAATGACATAAACATAAAAACTCGGAGGTCCGCGCGGATTTTCTCGGATCGCGCTGGGGCCCCCTGGCGGCGCCTCCGGCGCCGATCCGAGAAATCCGCGCGGACCTCCGAGTTTTTATGTTCGCGCGGCCGCCCGGCCTGCTCTTGCCAGGGCGGCGGGCGCAGGCGCGACAACGCCGTCTGGGTAAGCCAAGGCGTCGACGTCGTCGCCCTCCTCCTCCGCTCCTCCTGCTGCTGCTGCCTCTCCTCCTTCTTCTCCTCCTTCTCTTCCTCTCTCGTCCTTCCTTCCTCCATCTTCCGTCATCTCCTCTCTCTCTCTCTCACTCGTAGTCCTCCTGGTCCTCGTCGTTCTCTTCTTCATCCTCACCTCCCTCTTCTTCTTCTTCTTTCTCTTTGTTTTCTTTTTATCATTATTATTTTTACTTATCTTTTTGTTATTCTTATTATTCTTACGATGGTGCTGCTGCTGCTGGTGACGACGACGATGGTGATGGTGAGCATCATGCTGATGCTGATGACGATAACAATGACGATGCCGATGATGATGATGATGATGATGATGATGATGATGATGATGATGATGATGATGACGATCATGATGATGATGGTGGTGGTGATGATGATGATGATGACGATGACGATGACGATGCTGATGACGAAGATGATGCTGATGATGATGCCATTGCTGCTGCTGCTGATGAGGAGAATGAGGATGATGATGAGGATGAGGATGATGGTGGTGATGATGATGAGGACGATGATGCTGCTGATGATGGTGATGATATCGATGCTGATCATGATGCTGACGATGCTGATGATGCTGGTGATACTGATGACTATAATCATGATGAGCATAAAGAGGAAAAGGAGCATGATGAGGATGAGGATGAGGATGAGGATGAGGATGAGGATGAGGATGATGATGATCATGATGTGTGAGGATCATGATGATGCTGATGCTGCTGATGATGATTTTGATGATGATGCTGATTTTGGTGATGTTGATGGTGATGCTGATGTGGATGATAATGATGCTGGTGATGATGATGACGATGCTGATGCTGAAGTTGCTGATGATGATGACGATGATGATGCTGGTGCGTGTATTGGTGATGATGATTATGCTAAGGACTACGACGACGGTGATGATGATGAACGATGCTGATGCTGATGCTGATGCTGCTCATGCTGATGCTGAATGCCGATGCTGATCTTATGCTGATGCTGATACTGTTGCTGCTGCTGTTTATGATAAGAAGGATGATGATGTTGATGATGATGAGGATGATGAGGATGATGCTGGTGACGATGATGCTGATGATGATGCTGATGATGCTGATGATGATGCTGATGCTGACGATGCTGATGATGCTGATGATGGTGATGAGATCGATGCTGATGCTGATGCTGATGATGAGGAGGATGATGATGATGCTGAGGATGAGCATTATGATGATGATGATGATGATGATGATGATGATGATGATGATGATGGTGATGATGATGATGATGATGATGATGATGATGCTGATGCTGATGATGATGATGATGATGATGCTGATGATGACGATGATGATGATGATGAGGATGATGATGATGATGATGATGATGATGATGATGATGATGATGATGATGATGATGATGATGATGAGGGTGGTGGTGCTGATGATGATCAGAATGCTTGTCAATGGTGATAATGACTCGGAGTTTCCATTGCTATTGGCATCATGATCGTTATTGTCAGGTTCATGCTTCTCCTCCTTATCCGTTCTTCTTCTTCTTCTTCCGACGACGACGACGAGAACGAGGATGACTGCGACGACCTCGACGGCGGTGGCGACGACGACGACGACGACGACGACGACGACGACGACGACGACGACGACGACGACGGGGTCGCGCAGGCGGCTGCGCGAGGTCCGCGCAGCCTTGCCCGGCCGCCGCAGGCCGCTGTTCGCCGCCGGCCGCCTGCCGCCGCCGCCTCCGCCGCCTCCCTTCGGAGGCCCTCGGCGGGCCTCGGCGGGGGCGGGGCGCCTCGGTGACCCGGGCAGTCGTCGCCACCGCCGCCGCCGCCGCCGCCGCGGTCGTCGCCGCCGCCGCCGCCGCCGCCGCCGCCGCTGTCGTCGTCGTCGTCGTCGTCGTCGTCGTCGTCGACGACCGCGGCGGCGGCGTCGGCGTCGGCGTCGGCGTCGTCGGCGTCGTCGTCGTCGTCGTCGTCGTCGTGGTCGTGGTCGTGGTCGTTGTCATCGCAGTCGTCGTCGCCGTCGTCGCCGTCGTCATGGTCGTGGTCTTTGTCGAGGTCGTCGTCGTCGTCGTTGTCGTCGCCGCCGCCGCCGTCGTCGTCGTCGTCGTCGTCGTCGTCGTCGTCGTCGTCGTCGTCGTGGCTGTCGTGGTTGTCGTGGTTGCCGTGGTTGTCGGCGTCGTCGTCGTCGTCGTCGTCGTCGTCGTCGTCGTCGTGGTCGTCGTCGTCGTCGTCGTCCTCGTCGTCGTCGTCGTCGTCGTCGTCGTCTTCGAGGAGAAGGAGGGGGCGGAGGCGGAGGAGGAGGAGGAGCAGGAGGAGGAGGAGGATGAGGAGGAGGAGCAAGGGGAGCAAGAGGAGCAAGAGGAGCGAGAGGAGCAAGAGGAGCAAGAGGAGCAAGAGAAAGGGGAGGGGGAAGAGATGAATTCAGAGGAGGAGAGATGCCGAGAACCGAGGTTCGGGGGTAGGTTTTTTGAAGGTTTTTGGGCTTTCTTGGACTTGGAAGGCCTCTGCAGGCTTCTGGGAACCACCAGGAACCCTCTGGGGACTTCCGCGGACCCCCAGGGGGGCTTCGGGGAGGGTGGGGGTTGGCCGGGGGATGTGCAAAAGAAGGGGAGAAACGGGGGAGGAGAGGCGAGGAGACAGGGGGATGGGGAGTGGATAGGGGGAAGGGTGACAAGGATATTGAGGGGTGGAAAGAGTGGGAAAGGGTGGGGATAGGGGGGGAAGCAGAAGAGGAGCGCAACAGAGACATACGGAGGGATCTGGAGGGGGGCAGGGGGGGGGCGGGGATAGGCAAGGAGAGGGAGCGCAGAGGGTGGAGGGGAGCAGAGAAACGGGCCGGGGGGAGGTACGTAGAGGGGAGGAAGGGGGGGGTAGGAAGGCAGGGGTGGTGTTTCCCTTTCCTGACCTCCTTCCCTTGCTGGTTTCGTGCTTGCCCCGTGCCCTAGCGCCTCTCCGAACGTACGAGCCTGGCCGATAGCATTTCGGAGAAAAGGGAGAGCAGAGGGAGGAGATTAATGGGAAGCAGGGGTGATTTTGTAGATAGGGGGGCGTAATTCGGGGGAAGGTGGGATTGAGGGAGGTAGAGGGAAAGCCAGAGAGGCATGGGTGGATGGAGGTCGGGGGATGGCGATGTGGAATTGAGGCAACGCAGTTTGCCAACCGAACACCCCACCTCGCTAGCGTCATCACCGCTGCCATTTGCACGATGCGCGTGCGCGCTCACAGTGAGATCGCGCGTACCCCGTTCGGCTTCAACGTGGCAGCGAGGAGTCTAGTATTTGGGCACCCGTGGACGTCCGCAGTGGCGAAGGGGCTTATCACAGCCCCCATACACGGTGCCCCCGCAGTTCCTACGAGTGCGCGTAGCTCCAGTGACAGAACGGATTGGGTGTGAAGTCCCTGTCCTACTCTTCCTCCTCATCCTGGTCCTCCTTCTCCTGCTCTTCCTGCCCTCGCACGGTGCGTGCGATCTGCAGTTCAGCGTGCGCAGGCCGCTCGCGGTGTAGCCGATGGAGTCGTCTGCCTACTTGCGCAGAGTCCCCACAGTCTCTGGGCTCCTCCTCGCTCTCTCCCTCGTTCTCCCTCGTTCTCGCTCCTCTGCCCCCTCTCTCTCTCCTCCCTCCTGCGTCCTCGTCGTCCTCCCCTCCCCGCAGAGGTCGACCTCGGGACCCGTCCCGGGATGCGCTCCGGCCAGGATCCCGAGGCAGAGCCTTCCGTGGCCACGGGGGCCTCGAGGAGGCGCAGAGGCAGGCGGAAGGCGCCCCCGAAGACCTCGAGCCGCGGCCCCGAAGCGCGAGCCTCGAGGCTCGAGCCCCCTCCCTCCCTCCCTTCCTCCTTCCCTCCCTCCCTCCCTCCCTCCCTCCCTCCCCCTCTCCTCCTCCTCCTCCTCCTCCTCCTCCTCCTCCTCCTCCTCCGCCCTCCTCCTCCGCCCTCCTACCTCCCGCCCTCCCCTCCCTCCTCCCTCCCTTCCTCCCTCCCTCCCTCCTCCAGTCGCCCCCTCGGGCCCGTCGTTCTCGGCCGCTTCACGGCCCCGCTTTGGGCCCCTCGTCGGCGTCTCTGCCGCTGCGCCTGGAGGAGTTTGGGCTCGACGCCGACCCCCGCCCCCCCGCCCCCCCTTCCAGATAGAAGCTGCACTCCCTCCTCGCCCTCCTCCGCCCTCCTCCCCTGCCTCGTTCTCCCCCCTCTCCTCGCCGTCCGTCCTGCCCCTGCCCTCCTCCTGCCGCCCTCCTCGCCCTCCTCCCTCCTCGCCCCTCCTCGCCCCTCCTCCTCCCTCCTCGCCCTCGCCCTCCCTCCTCGCCCTCCTCGCCCGCCCTCCTCGCCCTTCCTCCTCCCGTGCCCTGGCCAGTGGCCCGCGCTGCCCCTCGGCCGGCGGAGGCTCCCCGCGGCGGTGTGGGGGGGTGCCTGCGCGCGCGCGCAGGTCCACGAGTTCGCGGCGGGGAGCGGCCTGGACATCAGGCCTGAAAGCGCCCGCCCCCCTGCCCCTCAGGAGCGAGAGAAGGACGTACACGTACATGAATCCACGCTGGGTTCGAGAGTTCGCTTTGCGCGCATGTTCGTATCACGCGGCCGGTCTCGCGGGTCGAGGGGCCGTGTTCATGTACATAGCTGGGCGCGTACGTCCTTTGTGGGTTCCCTAGCCCCCCCCCACTCCCCCCGCCCCCCCTCTTCGGGGAGCGGGCGGATGGTCCCGGGAGACTCTGGAGACGCTGCCTGGTCGCGCGGCGATGCGGGTCGGTCGCCCGCAGCTGCACTTTTTGGGGGAGCAGCCTGGGGGCGGAGGAGCCTCGTGCTCTGGATCAGCGTCGGTGCAAGGCAACGGCGGCGGAGGAGGATCTGCGACGAGAAGGAGGAGGAGGAGGAGGAGGAGGAGGAGGAGGAGGAGGAGGAGGAGGAGGAGGGGGAGGAGGAGGAGGAGGAGGCGGAGGAGGAGGAGGAGGAGGAGGAACATAAGGAGCACGGTGTCGGAGTCCATGGTCCACTGCACGAGCTTCTCGTTGATGCTGCGTAGTCGAGTGCTGCCGAGAGGGCGTGCCTCTTCAGTCCGTGCGTGCCTTTGCACTGGCACCCGCTGCGGGCTTACGCGCGATCGGTGACTACTTGTGTGAAAACAGAAGACGTGGAGGAGGAGGGTGAGAAGGAGGACGACTAGGATGACGGACAACTGCCGTAGGAGGAGACATCGGAGGTTGGGTGGTAAGATTGTCGCTTCGTCTCGCGCGTGCTGTGCGTGCGGTCGAGGCGGGGCGAAGCTTCGCGAGTGCTCCCACTGGCCAGGCCAAGTCAGGCACACGTGGGTCGCCTCGCGCGCTGGCCGTGGTGTGAAAGTTGTCCCAGTGGTTGTCCCGACGATTGTCCCGATGGTTGTCACGACGGTGGTCCCGACAGGTGTCCTGATGGTTCTCCCGATGGTTGTCCCGATGGTTGTCCCGATATTTGTCTCGATGACTGTCTCCATGGCTGTCCCGATGGCTGTTCTGATGGGTGTCCCGATAGTTGTCCCGATGGTTGTCTCGATTTTGTCGTCCTGACGATTTCCATTGTGGTTGTCCCGACGGTTATTTCGATAGTTGTCCCGATGGTGTTCCCGACGGTTGTCTCGATGGTTGTTCTGCCCGATGGTTGTCCCGATGGAGAGTGCAATCGACAGATGTATGCATAGGTCGACGATAGGGAGAGCAGTATATAGTGATTCCGACAGATGGATTCCATGCCGATCGTGGGATACATCTGTTTACAAAACTATATATGTAGACCGATGTGTAGTGATACCAGTGGGTCGATAGTGCACTTGGGAGACCGATGTATAGTGAGATCGACCGATCTATTGATAGTGAGATCGGTGGGTTGATAGCGAGGCCCATGGATTGTTAGATCGTTATCCCGTGGCTGTCCCGGGGTTGTCCCGCGGTTGCCCCGTGGTTGTCCCGCTGGTAGTTCCTTTGTTGTTTTGAGGTTGTCTTGTGGCTGCTCCGTGATTGTCTCGTGGGTGTCCCGTGGTTGTCTTGCGGATGTCGGTCGATACATCGCTAGTCTGGCAGAGTGATCTTCAGACGGACAGTGAGGTCGGTAGTCACGTAGATAGTGAGATCGGTAGATGGTCAGATCGATAGGTAGATATTGAGATCGGCAGGCACATTTATTGCGATAGTCCTGAGTTGTGAGGCATAAAGATAGTGAGACGAACAGATGGATCACGAGATGACCGCCGCGAGCAGGGACATCGCTTCGAGTTTAATGAGTGAGTTTCGAGCCGAACTTGTTGCTGCCAAGCTGTACTCGTTGAAACATCGGAGCCAATGATGTGAATGAATGAATGAATGAATATATACACAGAAAGATAGGACATATAGTAAGTTCGATAGTTGTACACACTTACTTAATCGCTTCGCTCATTCCGCCTGCCCATATTGCCTCGCCGCTGTCTTTCGTCGGGGTGTTGTTGTCAATGCGGTGCCGTTGGGCGGGTGCCATTTTGCGGAGGCGGTGGGTGGTGGGTCAGAGGCCTCATGGATGTTGGTTGGGCTCTCGTGGTTGGCCTCTCGGGGGCCTCTGGGAGGCCGTTTTGAGGCCTCTTGGGGGCTGTGCCGGGGCCTCTTGGGGCCTCTTGGATGTCGCTTGGGGCTTCTGCCTCTTGGGGCCTCTTGGGGGCCTCTTGGGGGCCTCTTGGGGGCGTGTTGGGCAGTCTTGGGACGATGTTGGAGGCCTCTGGGGCAGTTCTGGACGCTGTGAACCCCCAAACGTCGTACATGCGAAACCTGTACGTCTTCCGAAGGGGATGGGACGACTTTTGCCTGTTGGGGCCCTCTTGGAGTGCCTCTTGAGTCTCTCTTGGGGCTTCTTCGCGGCCTTTGGGGCCAACTGGAGGCCATCTTGAGCGTCTTGGAATGATCTTTCGGCGATTCGGGGCCTCTTGGGCCGTGTAGGGGGCGTCCCGGCCCCCTCGTGGCAAGCTCTGGAGCGCCCTGGAGGAGTCAGCCGGGCATCGCCCCGGCATCGCCCAGGCATCGTCTGGGCATCGGCTGGGGTACTGTTCGTCCAGGGGTCCCCAGGGGCCGCCACGCGCGCGCGGTCGAACTAGAAATATTATGAACCTGGTTCTGGAGATCTTAGCACGCCTCTGGCCAGTTGGACTGGCGAATTTATACATACATGCTGGGGCAGTGGTTGCCCTGCTGTTGACCCGTGGTTGTCCCGTGGATGTCGATATATAGCGAGACCGATGTTCCGCGATTGGGTCGTGGCTCTCCCTTGATCGTCCCGTTTGTTTGTATATCTGTGTGTATATATCTGTGTATAAATGCATGTCGACAGGTCGTGAGACTGATTGGTAGGCGGTGAGGTCGGTAGGTGAACGATAGTTAGATCATTGCGCAGTAATACTGATGGTTTACGAGAGTCGGTATATATCTTTATATATATATATACACAGATAATTCGTTCCATTAGTGACGTTGGTTGATCGATAGTGCGACCGACGCATAGCTAGGAGAGAACGCGTTACACGGGCGCTTGCCTTGGGAACATTCGGCGGCGCGTTTCGAACCAGGGGGTGGGCCCCCCCCAACACTCGGCACCGTCGATCAAAACTAGGGGGACTCCCCTCCCCCTCAAACCCCCCCCCTCCCGAACCCCCCCTCCCAATGGGGGGGGAAAATCCCCCGCCCCCCCCCGGCGCCGGCGCCGGCTGCCGCCAGCAGCGCCAACGGCGGGGACGCAGCCACGATGACCAGAGGCAGCCTAAAGGGGGGGTTCAAACCCCCGCCCTGGCGCCGGCGCCGGCGCTGGCGGCGGCCAGCAGCGCCAGCGCTAGCGCCGGCGACGGCGGGGACGCAGCGACGATAACCACCACTACCACCACCACCACCACCACCACCGCTTCAACCGACCACCACCACCACCAACCCACCACACAACCACCACCACAGCCACCACCACCACAACCACCACCACCACAACTCACCATCACCACCACCACAAAAACCCACCACCACTACCACCACAATCTACCACGCCACCACCACCACCGCCACAACCAGCACTACTACCAGCAGAACAAACCACCACCACCACAAACCACCACGCCACCACCACCACTGCCACCACCACCACCACCAGCACCACCTCCACAAACCACCGCCAACACAACCCACCACCGCGACCACCACCACCACCACAAACCACTACCACACCACCACCAAACCACCACCACCACAACCCACCACCACCATAACCACCATCACCACCACCACCACCGCCACAAGCCACCTCCACACCACCACCACACCACCACACGACCACCACCACCACCACCCACCACCATCACAACCACCACCACCACAAACCACCACACCACCACAACCACCACCGCCACCACCACCGCCACCACAACCACCACAACCCATCACCGCCGTCGAGCCACCCCGCCGCCGCCGCCCGCCGTCGCAGGCGCCGGCGCCGGCCCAGAACAGGAAATCGTCGTCCCCGCCGCCTTCGCCGCAAGCCGAGGAGAGGGAGAGAGGAGAAGTAGGGGAGGGGGGTGGGGGTTCGACCCCCCCCCCTCCGTCACGGGGGCTTCGAATCCCCCCCCCCTACATCCACTCCATCCAGGTGTGGGGGGGGTCCGGTTCCCCCCCCCCCCTTCCAAGTGACCACAGATCGCGCTCTTTCATAGCTAGACCAGTGCAAACTATTAAGATCTATTGACAGTGAGAGCGACACATACAGGGATCGAGCAATGCTTTGGTGCAGGGACCAGTGGGCAGACGCTGAGGCCGTAAGATAGGGATACCTATTTGCATGTATAACGGCACGTATGTCGGGATCGTTAGATAACAACCCCGACCCGACACGACTCGCAATCCGAAGGTTGCGCCCATCATCCACAAGTTCTTTATCACACAAGTGGTGGTCCTGCAGGGAAAAGTACGCTGACGACGATGATGTTGAAGCTGGTGGTGGTGGTCGTGGTGGTGATGCTGATGGTGCGGATGCTGATGCGGATGTTGAAGCTGATGGTGATGCTGATGAATTCGTTTGTGATGCTGAGGGTGACGACGATGACGACGACGTTGATGATGATATGATGATGACGACGGTGACGATGACGATGGCGATTACCATGATGATGCTGACGGTAATGGTGTTCATGATGTTGATGATTGTGACTTTGATGCTGGTGATGGTTATGCGGCTGCTGTTGTGCAGGAGGATAATGATGTTGATGATGATGATGATGGTGGTGATGTGGATGATGATGACGATGCTGATGCTGATTATGATGATGATGATGATGGTGCTGATGCTGATGATGCAGAAAGTGGTGGTGGTGATGATGACGATGATGATGCTGATGCTGGTACTGTCGATGCTGTTGCTGCTGATGATGATGGTGGTGGTGCTGGTGGTCGTGGTGGTTGGGGGTGGTTTGTGATGGTGATGGCTATGGTGCCGACGATGGTGGCGACGCTGAACAGGAGGAGGAGGAGGAGGAGGAGGAGGAGGAGGAGGAGGAGGAGGAGGAGGAGGAGGAGGAGGAGGAGGAGGAGGATGAGGAGGAGGAGGGGAGGAACAGGAGGAGGAGGAGGAGGAAAGGAGGAGGCGGAGGCGCAGGCGGAGGAAGAAAACGACGATGATGACGACGATGAGGATGATGCTGATGATGGTCATGATGATGCTGATGATGCTGATGTTGGTGCTGCTGATCTGATGATGCAGGAGGAGGAGTATTAGCCCAAGCGTAATAATGATACGAAGAACAGTAATACTAATAATAATACTGATAAGACAAATAATAAAAATACCAGCAATACTGATAAGACAAATAAGAAGAATACTAAGAGTAATAATGCTAATCAGAAGACTGATAATAACACTAGGGAGAAGAAACTAATTTTAAGAATAACAAGAAGAACACTATTAATAATACTATTACGAATCGTAAACTATATAATATAACGTAGAATAATAATGGTGATAATAAAAAGGGTAAGCAGAATAATAATAGCATGAAGAAGAATACTTTTACTATTAAGAATAATACTATTACGACGAAGAAAACTCATACTGATACGAATAGTAATATGAAGAAGAGAAGAAGACATCAGTAATAGTAATAATAACCATAAGAGTACTATTAATAGTAAGAGTAAGAATAGTACTAAGACTAATCATAATAATAATGCTATTCAGAACACTAAGAATATTATTACTACTAATAATGATGATACGAATAAGAATAATAACAATACTAATACTAATACTAACAATGATAATAATAATGCGAATGCTAAGAAGACTAATGGTAGTAGGAATACTAATAACAAGAAGAACAATGCAGAAACGCAAAAATATTCATAATGCTATTGGTACTAATATGAATACTAATACTAATAATACTAATAATACTATTACTACTACTACTACTACTACTACTACTAATAATCATTTAAGAATAATAGGAATACTAATACTATCACTAATAGTAGTACTAATAATAGTAATAATAATAAGAGTAATAATATGAATAAGAATACTAATAGTAATCATAATCATAATAACAGTAGTAATAATACTATTAATAATACTACTAATCGTAATACTAGTAATAATCGTATTAATACCAATACAATACTATTGACATTCTTATTAGTATTACTAATACCAATATTAATAGCAATACTACTACTACGAATAATGATAGTACTAGTAAGACGATGAGGAGGATGAGGTGGAGGAGGAAGAGGAGGAGGAGGAGGAGGCGGGGAAGGAGGGGGAATGTGGATGGGAAGAACGGAGGAGGAGATTGCGGGGGAGAGGATGGGACATGGAGAGGAGGAGGAGGAGGATGGAGGAGAGGAGGAGGAGGAGGAGGAGGAGGAGGGAGGAGAAGGAGGAGGAGGAGGAGGAGGAGTTCGAGAGAGGGGGGCAGCCGTGGATCTACTGCGCCCCGTCCGCGGCGGAGGCGTGCAGGAGGCTGTGCGAGGCGGACGGGCTGGAGGACGCTTGGAGCGCTCCCCTCCCCTCCCCCCTCGACAATGACACAATATGAATCCCACCCCTCTCTCTCCCCTGATGACGTCTGGAACATGTCCGGCCCCCCAGCTGCGTATGTTTTTTGGCTATACACCAGATTCCCCGGATTTTTTTTTTTTGCTTTTGTCCCAACCATCCTGTGGTGTTGGGTCTTCGTTTTGAAGAGACGGTCCACGCGTTCCTCCTCTCCTCTTCTCTCCTCTCCTCTGCTCTCCTCCTCTCCTCCTCCTCTCCGCTCTCCTCTCCTCTCCTCTCCTCGCCTCTCCTCTCCTTCTCTCTCCTCTCCTCTCCTCTCCTCTCCTCTCCTCTTCCTCTCCTCTCCTCTCCCTCCTCTCCTCTCTCTCCTCTCCCCTCCCCTCCCCTCCTCTCCTCTCTCTCCTCTCCCTCTCTCCTCTCCTCTCCTCTCCCTCTCCTCTCCTCCTCCTCTCTCCTCATCCTCTCCTCTCTCCTCTCCTCTCCTCTCCTCTCCTCTCCTCTCCTCTCCTCTCCTCTCCTCTCCTCTCCTCTCCTCCTCCTCCACTCCTCTCCTCTCTCCCTCTCCTCTCCCCCTCCTCCTCCTCCTCCTCCTCCTCCTCCTCCTCCTCCTCCTCCTCCTCCTCCTCCCTCCTCCCGTCACCCCCTCTCTTTGGCACGCCCAACACACGTTGTTTCGTGGCCCCATGGGGAGCTCCACCGAAGGTCTCAGTGGGGGTGCCCGCATGCGTCCGCCACACCCAGTGCAGCGTTTCGTGGTCCTATAGGGAACTCCACCGAAGGACCCAGTGGGTGTGTCCGCATGCGTCCGCTACGCCCAATACAGTGTTTCGTGGCCCCATAGGGCGCTCCACCGAAGGCCCCAGTGGGGGTGCTCGCATGCGTCCGCCACACCCAGTGCAGCGTTTCGCGTCCCCACAGGGAGCTCCACCGAAGACCCCAGTTGGGGTGCCCGCATGCGTCCGCCACGCCCAGTGCAGCGTTTCGTGGTCACATAGGGAGCTCCACCGAAGGCCCCAGTGGCGGTGCCCGCATGCGTCCGCCATACCCAGTAAAGCGTTTCGTGGCCCCACAGGGAGCTCCACCGAAGGCCCCAGTGGGGGTGCCCGCATGCGCCCGCCACACCCAGTGCAGCGCTTCGTGGTCCCATATGGGGGCTCCACCGAAGGCCCCAGTGGGGATGCCTGCATTTTCGTGGCCCCATAGGGAGCTCCACCGAAGGCCCCAGTGCGGGTGCCCGCATGCGTCCGCCACACCCAATGCACGTTGTTTCGTGGCCCCATGGGGAGCTCCACCGAAGGTCTCAGTGGTGGTGCCCGCATGCGTCCGCCACACCCAGTACAGCGTTTCGTGGCCCCATAGGGAGCTCCACCGAAGGCCCCAGTGGGGGTGCCCGCATGCGCCCGCCACACCCAGTGCAGCGCTTCGTGGTCCCATATGGGGGCTCCACCGAAGGCCCCAGTGGGGATGCTGCATTTTCGTGGCCCCATAGGGAGCTCCACCGAAGGCCCCAGTGCGGGTGCCCGCATGCGTCCGCCACACCCCACGTTGTTTCGTGGCCCCATGGGGGCTCCACCGAAGGTCTCAGTGGTGGTGCCCGCATGCGTCCGCCACACCCCAGCGTTTCGTGGCCCCATAGGGAGCTCCACCGACGTCCCAGTGGGGGTGCCCGCATGCGTCCGCCACACCCAGTGCAGCGTTTCGTGGCCCCTCAGGGAGTTCCACCGACGGCCCCAGTTGGGGTGCCCGCGTGCGTCGTAGTCGTAGTCGTAGTCGTAGTCGTAGGCGTAGGCATAGTCGTAGTCGTAGTCGTAGTCGTAGTCGTAGTCGTAGTCGTAGTCGTAGTCGTAGTCGTAGTCGTAGTCGTAGTCGTAGTCGTAGTCGTAGTAGTAGCTGAGGTAGGAGGAAGAGGAAGAGGAGGAGGAGCACCAGGCAGAGGAGGAGGAGAAAACAGGAGGCGCAGAATGCGGAGGAGGGGCGCTAGCAGCGACGGTGCAGGCCTGGACGAAGCTTTTTTTAAGCTTTGCGTTGTCTCACGGCCCCAATTCGGCTTGCCTAGGGGTTATTACTTGGTTGAAGGTTGGTGCCTCGGGGAACTATTTTGTCGGTTCCTCGGAGATTCTCTTGGTTCCTCGGGTTCCCCGGGTTCTTCGCCCTCGGTGTCTCCGATTCTTACTTTGCCCGTTGCTCGGAGGTTCCCGGGGTTCCTCGGGCTCCTCGGGTTCCCCGGGTTCCCTGGGTTCCCGAGTTCCTCGGGTTCCCCGGGTTCCCCGGGTTCCTCGCCCCTTTTGCATCGTATTCTTACTGTGCCCGTTCCAAGCAATGCCAAGCAATGCAATGCAATGCAATGCCAAGCAATGCCCAGCAGTGCCAAGCAATGCCAAGCAATGCCAAGCAATGCCAAGCAATGCCAAGCAATGCCACGCAATGCTAAGCACTGCGCCCATGCAATAGGAAGCTTTCCCCTATTTGGGTCGCGCTGGGTTCATTTAAGGTATTCCACTTGGGAGGCTTCCACTTGAGGTATCGGCTGCGCTCCGGCAGTTCTCAAGTAGAAGCCGCAGGAAAACCAACACAAGCACGTCAAACCATTACAACCAACATGCCAGGACAATTTCTAGGACCGATGTCGGCCCAAAAACAATGCCCGACAATTCTGGTGTCTATTTCTATGGTATGGTGGGGCACCAAGGTACCACCAGGCTTAGCTGATGTCTGCGGTCTGGCGGGCGCATCCTTTAAGGTCTTAGGACCCTGCCTGCACTCTTTTCGCGCCTCTTTGCCTTTCTTTTTCTTGCTGCGCCCGCAAGGCCTGATTCGTTAGCCCTTTGCCTAAGTCGGCATACTGCGTCTTCCTTTTAGCACTAGAACGCGGCAAGCTTGCGCTTGACGTCTGGGCAACGTGAAAAAATGAGGAGGGGGAGGAGGAGGAGGAAGGGGAGCAGGAGGAGGAGGAGGAGGAGGAGGAGAGGAGGGAGGAGGAGGAGGAGGAGGAGGAGGACGTCGTCGTCGTCGTCGTCGCGTGTGGTCTCAAGGACATCCCAAAAACACGAGCCTCAATCAGGCTTGGAGGCTCCATCCTCCCATGAATCGCCGTCTATGTCAAGGCTGCGGCCTCTCTCTGTGGAGAGCCGCCCAATCTCTATGAGGAGGAGGAGGAGGAGGAGGAGGAGGAGGAGGAGGAGGAGGAGGAGGAGGAGGAGGAGGAGGAGGAGGAGGAGGAGGAGGAAGGGAGGAGGAGAGGAGGAGGATGGAGGAGGAGGAGGAGAGAGGAGGAGGAGAGGGAGCGAGGAGGAGGAGGAGGAGGAGGAGAGGAGGAGGAGGAGGAGGAGGAGGAGGAGGAGGAGGAGGAGCAGGACAACGAGAAAGGTGGAACAGGAGGAGGGCGGCGGTGGAGGAGGCCCCAGACCCAGACCCCCGACGTGACCCTCAGAAGCCTGGACCCTGTCCTGGGGACTGGTTTCTCATCCCGAGTCGCTTCTGGACGGTCCCGAGGCTCGGCGAGGGCCCCCGGAGGCCGAAAATGGCCACAAACCTCCCGTCACGACGCGCGGGGGTCTGGGGAGCGCGCCCCTTTGGAGGAGCCCCCCCGCCCGTGACCTCCGAGCGCGGGCGCCCGCCGCAGCGGGCGCCCGCGCGCCCGGGCCCGAGCCGCGGCCGCCCGAGTGCGCGCCGCCCGGCGCCCCTCCGCACTGGCGGCCGCGGCCCGCGCACCCGCGCGCCTGGCCTGCGCCCGGCCGCCTTGCTCGAGAGGGGGATCGACTGCAGATCGGCACGAACGAGATGGGTACGGAAAGAATGGGTACAATGCCCAACGGCAGTTTCTGTTCATGTTGAACAGGACTCGCTGTCCACCCCGCTTCGGCCTGTGTCCATTCGAGACAGAAGGCCGCCTGCCCAACAGCGGCCGCTGTTGGTTTGGGACAACATTTGTTGTTGGGCATTGTACCCATTTTTTCCTTACCCATTTCGGGCGTCCAAAGCAGAGTTGATATGCATCGAAGAGGAAAAGCGCCATACACAGAAACTTTTGGTGCTCCGCACGGACTTCTCGGATCCGCGCTGGGACCCCAACGGGCGGCGCCTCCGGCGCCGCCAGTTAGCGCGCGCCGCGCGCCAGGGAGGGGGCCCAGCGCGGATCCAAGAAATCCTCGCGGAGCGCCAGAAGGTTATATTTATGGCGTTTTTTTCCATTCAGTGGAGACCCATGCCAAGAAACACCCTGCTCGCCTCCAGGGTGCCTTGGTTTTCTTGGGTTTCGATGGTCTTGCGATCAAGAGCGCGACATGCCCGCACCCAAACTTCATGGACGTCCTGGGGTCTCGGGGTTGGGTTTCTTGTGGAAGGTTTCTTGAGGTCGGGCCGCTCCTGTAGGGGATCGACTGCAAAATTGACCGGCTCCGAATTTTTCCCGATGACTCTACGGACACATATTCAGAGCTCTGAGCAAATGTGCGAGAATTCGGCGAACTCGTAGGCTTGATGGGGGAAATCATAAAGTTTGGGGCAGATCCATTCGGTAGTCGAGGAGGAGGAGGAGGAGGAGGAGGAGGAGGAGGAGGAGGAGGAGGAGGAGGAGGAGCGAGGAGGAGCGAGAGGAGCGAGGAGGAGGAGGGAGGGAGGAGGAGGAGAGAGGAGGAGGAGGAGGAGGAGGAGGAGGAGGAGGAGGAGGAGGAGGAGGAGGAGGAGGATCCCCTGCTCGATTCGCGGGGTGCTCGCGGGGCCATGCGCGCGCTGCTCGGCGCTGGCGCGGCGGTGCCGGAGCTGGCGCCGTGGCCGCAGCCAGGGCCGCTGGCCGGCGTGAAGTCGCGGGCCAAGCCGGTGTTCCGGGCGCCGGAGGCCCAGGGCTTGCCAGAGAAGCCCCGATCTCCGACGGTGTGATATACAGTGGAGACCCAGACATGCGTCGTACAAAAAATCAGGGCGGCGGGTTTTCGGTCGTTTTAGGCCTCGTGGGGCCCTCGCTAGGCCTCGGGAGCGTCAAAGAATGACTCAGGATGCAAGACCGGTCCTGGGGAAAGGGTCGGGACTTCCGGGGGCGCCGTCCTGAAAAAATCAGGACGTCGTATGACTCGGGACCCATGCCAAGAAACACCCTGGTTGCCTCCAGGGTGCTCTGGGTTTCTTGGGTGTCGATGTTTTTTTGCCATGGAGAGCGCGATTGTCCCACACCAGAAATTCATGGACGTGCTGGGGTTGCAGGGTTGGGTTTCTTGAGGAAGGTTTCTTGTAGTCGAGTTCCTATTGTAGTGCCAATCCAGGCGGTTTTCCTCGGTTTCGGCCGCTGGTCCAGGGCGGGTGTTGCCAGAAGTAATTGCCCCTGGCCCAAGGTGCCCCCAGGATTTCCAAGGAGGCCCCCACGCCCTCCACAGAGTACCCCTCATCAGGCCCAGAGGGCCCCAGGGTCTCCAAGAATGGGCCGCGAAGCAGGGGGCACCGCAGACAGAGGGCCAGGGGCACCTCCAGCAGCCTCCGACTGTTGGCCCGTGGTCGGGCCGCGGGGCCAGCAAGAGTGGATCCGGGACGGAGAAATAGACCCGGCGAAGGGGTCGGGATCTCTGCAGGGGCCGCGCATTGAAGAACTCTCACTGTCGGATGTCTGGGCTCGGTGCTCCTGGATTGTTTTACAGTTTGCCTTGGGTTGTCCTTGGGTTTGCCATGGGAAATCGAAGTTTAACCTATGGAACAGGGGGCCTCGTTCCTTATTTCGGGTTCCTTAGGTCAAGGCCCCGACTGTAGCCCGGAGGTCCGGGCGTTGCGGGTGGTTTCGTCTGGTCTCGAACCGTGGGGCCCTCGCATGTCGATCCCGTCTGAGGGATCCCACAGACGGCTGGCGTCTAGGGCTCAGGCAGTGATCTTGCACGATGTCGCATTTTTTCACGTCGTCGGGTCTCAGTGGGGACGCCCGTGGGGCGGTCGAGAGTCGAGAGTCGAGGATCGAGGTGTTTCGGCGTCGAACGGGCCTGTGTAATGCCCCCTGGCGGCTCTCCGTTGGGAGGCCCAAGTACCAGGCCTGCTACATCGCAATGGTCATGGGGCCCTGAGAAGACACGTGTACTTCGGAACGTGGCGGTCTCATATGAGCGACGACTGCGCCGACATTCGCGCGTAAGCTGGTCGCGTAAGGTCGCGCGTGCGCGCCCTTGTCTCCAGTGTTGCGCTCCGCGCCGGCGGCACGCGTGAGCCGCCGCGTGAGGTCGCTACGTCATCGCGCGTAAGACTCGTGAGAGTTCCTGCCAACCTGGACGCGAGCGGGCCCGTGCAGTACTCCCTGGCGGCTCCCCCTCTGGAGGCCCGAGTGCCGTGCCCGCGACATAGGGATGATCACGGGCCTGTGCAGAGAGCCACGTCTGCCTCCAAACGGTCACTTTGCCCGAGAGGCCTCGCCACTCTGGACGCCGGGGGCTCTGGTTTGGCATCCCCTCACCGCTCCCCCACCGGGAGGCCCGAGCGCGATGCTTGCTGCACTTAAGTCGGGCCTGTCCCCCTACAGGGGGAATATGCAAGAATAGCCAAAGCATATCATGGGCATTATTTTTTGAGCATTGTTTGACCATTCTGGAGTGTTTTTGTGATTTTTCGTCGAAGTTCCCCCTGTAGGGAGACACGCCCGACTTAAGAATAGGGGCGCGTGTACCTCCGTGCCGGCGGTTCTGCCCGTCAGGCCCGACAACAACTTGGACCCGACCAGGCCCGTGGATATTACTCTCTGGAGGCTCCCCCTCGGGAGGCCCGACCGCGATGCCTGCAACATCGCGCTGATCATGGCGCTCTGAGAAGAGACTCCCCCAATGGGTCAACATTAGGGGAGCAAAAAGTGACATAAAACATAACAACTCGGAGGTCCGCGCAGACCTCCGAGTGTTTATGTTATGTCACTTTTCGTTCCCCTAAACATGGGCCTCTTCGCCCGAGGAGCACCGACAAGGAGGGCCAAATGCAAAATGCCTGTAACATCGGCGTGTCCAGGGTCTGAGTGAGTCAGAGTGTGAGCGAATCCGAGGATGAGTGAGGCGGAGTGAGTACGATGGAGTCTGAGCGAGAGGGTCTCAGCGCGAGTGGGCCTTGAGCAGGTGTGGGTCTGAGTGCGAGCGGGTCTGAGCACGAGTGGGTCTCAGTGTGCGCGGGGGTCTGGGCACGAGGCAGTCGTCCGCGGGCGCGCGAGGGAACCTGAGCCAGAGGGGGAGGGGGACCGGGCAAGCGGAAGGAAGGCGGAGAGGCGCCGCCACGGAGAGCAAGCCCGCCCCCCCCCCGTCAGGACGCCACACTCGGGAGCAAGCCCCCCCCGCCCCCACGCACAGGGCGCCGCGGCTGCATTCTCGGCAGAAGCCCGCTGCCACTCCTCGGCCCCCTGGGGGGCCGCTCCTCGTCCTCGTCCTCGTCCTCGTCCTCGTCGTCCTCGTCCTCCTCCTCCTCCTCCTCCTCCTCCTCCTCCTCCTCCTGCTCCCACTCCCCCTCACCCGTCGCGGCGACCAGCAACCTTTCCCAGCCCCCCCCCCCTCCCCCCCCCCGCACACACACCCGCAAGTGGAGCGGCCCCCTGGGGGGCCGCTCCTCCTGCGCTGCTCCGGCGGGGGCGGCGCCGTCGGGCCGCGTCGTGGCCGTGGCCAGCCTTATCTCGGGCATGTCCTCCTGCAGGCGGATCGTGGAGGACAGGCTCAGAATAGGCAAAGGATGCTCAAAAGGAATCAGAAATAGTAGAAACATCGTCCCCATGTGAGTTTTTGACGATTCTTGAGCCTTCCTCCTGTAGAGGGACATGCCCGATTTCAGGCCCGCCTCGGGAGCCGGCGCACCCCGACTCGTGGCACGAAGGCAGCGGGCCCCGAGGGAGGCGGGCCCAGGGCCCCGCGGGGCAGCTCTCTCCACCCCCGAGCCGTTCCTCGACGGCGCCTGGGCTCCGGGACCGTCGAGGATCCATGCGGCGCCGGAGAAGGGGGAGAGGGCGAGAGGTCCAGGGGTCCAGGGGGGGGGGGATCTGACCGCCGGCGGCCGAGCCGCCCTTGGGCCACGAGCTGGCAGCCAGCACCCGCCGCACCTGTGCTCGGCGTCACCCCAGCATACTCATGCTATGTGTGCGCCGCCCCCCAGGGGCGACGTGCGTACCGAGAAACCTTATAGTATGTGCAACGTGGCGGGCGCTTTCTGGCCACACCGCTCGGGAAACGACACACTACAAGATGGGTATACTGTATGTTCGGGTCGGGCGCGCGACTCCAAGGAGAACATATAGAATTAGTATGTCTTTCTGCGTGCCACGTGCGACCCCTCGATTTCTCGGGGTGGAGTTCCGCGAAGGGCTGTGGGTGTGTGTGTGTGTGTTGTCGGGTGGCCGTGGTGCCGCCCCGCGTCCACTCGCCAGGTCATTTCAGCCCCGGCTGGCCGCACCGGCTCGCTCATGCTGCCATGCTCTCCGCGGTGAGTGCCCTCCCCGCCGTTCCCCTCGCTTCCGCGGCCGCTCCGCGCCGCGCCCTCCCCCTCTTGCACCGAGTGCCCCCCGGCAGCTCGAGCGCGCGTGCGGGTTGCCTCTGCCGTGCTGCGGCGAAAGAGTGTGTTGTCCGATGGGGGTCTCCGCAAGCCCCCCTTGGGGCCCGACATCCCGCGCCCATGCCTTCAGCGCCTTCGTCGCCTTGCCCTTCCCCATTCCTCCCCCTACAGTTCTGAGTGTGTGTGTGTGTGTATGTGTATGTGTATGTGTATGCGTGCATGTGCATGTGTGTATGTGTGTGTGTGTGTATGCGCGCGTATGTATGTGTGTGTGTGTATGTGTGCGTGCGTGCGTGCGTGCGTGCGTGTGTGTGTGTGTGTGTGGGTGTATGTGTCTTGTGCTCGCATCACCCCAGCGCGCCGTGCACGTCTGTTTTTTTGTGCACCTTTTTTTCTGGCCCCCCTCTGCCAGGGGGAGGTGCTCCTGTGGGGGCCCGTCGAGGAGGCCCAGGCCTCCCAGCGCCGCGGCGGCCCACGACGCGCGCTGCTTCTCTCTCGCGACCTCTCCGGGCGCACGGGGCCGCACTCCTGGCCTCTCCAGGGTTAAGTCGGGCGTGTCCCCCTACAGGGGGATTTTTGGGCGAAAAATAAAACATACCCCCCAAAATACTCCGCATTGTCAAACAATATTAAAAAACAGTCCCCAAGTATTTGTAGATAAGTTTTTGATCATTGTTGTCGTTTTTTTCGTCGAAAATCCCCCTGCAGGGGGACACGCCCGACTTAACTCTAGGGGAGGCCATCAAGAGCGTGGTCCCGCGAGGAGAAGCCGCTTCCGAGGACGGGGTCGCGAGCTCCGTGAGCTCAAGTCGGCGGGGTGCGCAGACATGGATATGCAGGCGCGTGGATCAGCGACGGGCCCCGCTTCAGCACGAACATCGGCGCAGCACGTTGCCAGATCAGGCGGCACTGGCCGCAGGCTTCCACAGGGCCGGTCCGTGGATTTGGCGCCCGCGAGCCAGATCCACGAATCCGTAATCCATCTTAGCGTGTGCCCATGATGAGCAGGCGGCAACGGGCCGTAGCTCGAATAAGAGACGATGGCTCACATAACACACATGTATATTTACACATGTATATATATATACATGTAAATATGTTTATATACATATATCTATCACGATGTGTGCCTACATCGATACGTAGCACCCCGCAGTCGCGTCTAAGAGTGAGGAGGCGGCGGGGGCGTCGGCAGTCTGCGAGGCTCTGAGACAGCCCGCCGCAGGCGGCTAATTTTTACAAGTGATGCAACGAGCCCGCCGCAGGCGCCGACTTTTTGGTTAAAGCATGATGGGTGGGTCGCGGCGTGGGTCGCGGGTGTGTCGCAAGTGGGTCGCGGGTGTGTCGCGGGTGGGTCGCGGGCCAGGTCGCGGGTGGGTCGCGGGTGGGTCGCGGGTGGGTCGTGGGTCGGGTGGCGGGGTGGGTAGCGGGTGGGTCGCGGGGCGGGTCGCGGGGTGGGTCGCAGCTGGGTCGCGGGTGGGTCGCGGGTGTGTCGCCAGTGGGTCGCGGGTGGGTCGCGGGCCGTGTCGTGGGGGGGACGACGACAATATATAGCAACAACAGCAGCAACAACAGCAATAACAAAACCAATGCCAGTAACAATAACAACACCAGCAACAGCAACAACACGAGCAACACCATCAACAACAAAACCCACAACAAGAACACCAACAACAAAAGCAATGCTAACGACAAAAACAACATTAGCAACCACAACCACAACCACAACCACACCAACCGCAACTACAAGCACAACCACAACAACAGTAGCAACAGCAACAGCAATAATAACAACAACAGCAACAACAACAAACACAACAACATCAGCAGCGACACCAACATCAACAGCAACAGCGACAGCAACACCAACAATCCGCGCTGCAGAACCTCACTTCAGCCACGCGCCCAGGGACAGCGAATGACCGTTCGGCTCCCTCACTCTGATATACATGTCGGCGACCAGGCCAGCCTGCACCGGAACCCCATTCGAGGCCAGTAATCTCTGCGTCGTCCTTCTGCGGTTTCGTGTGCGGCGGGCGGCTTCGACTTCCGACGCGCGGTCCCCGTGGCCTGCAGCGCCAGCCCTGCCGCTAGCGGCCGCGCTGCCACGCTCGGCAGTGCCGCGGCCGCTCTCCCCGCCGCCGCAGCCCCCTCGATTTCGAAGACGAAACACGAAACGTCGGCATAAACATAGATTTTCGACGCTCCGCGCGGATTTCTTGGATCTGCTTGGGACCCCCGGGTGATTACAAGTGGTGGCACACGGTGCACGCACCAACACCAAGGAGCCCTATCTCGGCTGGACGGGTGTTGCGCCAACTTGCACCCCAACAGCTTCGTCAATGAGCGGGTCGGCACTGCAGTGCTGGACTGGGTTCCCACGAAGTCCTCTGACCAGGTACTCCGTGCGCACCTGGCCATCTCTATCCACCGCTACGCGCCGCTGGGGCCAAAGGCGGGTGACCCGGGACGCAAGCTGCCCCCAGAAATGGGGCGCATGCCAAGCTTGGACCGCTCACGGCTGCTCTACGCTGTCAAGCTCGCCAGTGCCCGCTGGTCGCGCTTGCATTCGGCCGATTCCAGCTCCTAAAAGAGGCGACGGCCGAGAAAGGCGCGGGGCTGCAGCGGGCGCCTGCGCGAGCCCCCGCATGGCGATTTGGAGGGCAGGCTTCCCTGGGTGATGCGCGGCGTAAAGTGCGTTCGGCGGCAGGATTGCGATCTTCTGCGCAAGGTGGTGGCGGCGATGCCCGAGCTCTCCCCCTGCTCGGCGATGCAGACGTTGGCGGCCGCGCGTTTTCTGGAGGATGCGGCGTACGGCTGCGCAAAGGCCTCGGCGCGGGCTCAATTCGAAAAACTAGAGACTGCGCGGCAGGTTGGCGAGCCCGAGGGAGCGCTTCGTGGACTTCATCACCAGGTGATGCAGACTCTCCGGCGCTTTTGATTAAGGGCAGAGCAGGCTCTGTCGGCCATCCAGCTACCAGACAGCTCGGTCACCACGGACCCGCAGCGGGCTGCCCCCGCCTTGGTGCACCATTGTTCAGAGCACTTCCGGGCCACGGGAGTCAGCAGCTTGGAGGCACTGGCGCTGTGGGTCGAGGCGGTGGCCGGTGGTGTCGTTTTCGGAGGTCCTGCTGGAGCGCGTGGTAATTGCAAACTACGTGCGCCATTCGATCAAGGCCGCTGGCGGTGCCGTTCTAGGACCAGACAACAATATCCCGTGCAGCAGGTGGCGGGGCATCGGCGAGTTCGGCGTCGGGGTTCCCACGGACGCCCTGCGCCTGATGACGTTTGAAGACACTGGCGAGGCAATGATGCGCGAGTGCGGGTCGGGGGGCAGCCTATTCGGGACCTGCGACTTCAGCGGCAGCCTCCTGGCGTTGCTCCCGAAGAAGCCAACCCGACAGGAGCCCGCGGCCGGCGCCTTCTACTGCCCAGCAGACACGCGCGCGCTGATGCTCGTCGACATCTCGATACGCCTGCTGGCCAACGCCATGAGGCGTGCCATTGGGCCTGCAATGGGGCCCTCGTGGGCGAGAGCCAGCGGCGCTTTCTCTGCGGCCGCTCCACCCCAGCGCACGCCATATACTTCGAATCAGCCATGCAGGTATTGGCGCTGGAAGGGAACTACCCGTATGCCCTTTTATTCGACATGCGGGCTGCGCTTCTCAGCCTGGAACGCGACTGCCTGCTTTGCGCGTTGGAGAAACTGGGGCTGCCGCGCGGCGTTCCCGCCGCCATTCGAGCACTGTGCGCCAGGCAAGGCTGCTGCTGGGCGATGGCGGGCCTGTGGTGGGAGGGGTTCTTGCTCTCCAGAGGGATCCGCCATGGGGTGTCCTCTCAGCCCACTCCTCTTCGTGCGTGTGACGGAGCCACTCGGCCGCGGGATGGGCGCCGTGGCCGGGCGCCGCGAGCGCTGCTCTTTCGATGGCAATCTTGCCTTGGTCGGCGGCGACGGACCCAGGGCATCGCCGCGGCTGCCCGCCTCTTTGAGCTCTTCGCTCAGGCTTCTGGCCTGCGCTGAAACTCCGCGAAGCTGTGCTTCTGCCTTGGTGGACCTGGCAGCCCGGGGTCGCGGCGGGCGCCTGGTTGCAGGCGGTGCGGGCCCTGGGCGCAGTCGAGTCGCCTACTGGGGCGCGTAACTTTGGCTTGGAAGTGGGCCCGGCGGCGGCGGCGGACAGCGGATGGAATGTCTCTGTTCGGACGGGCAAGGAGGCGGTCTGCAGTTGGGCGGGTCTTGCGCCTGGGGTGCATGTGGGGATCCTGACGTTCAGCGTGTTGGCCATATCCAAGTTGCAGTATGGCGCAGCTTCGCGAAGCGCCCCCTGACTGGCGGTCGCTGGAGGAATGGGCGATCTAGACATAGTTCCTCGGCCCGTATCGGCTTCCTCCGGGCGTCGCCCAGCAGCTGCGCGGCGAGTTCCATTTGCCGTGTAAATTGCAGTGGCTCGCCACTGGGCCCGCGGCCAAGTGCTCGGTTGCCTTCGCGCGAGGGGGCCGCCGCCGCCGCCGCCTGCAGCGCGGCCCCGTGGGGCATCGAGTGGAGATGGCGGACCTGTTTCACAGGAGGTCTGGCGCAGAAGTTGCAGTCCGCACTGGGGGGCCTGGCCCGGCAGAGCGTCGCAGAGGAGCGGGCGCTGGAGCACGGGGTGGGCCGGGGTCCCCGCCCAGTCACCTTTGCGAGGTGGCGGCGGGCGTAACGACGGCTGCAAGCGTCGGCCGCGACGAATGCGACGTCGACAGTGGACGCGCGCGGGGCTCGCGCAGCTGATCGCGCAGAGCGCTGCCGCCTGGTCATGTCGCGCCTTCCGAAGAACGCCGCCGAAGGTACGGTCCGCCGCATTGCGAACCTGGCTGAGAAGATGGTGCGCGTGTCGTCGTTTTGGCGCGGGGGGCGGCCGGTGCGTGTTCGGTTGCGAGTTGGGGGACGACGCCGTCAAGAGCTGTGGCGCTTCGGCAGCGCACTGCGCGCGCGCTCTTGTGGCAGACCGGAGTTCCTGCTGAGGAGGTCGCCAGGACGGCCGCAAGGGTCGCGTCGGCTACAGGGCGCGCGCCACGCTCCGGCACTCGGCCGGCGCCCGCCTGGACTGGGCACCATGAGGCCGTTCGCTGGGCCGTTGGCGCAGCTGCAGGGGCAGCGGGTCGCGGCAGGCTTGGCCGGCGACGGCGAGTGATCGCGCGTCGGGCGTTGGGTTGTTTTCGCGGGTCAGGGAGCATAGCATGAGCATCAGCATGGGAGTTAGGAGGTGAGGTGTTTGGCTTCCTTGTTCTGGGCCATATCAGCGGGCAGCTCGCCCAGACTTGGTTGAATTCGAGGCCAGATTTACTCACCGGCAGCCTTTTAATTCATAGCACCGAGATTCGTCACATTCTCGTTGTGTCTTCAAGGCTGTTTGTTTGATGTCCGCCCATGCGTTTATCTTCCGTTCTGCTGCTTGCTGTCTATCTAGCTCCGTCAGCTTCCTCCTCCAACTCGTCCTTCTCTGAAGTTTAGTGCCATTGCGTCCATGCCGGCCGGGCGGCACCGAACTACTGCAGTGCGACGATCGCACCGTAGTGAGGGGGCAGCCGCCAGTTCGCTGAACCTAGTGGGGGGCCGCCTGTTAGCAGGTCGGTCGAGCCAGGGAGCTCGGCGAGGCGAGGGCCAGTGAGGAGGGTGTTTTTGTGGTTTCTTGTTGCCTCGACTGGCTGTCCGGCGCTCGGGCGGGCAGAAACGCCAGGCGCGCGCGATTTCCCTGTCGCCCGTTCCCCTCCTTCCTCCGCCTCTCTCCTTCCCCTTCCCCTCCTTCCTCCTTCCCCTTCCCCTCCCGTTTTCCTCCCCCCGTCCAATCCTCTTTCCTCCGGCCTCCCCCTTCCCCTCGTTCCCCTGCTCCCCGCCTCCCCCGTTGAAGGTCCGTGCCACTTTGCCCAGGCTGGCCGGACGGCGCATAAGCAAATACAGCAGTGCGGCGGGTGCGGAAAGCTTGGACCCTGTGAGGGCCGTTTGCTGTCCCGGCCGCGTGGCTGATCACGTATCAGCATTGGCTGGCATGGCTCAGAGTTTTACCGCATCCGCCCCGATATCCTTCCCCTCTCGTCTCTTTCCTCCCGCTCTTGCCCCCCAGGGGCGGAGCGCCGGCTAGCCCTGCCAGGGTGGGCCTGCTCTCCGTCTCCTCTGCCTATCTCGTCCCCTCTTCTGGCCCCCCGCCGCCTGGGTGTTGTGGTGTGCTCAGGCCGAACTCCTGCATAAGGGGGGCTTTTTTGCCCCGATTGTTAGCCCTTCGGCCGGGCCTCGCATGGTCTGTGGTCCTCCCGGCCGCCGAGGCGCCTTCGAGCGGCTGCTGGTCCGCCCTGGGCCTCGGTCGGGCTGCATTCACCTGGCGTATTGGGTCTTAGTCGCTGGCGCTCTGCCCTGCGTTGCTCCCCTCGCCGGCTCTTCCTCCTGCCTGCCACAGCGGGGGCGCGCATCGAGAAGCCAGATGCTTCTCGTCAGGGTACCGTGCAACGTGGCGGTTGTGTTCGCAAATTCGCTTTGTGCCGCCTGCCCCGGACTTTGCCCCTCGCCGCCAGACCGTTGTCGCGCGGCCGCAGACCAACAACAAGTAAGGGTATCGTGGGCACGCGCTGCGCGGTGACCTCCCGCGGCAGTCCACAAAAAACTGCTGCGCTCAGGGTGCTCCGGGTTTCTCCTCCGGTGCACCTCGCGCGCGGGTTTTCAATGATTGGGATTCTTGCGGCGGTTTCCTGTGGCCGCGCCCGCTCTGTACTCCGTCCTCTGTTGCTCGCGGGGGTGGTATACAGCCGCGGGGAGCTCACATCAGTCCGAATGCTTTGTTGCCCCTCCTCCTCTCTCT
>CAUYUJ010000764.1:30000-40000 GCA_963575745.1 Prorocentrum cordatum | reverse complement strand
CTGCCTCACAGGGCGGCCGCGGCAGCTGGCTACTGCGACAACGACAACGAGGCGGCAGGGAGAGCCAGCCTGGCATAGGCGTGAGAGAGAGAGAGAGAGAGAGAGAGAGAGAGAGCGCAGAGCACAGGCGCGAGTGCTACTCCGCCTAGCAGCTGCGAAGGAGTGCCTCGAGAGGCATCACAGTGCCCAGCAGCCGCAGCAGCAGCAGCAGCAGCAGCAGCTCAGCACCAGCACCACCAGCAGCAGCAACATGACGGGCTGGGTGTGCAGCCATTGCTCCACCAAGAATGGAGCGACGTTCTGGTTTTGCAAACGGTGCGGCAATCCCTATGCCAAGAACCGGAACACCAAGCAGCGGCAGTCTTCTCGACAGTCTTCGCGGCAGTCTTCTAGAAGGAACGGCCAGGACAAGAGAGATATATCGACGAGCGGGAAGCGCAGTGTGGGCCCAATCAGGAAGACGATCAATGATATCGGCCCCATGCACCTGGCGTTGGCGAGTGCTTCTGACAGCTGGGTTGACCTTCCAAACACATCTGACCATGATCAGGTGAGCCTCTTCAAGAAGAAACAGTGGAAGAGGATCTACTAGCTAGGCGAGCTCATCATTTCATTGCGGGCTGCAGGCAAGTCGGCAGTTCTGAGACATCCGAGGTGTCTGTGCTGAAGACTGGGTTCCTTGCTTTGCTGCCCGTCGCTGGGCAGGAAAAGTCTCTCAGTAAGCGTGCGAGTATTATCCAAGAAGAGTTGTCAAAGGTTGAAAGCAGCTGGCCGAGCTGGTTAATACTCGTTGGGATATCTTCAAACAGCTGTCGGAGTCGAAGGAGCAGCTCAAGATCTTAGGCACCAAGCGGGGCCAGCACCTCAGCGAGGACATGGATACTCGCATGGAGGTCGACCAGACAGCGGGCGCCCACCCTCCGCCGCCGCCGCCGCCAGCGGCGCGGTCCACGGTCGCCCCAGCGGCCCCGGCGGCTGGCCCATCCAGGGTGGTGGGCAAACCCCCGCCGCCACCGCCCCCTGTGGGCCAGCCCACGAAGGCCAAGGAAAAGGCGCCCCAGTCAGAAGCCCTTGTGAAGATCGCGGCCTCCTTACAGCAGATCCTCGACCAGCAAAAGCAACAAGCGTCAGAACCCAAGGTGGTCCAAGCGGAATCCAGAATGCAGTCCAACAATCTTGAGTTTCTATATGTTCAGTTTGCCAAGGGCGAGCAGGTGATACCGCAGACGCAGCCAACGCCACCGTGCACCCCCCAGCAACAACATCCAGATGCCGCACAACAGCAGGCATTTGGGCAAGGCCAGGAGTCTCATATGGTGATCAATTCGCAGACTCAAGGTGCCAGCCCCCATGTTATTTTGTCACAAGCCACGCGGCCTGCTGGGTGCGGTATTGCGAGGCCAGTCTCTGACAGTTCGCAGATTGGGCCTACGGAGCCATTCGATTCACTGGACTATTACCAACAGGTCATCAAACGCCATCAAGACGAAGCACAAGCAGAACATGAGCAACGTATTATTGATCAGAAGGCTGAGGCGTGCGACTACCCAGTGAATGTTAATGCCCTCAGCAGCGATGACTATCAATCAAACTTGGACTTTAAAATTGAGCAGGAATGGAACCAGAAGGACATGGACAAGCTCGAGGAGAAACGGCAAATGGAGGCGCAGGCCGAACAGTACCAGAAGCAGATCGACGCCGAGGCCGCGGCAGCAGCTACGCCTGTGCCTCCACCTCCTCCCCCGCCTCCGCCGCAAGTTGCAGCGTCGGCCTCGTCCTCACATTGGTGGTCATCGTCTTCATCTGGGGTCCCTGGCACGTCGCAGCAGTGCGGCCCAGCTCATTTCGACCTGACCAAGGGTGATGCCAAGACTGAGGAGCGGAGAGGCTCTTCTACGAGAAGTAGGTCGGACGAGGATCGTGCGGAGCGCATCCGTCGTGGCAAGCCAGAGGACCTGGGCAACTCCGAGGTGGCGCGCAAGAAGGCGTGGTTTCATATATCCCCAGTGGCTCCCGCAGGGGGGGGGGGGGGGCCTGACGTCCGGCAACTCCAGTGATGTGCAGCGGCAGAGGGTAGTGCGCTTCGCCCCTGCGGTCGAGCTGCGCACGTACGTCGACGCGAATGGGGTCTCCGTCGGCGGCAATTCACATAGTGCAGGACATTCACCTACATCGAGCATGGAATTTACCACGGCCCCTGACGGCACGCACTGCTCAGCGCCAGAGGTTGCCGGAGAGTACCGACCGCCGGGTAGCCCACGCGCTCTAGGCGGCGCGCGCTGCTCAGCAACCAACGTGGGTGCCAGAGGGTACCGGCCGTCGGGGCAGCCGCAGCGCCGCGAAGAGGCTCGGGGGTGCAACGCTATGCCATCCGTTCTTCCTCAAGCGCCGTCGGGCGAAACGAGAGGACCGTTTACCCTAGATGTATTCAACTGCATGTTTGGCACCAGTGCCACATCAAAAAATTCTTTTGGTATTTGTGATATGGCTTCGAGTGCACCTGCCCAACGGCAGCGTTGCCCTGGTTCTGTGCCCAGCGACTACTACGAGTCCGTGGGTCATACAGTTCCCCAGACAGGGTGCCCTGCAACCTGCAAGCTTCAGCATGTTCCTACCATTCCTGAGCTATTTGGTCAAATACAGTGGCGGATTGGGCTCTCATGGGGCTACCGCGGGATGCTGTTGCACCCCGCTTGCTGATCTTGCTCTTCGCGTGCACCCGCCTCGTCCAAGCACGGGCACTGCCGTGCATCATGTATATGCCGATGCGTCTCTGCACCTCGCCCCCCCCCCCCGAGCTGGCGGCGTTCGCGTTGGCCCATGTCATGCAGGATTCCTTGGGTTTTGCGTGTCAGGGCTATGTGGCTGCGCGGGCCTCGCCAGTGCGCTCTATCACCGACGCGAATGGTTCCTCCCACAGCACTGCGGTCGAGCTTCTTGGTGTGATGTGGGCAGCTATATACGCGCTACAGCTTCCATGGGAGGGGCAAGTCTACATCGTTTGCGACAACATGGCGGCGGTGGACAAAGCGTCGAATCGTGTCAGGCTGGTCTCTGATCTGGATAAGTTGGCGGCTATTGTACTCAAGGATGCGCGGCGCGTTCGCCCAATCAAGGTTATCCAGGAGCCTGGTCGCCAGGACTTTCCATGGAACGAAGCAGTTGACTCTATTTCACGGCACTTCGCGAAGGAATCCAATGTACCACCAGATCTACCTGAGGGTCCTGTGTGAGCATTATCATATACGGTAGACGCAGAGTGGCAGTTTGCGAGACTGTTGGGCCCATGTACCTCACCTCGCCCACGCTTCATCACCGATGGTTTTCACTTCAATGTCTCGAAGCAGAAGGTTGTTTTACGCGAGGATGCCGAGCAGGAGGGGCTTGCCGTATCACGTGCTCCAACTCAGGTCAACTACAAAGCGGCGGCTTTCAGCAACGTTAGCATCTGTGCTGGCGATGACACCGCAGGAAAAGACAACGCGCACAATATGGCCAGATTTGAGGATCAGCGTGCTCGTGCTCAGCATCTGCGGCTTCAGCTGAAGGACGAGGCAGTACTATTGACAGGTATCCAGGAATCTTCGTGCCCCAAAGGTAAATTCGAGACCGACGGCTTCCTTGCTATCAACGCGGGCTCGGAGTCAAACGGTTTGGGGTGCGCATTATTAATCAACCTGGGGCTGCCATATGCAAAAGGCCAAAAGGGGCCTCTTAAAGTTTTACCTAGGCACGTTCATGTACTGCATGCAGTGGAGAAGTTTTTTTCTGGTCAAGCTGAAGGCTCCCATGCTGGAGCATACTATTGCTGTTCTCCATGCACCTCATCAAAACGTGGTACATTTGACCCTCGTGCTCATGTGCGTCAATGGTGGAGAGAAGTACATGAAACACTTGACAAGTAGCCAGCATCGATTATACTCACGGATGCCAATGCACGAATGGGCAGGGAGAGCACAAGTTTATCAGGACACGCTGGGCCACAATACCCAACGGACTACAATGGACAGGAGCTCCAGAAGCTGGCAAATCAGTGCGACCTTATGCTCACTAATACCTGGACCCCTCGCAGCCACCCTCGTACATTTCGAGCAAAGTGCGGCGCATCACATAGGCTATATTACGTACTCCTACATAACAGTTCACAACTGTGCATCGCTGTGCTACGTCATGAGCGACCTTGACTTCGCCGCTAAGTCACCAGATCATTGGCCGCTGATCGCCTCCATCGCCGCGGCTAAATTTTATGTTGCTCCTGGGCCTGGCCGGCCCAAGCTGGGCAGGCATAAGGTTGCGGACCCAGTCAAGCAGGAGAAGTTCCAACACATGCTACATAATCTTCCAGTGGCCACATGGGACACAGACATCGACTGCCAAGTTGAAGCCTTCAATGACGTCGTTGTCCAAGGTGCCCGTGCGCTCTTTGCCGGGGACAGGTTTTCCCAGAGGAAGCCGTGCATCAAGACAGGTACCATGGCGCTCATCAGGCTCCGTAGGCATGTTCGACGTGCCCAGCGAGCAGCTCTCTGCCACTCATGGTGGCCTGTCTTCCTGCTGGCGCGCCTCCTCCCCAAGCAGCTGGAATCTTTCGCGTTCCTAGCAAGCGACAACGACAGGAAGTTGCCGCGTGCGCCATGTCCGTGGGCCCAGCACATGCATTTGCTCAGCACGGCGTGCGACCTGTTCCAAGCGGAGGAGTTGTCTATCAAGGAGTTGTTGGATGCAGCAGACATCTTTATGGAGAAGACATCCTCTGCTTTATCCTGGTGCCATAGGCGCGACAAGCATGATTTTCTCTCCCAGATGGCAAAGAAGATCGGTACGATGGCGATTCTGCACGATGGGCACCACGAATGGCTCTGACTGCGTAGGCTCCTCAGGTTCAGTGGTAAGCATGCCGAGAGTTGCGACCGCGCGTTACTTCCTCGGAAGTTCAACCGCGACGGCATGCCGACTACCTCCGAACGTGAATGGGCGGAGTCTCTCAGGCAACATTTCGCGCAGCTTGAGGGCGGGATCGAAGGCGCTGAAGAGGAGTTCCATTCCCAATATAACGAGCTCTCGATCGACCATGCATCGCATGTCACGAGGGAAGTCAGCTTTATTTCGCCACCCTCCTGGTTAGCTACGAGGCTTCGGGGTGTGAAGGCTCGCCGTGCACCTGGGCGCGACACGATCCAGAATGCCGTCCTTAAGGTTGCCCCCGATGCCGCACTTTCGCACCTCCAGGCTATTTCCACGAAGACAGGGCTGCTGCTACAAGAAGCAGTCCTGCACAAAGCTGGTTTGGCGTGTGGATTGCACAAGGGCAATTCAGGGCGGATCACGGCTGAGATGCACCGACCACTTATGCTGAATTCGGATGTTATCAAGCGCCACCATGCCTTCCTGCGGCCGGCCCTGGCGAAGAGTATCAAGTTTTTAATGGTGGATTCTCAAACTGGAGGTGTCATGGGCCTTTTGTGCTGGTATGGCGTCCCAGATGATAAGGGTATCCCGTCAGATCGCCAAGGCGAAGAATTTCATTGCCACAGTAATTTTTGGCGACCTGGTGGCGGCTTTTTATTCGCTCCTTCGGCAGGCAGGTATGCCCCTGGTTGGCACCGGAGAGTATGTGGATCAGTTATTGGAGAACGCGCCCGCAATTGCACATCCTCTTCTGGAAGCGGTTCTCTCTGCACCAGTGCTGCTGGATGACCGTGTTGACCAGAATTTAGTGGCGCAGGTTATTGAAGCGCATCGGCTCACCCACTTCCGCGTGCCTGGGGATAAACAGTGGGTAGTGCCACAGAGAAGTTCTAGAACAGGCAATCCCCTGGCAGATTTCTTCTTCAATGTGGTATTCGCTCGGCCATTACGTGGTATCCAGAACGACCTGTGCGATGCTGGCATCGCCCTGGACCTCAAAGATGCCTGGAGGGTTCTGTCCGTGCTTTTTCACAAGGCATTCCTGTTGAGCGTGATACCTTCACGGACGCCGCTTTCGTTGATGATTCTGGCTTCTGTTCCCCATGTTGGCCCTAGTGCCGTCAGAGGCCAAGTTGCGACTTTGGGCCGCATTATTCGCAGACGCGCGGTTGGATCAGGGTTCAAGTTGCACTTCTGGAAGGGGAAGACGGTTGCAGTTATCTCTTACAATGGTGAAGGCACGCTAAAGGCAATGGGAGAGATGGCCAACATTGCGGCATTGGCGCTGGACAGTTCTTTTGGCGACCGCATCTCGATCGAGCAGTCCTACAAGCATGTTGGCGGCATCTACTCTGGCGACGGCAGCATTGGGCTGGATATCTCGCAGGAGGCAGAAGCATGCAGCTGCCCTACGACCTCTCAGTTCTGCGGTGATCAAGCATACTATCGAGACAAACGACAAGCTCAAGGACGTCGACGCGCTTTGCAGCACCCACTTATTCTTTCAGGCAGAAGCTTGGGGCCGCGTGTCGGCCACGGCTGCCGCCAAGTTAAATCATTCGTTGATTTCTGGATGTCGAGTGGCCACGAAGAAATTACACAACGTATCCATTGGCCAGAGAACGTTGGATGTTGGGGTCCTGGCATTTTCTAATGGGTTGGAGTGTTTGCACATTTTACGTTCCTGTAGATTGAGGTCTGTCGCACGGTTACTACATGACGGCTCACCTACCCTCAGACTGGTACTAGATGCCACAGTGGGTATACCATCGGCCTGGGCCACACTGGTGAATGAGGACTTTATTTGGGTGAAGAGGTACGGCCATGAGGGCCCAGACCAAAATCCACGATCCGATGTGGGTATTGCCGCCTGGATGCAATAGGTGGCCAAGGCCGTCAAAGGATCCCAACGACATCTGCGAAAGGCATGGGCTACTTTTCAAAACCAGCAGCTGGATATCTGTAAGAACTGTTATGTTGTGCGTATGACCAAACAAATTTATCCAGAATTGATTGCCAACTGTGACGATGATCAAGAGCAGACGAGATCTTTCTGTTATGACTGCAATCAACCGTTTGCTTCAATTGCTGGTTATCGTGGTCATTGGACCCGTGTACATCAGCCAGTGGACGCAGCGCAATTTTATGCCGATGGTTCAGAGTGTCAGTGGTGCGGGGCTGTTTTCTACGATCGCGCAGGGCTGCTGCGGCACTTGCGTGGACCAACGGGAGCATGCCTTGGTATGCTGATGTCTTGCGCTGCCTCCCTGGATGGCGAGGTGGTTGCGGAATTGGCGGAGCTGGGTCGGAAGCAGGCTATGGAGAAACGGAAGTCGGGCCTTCGTGCAGGCGCGCAGCTCAGGCCTGCTCTCCCTGGGCTTAGACAGCCAGCTGCTTCCGATGTGCGCCCACTGCCACCAGGTGTTGTATTTTCCCCCGACCAGCATGTGCCGCCTCTGCCCAGAGCTGGGACCATGAGTCACGCATGTGTGCCGCACCTGTGATGGGGGCCAAGAGTTACCAATGCTTTCTCTGATACTATGGGCAGGGATACGTTAAACTATTATATTTTTTTGAACTGTGATGACCCGTGTGTGACTACCAAGCTGGAGTGTACTGTTCTTCTGGATGAGATGTTACGATGGATACAATCTGGTGTTGTGCTGGGAGTTGTGGTCGCACCCCCGTGGGCATCATGGTCGGCGACACTCCGACGCGCTGGCGCCGTTGGCGAGCCCGTCCGACCTGTATGCCAGCCATGGGGTGCCGACCTTGTCACTGCATACTGGGCCAAGAAGCTGCGCAGGGAGAGTGCTGGGATCAGGGCTGGCTCGCTGCTCCTGGCTGCCGCAGCTGCTGCAGGCTCTGTGGGGCTATTTCTGCAGTCAGTTCCCGGAGCCGATCATGCTGCGGACATCTGGAGTTTGGAAGTCCTGGTAGCCCTGGCAGGTCGACCCGAGGCGAAAGCTGTGTGTTTCGACTTCGCGGACTTCGGCCTACCCCAGAGTGCAGTTGGCCGAGTACTGTCGCTCCATTGCCCCCAGGTTTCTGAGCTGATGCAGCAGCGGGGCCTCGTGGCCCAACCGACGGGGGCTCTGGGGAGTGGTGGCTGGATGTATCTTAGTGGACTGTGGGAACTGGTGGGGGAGGCTATTTTGATGGCTCAGCCTGCACTGCGAGGTGACGCTACTGCGGGCTGCGTCGAGGATTCCGAGCTGTTGGCCTTCCTCGCCCCTCCTGAGAGATCAGCGGACCCGCTGGAAGAATCACAGGGGTACGATCTCGTCGAAGGTTCGCTCGTGTCGCCTGTGGTGCTCCCTCATGCTGCATATGGTGACCTACATCACCAGATGGCCCAGCGTGGTGGCGAAAGCGGCAGGGGATGAAACAAACCTCAAGCGCCGCCCCGCTGGGCCAGTGTTGCTGTCTGCAGCTGGGCGTTGCTGGCGGTGGGACCGCGCAAGGAGGTCAATTACAAGTGCGTGTTGTGCTGCGCCTTCGTGGAGGTGGCGCGGGAGCGGCCCAGCGTGGTGGCGGAAGCGGCGGGGGATGAAACACCCCCCCTGCGCCGCCCCGCTGGGCCCGTGGGCGGCGGTTCGCCTGGCCTGTGGCCGTGCGCTGGCTGGGCGCTGCTGCCGTGGTCGTGCCGCTGGGCGTATCCATCGTGGGCGCATGGCGGTGGGACCGCACATGGAGGAGCCCTTCAAGCTGGGGTGTCTTGGATTGCGTGTGGACTCCGCGGGGCATCCGCCCCTGGGGATGGGAGAGGGAGAGAGAGAGAGAGAGAGAGAGAGAGAGAAGGAGGAGGAGCAGGAGGAGGAGGAGGAGGAGGAGGAGGAGGAGGACGAGGAGGAGGAGGAGGAGGAAGAGGAGAAGGAGGAGGAGGAGGAGGGGCAGGAGGAGGAGGGAGGTGAAGTCTGCTGAATGCAGCTCGTCTCGGCCCCCACTGCCAGGCCCATTCCTCGATGCGTGGCCGCACGTGGTGCCCGGGAGGCACCGTCTTTGCCATGCCGACCCCAAGGCGGGTCACGGGGCCGTCCACAGAGCCTTCGCTGGGACGAGCAGCTAGCCCCCATTCGATGGCGAACGTGAGATCCGCCGCCAGAGCGCGTCCCCCACGCCGCCGCCGCCTGTCGTCGTCGTCGTCGTCGTCGCAGCCCGTAGTCGTCGTCGTCGTCGTCGTCGTCGTCGTCGTCGTCGTCGTCGTCGTCGTCGTCGTCGTCGCCCGTCGTCGCCCGTCGTCGTTTTCGTCGTCGTCGTTTTCGTCGTTTTTTCCGTCTTTGTCGTGTTTGTCGTTGTCGTCGTCGTCGTCGTCGTCGTCGTCGTCGTCTTGTCGTCCTCGTCCTCGTCGTCGTCGTCGTTGTCCTCGTCGTCGGCTGTCCTCTAGTCGTTGTTGTTTGTCGCCGGTTGTTGTTATTTGTCGTCAGTTGTCGTCGTCGTCGTCGCTGTCGTTTTCGCCGTCGTCCGTCGTCCGTCGTCTGTCGTCGTTGTCATCGTCGTCGCCATTGTCGTCGTTAGTCGTGCTCGTCGTCGTCGTAGTCGTCAGTCGTCGCAGTCGTCGTCGTTGTTGTCGTCGTCCATCGCCCGTAGTCGTCCTTTTCTTCGTCGCTGTCGTTGTTGTCGTCCTCATCCTCGTCGTCGTCGTCCTCGTCAGTCGTTGTCCTCGTCGTTAGTCGTCGTCAGGAGTCGTCGTCGTTGTCGTCGTTGTCGTCGTGGTCGACGTCAGTTGTCGTCAGTCGTCGTCAAGAGTCAAGAGTCGTCGTCCGTCGTACGTCGTCCGTCTTCGTCGTCGTCGTCGTCGTCGTCGTCGTCGTCGTCGTCGTCGTCGTCAGTCGTCAGTCGTCGTCGTCGTCGTTTGCAGCGTCGTCGTCGTCGTCCTCGTCGTCAGTCGTCGCCAGTCGTCGTCAGTCGTCGTCAGTCGTCGTCAGTCGTCGTCAGTCGTTGTCGTCGTTGTCGTTGTCGTCGTCGTCGTCGTTGTGGTCGTCGTCGTCGTTATCGTCGTTGTCGTAGTCCGTCGTCTTTCGTACGTCGTAGGTCGTCGGTCGTCGTCGTTTGCGTCGTCGTCGTCGTTGTCCTTGACGTAGTCGTCGTC
>CAUYUJ010000764.1:12500-22500 GCA_963575745.1 Prorocentrum cordatum | reverse complement strand
CGCGGGCGCCCTGTCTCCAATGCGGCGCGCCGCGCCGGCGGCCCGCGATGGCCACCGCGGAAGGTCGTTGTGCCATCGTGCGTGAGACCCCTTTCTTGTCGCCGCTCACGTGGAGCCGGCTGGGGGGGTGAGATGGAGCGTCCGTCACTGGCTCTGGCCGTCGGCGAGGGAGGGCCGGGGGAGGCGCCGCTGTGCGCGGGCCTCCTGCGCTGTCCGTCCTCCCCCGGGACCCCGTGCCCAGCTGGGCACCAGATGCCGGGTCCGCACCCTTTCCTCTCCCGACTGGTTTGAAGCTGGGCATGCCCCGCCACTGGAGGAATGCTCAAACATCTTGCCAAGCAAGAGCCTGGGGACGATTTGTCGACCATTTCTCACTGCTTTGGAGCATTCTTTCCGTCTTTCCTTCCTCCAAGATCCCGCCTGTAGGGGGACATGCCCGACCCAAGACCAGCTCTGCTGGGGCCCCTCCAGCGCAGCGCCCGCAGGCCGCTTCCGGCTCGCGCGCGCGCGCTGCGCCGGCGGCCCGCGGGAGCCACCGCGCAGGGCCGCGCTGGGGGCATCTTCTCGCCGCTCGCGCGGCTCCCCAGCCCACAGGCTTCGGAGCGCGGGTGGCTAGATGCCAGGAGGAAGAAACGCACAGACACAGTGAATCGTCTACCCCCAGGGAAATAGATGACAAATTGTGGGAAGCGGGGGGGGGAAGACAGAATCCCAGAAGATATGGGAAAATATTGGGATTCCTGTTCTTTGTGTGTTTAATTAGTTGTGTGTTTGTGGGCCCCTTCAAGATGGCAGGATCCTACAAGATCGGGCGCGTGGCTCTCGCCCTGCGGGGCCCGCGCGGCGAGGCGCGCCGCGCCGCTTTCGCCAGCGCCTGCGCCCGCCCTCGTCCCTGCCGCTCCTCCCCCTGCGGTGAAGCTTCTCTGCGGTGGCGGGGGCTCGCTGTGCCCGTGCTCGTCGTCGCTACATCATGGACGGCGTGTCCCGCGTGCACCCGTCAACCCCCCCCCCGGCGATCGATGGTGGCGCTGCGCGGCACGAGCTGCACTTCGGTCACAGCCTTTCCCGCGCGTGTGCCGGCTTCGGGTCTGGAGGAGGAGGAGGAGGAGGAGGAGGAGGAGGAGGAGGAGAGGAGGAGGAGGAGGAGGAGGAGGAGGAGGGGGGAGGAGGAGGAGGAGGAGGAGGAGGAGGAGGAGGAGGAGGAGGAGGAGGAGGAGGAGGAGGGGGAGGGGGGGGGGGGGAGGGAGGAGGAGGAGGAGGAGGAGGAGGAGGAGGAGGAGGAGGAGAGGAGGAGGAGGAGGAGGAGGAGGAGGAGGAGGAGGAGGAGGAGGAGGAGGAGGAGGAGGAGGAGGAGGAGGAGGAGGAGGAGGAGGAGGAGGAGGAGGAGGAGGAGGGAGGGAGGGAGGAGGAGGAGGAGGAGGAGGAGGAGGAGGAGGCGGAGGAGGAGGAGGAGGAGGAGGAGGAGGGGAGGGGGAGGAGGAGGAGGAGGAGGAGGAGGAGGAGGAGGAGAGGAGGAGGAGGAGGAGGAGGAGGAGGAGGAGGAGGAGGAGGAGGAGGAGGAGGAGGAGGTGGAGGAGCAGGAAGGAGGAGGAGGAGGAGGAGGAGGAGGAGGAGGAGGAGGAGGAGGAGGAGGAGGAGGAGGAGGAGGAGGAGGAGGAGGAGGAGGAGGAGGAGGAGGAGGAGGAGGAGGAGGAGGAGGAGGAGGAGGAGGAGGAGGGGGGGGGGCGGGGGAGCGTGCACCGGCTGTTTCCCTCGACCGCAGGAGCCTCCGCGGCTACCTGTGCCACAGGTACCACCCGCCGCCCCGCGCCGAGCTGCACGTCTCGCGCCTGGCCGTGCCGCGCCGGCACCGCGGCCGGGGCCACGCTGGCCTGCTGATGCGGTGGGCCCTCGGCGGAGCCGCCAGGGTGCCGCCGGAGCAGCTCGGGTGGATCACCGTGAGCTCCCTGGAGACGGCGGTCTTCACCGAAGAACGAGAAATTTCAGCAGGGGAAAAAACACACAGACACAATCAATCATCGATTTTCCAGAAATATGGGAAAATATGGAAAGTGGGGGGGGAAGACAATAACCCAGAACATATAGGAAAATATGAGGAATATTTTTATTTGTGTGTATTTATTTGTGTGTCCCAGGGCCCCTTCAAAGTTGCACGGAGATAATTTCTCGGAGGTCGGCGCGGACTTCTTGGACTGGCGCCGGGCCCCCCTGGCGGTGCCTCCAGCGCCGCCCCTGCGCCCCAGGGAGGGGGGTGCAGGGCAGACCGAAGCACTCTGCGCGGGCCAAAGAGAAGTGATGCTTCGACGGTTTTTGGCTCTTCTGCTTCAAGCGCGGAGCTCGGGTCTGGCGTTCGAGGTTCTCGGGTCGGGCGTTTGCATGAGGTTTCGGCGGCTTTCCAGCCTCGGGGCGCTTTCAGCGGCTGCGCCCCGCCGAGGGCGTGCCAGGGGTGCCCAGATCGTCGCGAAGGGCCGCCGGAGAGGCCCGAGCCACGACCCGAAAACCACCAGGGGAACTGCTCCAGGGGGGGGGATGCATCGACCCCCAATCGCCCATTCATCGCCGATGGGGGGCCCAATAGCCCACCCCTGCGCAGGAGCCTGCGGACTCGCCATCGGGCGGCTATCGCCGATGTATCGGCGAGGCATCGCCGATTCCAAGTCGGCGTTCCCCCCCGTGAGCCAGTTTTCCCCTAACGTTCTCCATGCCAAGAAGCACCCTGCTTGCCTCCAGGGTGCCCTGCTCTTCTTGGGCTTCGATGGCTTCGCTGTGGAGAGCGTGACGTTCCCACACCAACAGTCAAGTGGACGTCCTGGGGTCTCAGGGTTGGGCTTCTTAGGAAGAGTTCTTGTGGACTGGCCCCCACTGTAAGCGCGAAAAGGGTGTCCGGAGGTCGAGGAAGCGCAAGCATGGATTGAGGCGCGTGGATCAGCGACGGGTCCTGTTGCCGTGCGGCAGCCCGGCGCGCACCGTCGCCAGAGCAGGCGGCACTGCCCGCATGGTTTCGCGGGGGTTGTCCTCCGCCTCCTCCGCCTCCTCCTCCGCCTCCTCTTCCTCCGCCTCCGCCTCCGCCGCCTCCGCCTCCTACTCCTTCTTCTTCTCGTCCTCCTCCTCCTCCTCCTCCTCCTCCTCCTCCTTCTCTTGTCCCCCGCGCCCACGTGCCAGAGCCACGGATGTGTAGTCCAAGTCAGCTTGTGCTTGCTGAGGGTAAGGTGTCCTGGGGTCTTTCTTGTTGAGGCCTCACGGCCGGTGCCGCCGACCCAGAAGGACGACCACGACCACAACGACGACCACGACGACGACCATGACGATGATCACGACGACGACAACAACGGCGAGGATAGCGACAGCGTCTCACACACGCCGACTGGGTCGGCGGATTCGCCTTCGGCCTCCCGAGGCTCTCCTCGGCCTCTGGGGCCGTCGAACAGCGCGTCGGGATCGAGAGCTGGCCCCCCGGGAAAGCCCCGTGGGTCAAGGACCGAGGCGATAAGCGGCGGCGCAAGAGGATACCCTCTTTCAGACGCCCGCGTAGGATGTTCCAACCTGCTTTCGCCTGCATCACCAGCAAGGATTTCGAGCACCAAAGAAAGTGCCGAAACTGGATGGTTTTTACGTGCCGGGCCCTGGGCGGCGATACTCGTTTGACACTCCGCCAGCGTGTCCGGCAGGCACCGTTTCGGTATTCTTCTGGGAGCTCGGAATTATTTTTGGGATGTGGCCCTCAAGTACGATGGGAACACCATGCAGTGGAAAGCCATGCCAAGAAGCACCCTGCTTGCCTCCAGGGTGCCCTGGGATTCTTGGGCTTCGATGGCTTTGCTGTGGAGAGCGTGACGTTCCCACACCAACAATCAAGTGGACGTCCTGGGGTCTCAGGGTTGGGTTTCTTGTGGCCGAGCTCCTGCTGTGAACGCCCGCGGGGATTTTCCTTTGGTTGGCGCCACAGAACTCCTCCCTACACACCTCCAGGAGTCGGCGCCCCTCCCCTCCGGCACCGCCCCTCCCTGACGCGCTGCGCCGCGCTGGTGGAAGGGACCAAAGTAGCGTTAAGTCGGGCACGTCCCTCTAGAGGAGGAGTATTCAAGAATAGTAAAGAATAGTCTTGGGGTCGATTTTTTGATTGTTTTTGTGAGTTTTTCCGTATTTCTGACTATTTTCAATTTTTCTTCCAGAATCCGCCTGTTGGAGGACATACCCAACGTAAGAGTAGCGAGGGCCTCCGACAGTCTCAGCACAGCTTTTGTGGTGCCTCGTACAGGGGAGGCCCATGCCAAGAAACACCCCTGCTTGCCTCCAGGGTGCCCTGGGTCTCTTGGGTTTCGATCGTCTTGTTGTGGGAAGCGTGACGTTCCCGGACCAGAAGTCAGTGGACGTCCTGGGGTTCCAGGGTTAGGTTTCTTGTGGACGGTCTCCTGTGGTCGAGCTCCCACAGAGTGCGAAGCAGCGCGGCTTCTCCTCCACCCGACGACGACGACGACGACGAGAGCTGCACTGCTTTTGGCAGCCCGCCGCAGGTCCCCTTCTACGCGCGCCTGGGCTTCGTCCCCGAGCCGGGGCCCAAGGTCCACCGCCAGAACACCTCGGGGACAGCGCTGGGGATAGGCATACACCCTGCGAGATGCTTAAGAAATCATGGGTTAAGAAATTCATAGTCTCAGAACTTGAATAAAAACCCAACCTTTCTGTTAAAATCTTAAGATTTACATTGAAACGTTAAGAATAATCGAGACTCTGGCCGAAAACTTAGGTTTTCTTAAGCATCGCCTAAGGTGTAGGGTGTTGCGCATCGACCCCCAATCGCCCATTCACTGCCGAGAGGGGCCCAACAGCCCACCACTGCCCGGGTTCGTCCGGAGTCGCCATCGGGCGCCTGTCGCCGGTCCATCGGCGAGGTGTCGCCGATTCCAGGTCGGCGTTCTCTCTCCCCTACGTTGTGAGCGCCCGCGGGTCTGGGACGGTCGCCCATCTCATGTCGGGTTACCGCCGAGAGACTCGCAGACAGTCGAGGAGGTCAACGCATCTTTGCGATGAGGCGCCGCCCAAGCAGCTCCTGACCTCGCGGCAGGCCGCTTGTCGAAGCAAACGCGCCGCCGAAATGGATGTAGGCGTCCACCTCCAATCTGCCTCGCCCGGACTGCCAGGGCCCTCTCGTGTGCGGCAAAGTTGCAGACCCTCCCTGGTCGGTGGCCACATGTGAACCTTGCCCCCACCCCCCACGATCTCTGAAGGGGTAGGGGGTGGGTGTTCACTTCGTTCGGAAGCTCCGGGGCGGGGCGGAGTGAACCCCCTCCCCCCCTTAGAGAAATCGAAGGGGGTGGGGGTAGGGTTCGCATGTGAGCGACGCGAAAAACACGGGTTCGTCTGCGCAGACATTCGTGCGTAAGTTACCCGCGTGCGGCCGCGCGCAAGCGCCCTCGCTCCCAGCGTGGCGTGCCGCGCTGGCGGCCCGCGTAAGCCAACGCGTGAGGTCGCTGTGCCATCTCGCGTAAGACACGTTTGTGATCGTCGCCCATGTCGCCACCGACCTGGTATTTGCAGCCCCTATGCCAGTCCCGCCTCTCGCTGCCCTTCAACTCTAGGCCTCGCATATGGGGTCCGAGTAGATGGGGTCGGAGGAGCATCGTCGATGTATCGGCGATGCGGCTCCATGCGGAGCTTGTTTTTCTCGACGCCGACGTGGCCGATCCATCGCCGACGTGGTCGATGCATCGCCGATTCATCGTCGACACATCGACGATGCATTGCCGATGCGGCGCGATCCTCCGACCCCATCTACTCGGACCCCATCTAGGAGGCCTTTAGACAGGCAGCCCCTATGCTAGTCCCGCCTCTCGTTGCCCCTCGAGCTTCCCACACCCACCGCCTCGGGGCCGCTCCGCCGCCGCCGAAGGCGGCAGAGCATCCGCGACCAGCGCTCCCTGGGCATCCCATCCGTGGCCAGTGGACGCCCTCCCCCCCCCCTGGCGTCGACGAGGAAAAACGGAATACACATGAACTTTTGGCGCTCCGCGCGGATTTCTTGGATCCGCGCTGGCCCCCCCCCCCCCGCGGCGCCTCGGGAGCCGCCCCTGGCGCGCTCCGCGCGCCAGGGAGGCGGGCTCAGCGCGGATCCAAGAAACCCGCGCGGAGCGCCAAAAGCTCATGTTCGCGCTGTGTTTTCTTCTTCCGTGGCGGTGCCGCGAGTGTTGCCGGCGTGGGCCTCGAGCAGTGAGCGATCGCGCTGTGGAGGCGTGGGCCGTGTCTCGGAGGAGGACAGGGGTACCCCTGCCGCTGCCCCTGTCTCGTCTTCGCCCTTCTCCTGGGGGGGCCTTCGCCGCCACCGCTGGGTTCGTCCCGCGATCCCAGCTAGTCAGAACGCACCCTGGGAGAGGTCCGGGAAGTAGCGGTGTCGGTAAAATTCTGTTTCCTCAGAAGGGGAAGTGAGAAGGGGCGGGCCCTGTCAGAAGGCTCGGAAGTCCCCCAGTCTTCCGAGAAGTTTCTTGAGTCTTGCCCGGGGACGCAGAAAACCTTTCAGACGGCCAGAGGTCTTCTGAGAGGCTCCGCCGCTTTCTGAGAAGGCCTTCTCCGTCTCACCTTCCCCCCCCCCCTCGCTCGCTTGCCGCCGATAAACAGTGAGTTGTCGCACCGTGAAGGTGTGAGCTGTGTCGTGCAGTGTACGTGGTGCACTCCAATGTGGTGCGAGCTGAGACGTGTGGTGTGCGCTGTGTGGTGTAAGCAATGTGGTGCGTGTGGTACGAACAATCAGGTGTACAGTCGTGCTGCCGAAATAAGGAACGGTATGTGAGGAACGACGCCCTTTTTCGGTCCTCAAGGCGCCGGCGTGCACGAAGAGGGTCAGAGGAACAGCCACACAGTGGCCTGAGGATACTCGAGCCCCTCTTGCACCCAAGCTGTTCCTTACAGTGGAGGCCCCTGCCAAGCAACGCCCCGCTTGCCTCCAGGGTGCCCTTGGTTTCTCGGGTCTCGCTGGCTCTGCCATGGACAGCGTGGCGTTCCCCACGCCGACGGAAAATCAAAGGGCGTCCCGGGGTCTCGGGGCCGGTTCTCTTGTGGAAGGTCTCCTTGTGGTCGGGCCCCCTTACTGTGCTTCAGCGTCTTGGGTGTGCAAGCTGTACGGCGCCGTGCTCCGTGGCGCCCACGAGGCGAGCCCTCGCCACGCACCGCCCCCCGCGCGCGGGGGGCGCTCGCGGGGCGACCGCGGCCGACCACGAGGGTGGGACCTCGCCACGCCCGTGCACCCGTGTGGGCACCGCTCGGGCGTGTGCCCTTCTGCGCGGCCAGGGGCCCCTCGAGGAGCACTCGGGGCCCTCCTGCGCCGCAGCAGCGCACGCACGGAGCGGGCGCACGCGCGGGGGGCGGGGACGGCCGAGTGACGGCGAGCTCCGCACGCGGCCGAGGCGAGAGCACCCCCTGCAGGAGTGCGGGGCGCTGCTCGGGGGCGGAGCTCCCGGAGGTCCTCGCGGGCCTCCGGGAGCTTTGTTTTTTGCGCTCGTGCCGTCCTCGCGGTGCCCTCCTGGCCGAGGTCGCGGCGGAGGGCAGCGACCCGCAGACCTGGATGCGCCTGCCCAGCACCTCCGTGATCCCGAGGTCAGAGGGCACCAACTGCGCTCAGGAGGGAAAGAAGCACACAGACACCATCAATCGTCGACTCCCAGGAAAATATGGGAAAATATGGGAAGTGGGGGGGAAGACAGGAACCAAGAACATCTGGGAAAAGATGGGTGATAGTTTTACTTGTGTGTATTTATTTGTGTGTCCTTGGGCCCCTTCATACACGCCTGCACCGATCCTGGCTGGGCCGATGCCGGGCCCAGGATCGGTGTGCCTACCCTCCTTAGGTAGCACATCAGGGGAAGCCGTGTGTGTAGCCTCGTGACTCTTTCTTTGGCGACGATCAGCGTCGATAAGCGTTCGGGAGCCGATGAGATAGCACCGCTTTGGCGCCGTTCAGCGCTAAGTAGCGTCGATCTAGCGTCGATCGGCGTCGACTTAGCGTCGGTGAGGGTCGATTCGCAAGAGCCGACGAGACGGTATGGGAGGCCCCCAGAGGTTGCCTCGGAACCCCCCCTGCCCAGACCAGGACGGCGTCTTCACCGAGCCTGGGTCCGGGACGGGCCTGGCCAGGACCTGTCCCTGAGATCTCACGCTGCGGCCCATTTTCGCAGCATCGCGTGGCAACTCACGGAGCTCCAGGCCTTCTGTCCTTCTGCGTCGCTCCTCGAGCGGGATCGAGCGGGGGGTCGGCCACGCGCAGAAGAGGGCAGGGGGAGGAGGGGAAGGCTTCTAAGAAGCACCCCTGTTGCTCAGGAAGGCGCGGCCCTCGTCTGCAGATGTGAGGCCCGCGCCCTCTGAGGAGCAGGGGTGCTTCTCAGAAGCCTTCCACCCTCCCCCATGCCCCACTCTGCGCGCCGCCAGGGGCCCCCCCGGGCTCGAGGACGAGCGTCAGCGCCTGGCGGGTGGAAACTCTTGGCGCCGGCGGCTAGACAGGGGTGTGGCTGCGCCAGCGATCAAGGCACAGAACGGGGGCACCGTTGGAGCGAATTGCGCCACCATGCGGGAGGGAGGCGGAGGCGGAGGAGGAGGAGGAGGAGGAGGAGGAGGAGGAGGGGGAGGAGGAGGAGGAGGGGAGGAGGGGGGGAGGAGGAGGGAGGAGGAGGAGGAGGAGGAGGAGGAGGAGGAGGAGGAGGAGGAGGCGCGCGGCCGAGGCCCGGTGCGAGGACACGGCAGCGCCCAGCTCTCTCGGGGGTTGTTGCCCTCCCCTGCGAGGGCGCCTGCCCCCGCCGCCGCCGCCGCGGCCGCCCCGGGCCCCCCGCCGCCGGAGGGGCAGCGCGTCGCTTCCGCGGCGGGCGCGGAGGCCGCCGCGGCCGCGGCCGCCGCCGCCGCGGCCGCCCAGGAGGGCCCCGCGCCGGCGGCGGCGGAGGCCGAGGCCGCCGCTCCGGGGCAACGGCGGGGGGGGGATGTCAGGGCCGACGCCACGGGATCCCCTGGATTTCATGCCCCCCGCGTGTTCTTCTTCCTCTTCGTCTTCTTCTTCTTCTTCGTCTTCTTCTTCTTTTCCCCCTTTGTCTTCTTGTTCTTGTTCTTACTTTACTTCGTCTTCGTCTTCTTCTTTTTCTTTTTCTTACTTTTCTTCGTCTTGGTCTTCGTCTTCTTGTTCTTCTTCTTCCTCTTTGTCTTCTTCTTCTTCTTCTTCTTTCGATGCGTCCCTTGGCCCCCTCTTGGGCCGCGCACATGCCTCGGGCCATGAGTTGCGAACCCCCCTCCTGGACCCTCTTGGACGCCCCCGAGATGGGCTCAGGGCTTGAGGTTTGAGGTTCTCAGGCGTTTTCGTAGGTTCTCGGCGGCTCTTCAGCCTCGGGATGGCTTCCAGCGGCTGCGCCTCGCCAGGAGCGTTCCTGGGGTGCCCAGATCGTCCCGAACGGCCGCCGGGGCTTCCGAGTTCTGACCCGAGAGCCACCATGGGATGGGCCCCGGAGGAAAGCATCGACCCCCCTCTGGCCCATGCATCGCCGACAGGGGCCCGGTGGCCCACCCCGCCCAGGACTGCGCGGACTCGCCATCGGGGGCCCATCGCCGATCTGTCGGCGATGTCTCGCCGATCCCAGCTCGATGTTTCTCCCCCTGAGCCTTGCAGCCAGCTTTCAGTCGGGCCTGTCCCTCTACAGGGGGAGTATTCAAAAATAGTAAAAAAATAGTCTGGGGACTATTTTTTGAGTATTTTGGGGCATGTTTTAAATATTTTTAGAGTATTTTTAATTTTTCGTCCAAAATCCCCCTGTAGGGGGACAGGCCCGACCTAAGCCTTGTAGCCAGCTAGGGGTTTGAGGTGGCCCAGCACAGGCTTTGGCCGGCAGGCAAGGGGGGGGAGGGGACCCCCTCGTCGCCACGGCCGGACGCGGCTCGAACAACTTTTGAGTCGGGCCTGTCCCTCTACAGGAGGAACATTCAAAAATAGCAAGAAAATAGTATGGGGACGATTTTGTTGTGCGTTTTTTTCTTA
>CAUYUJ010000764.1:0-10000 GCA_963575745.1 Prorocentrum cordatum | reverse complement strand
ACCACCACCACCACCCACCACCACCACAGCCACCACCACCACCACCACCACCACACCACCACCACCACCACCACCCACACACCACCACCACCACCACCACACCACCCACCACACCACCACCCACCACCACCACCCCACCACCACCACCACCACCACCACCACCACCACCACCACCACCACCACCACCACCACCACCACCACCACCACCACCACCACCACCACCACCACCACCACCACCACCACCACCACCACCACCACCACCTCCCTCACCCCCTCCCTTTCCCAGGAAAGAGGAGGAGAAGAGGAGGAGGGCGTAGGAGTGAGGAGGGATGGAGGTGGAGGTGGTGGTGGTCTATACTATTGGGGCCCGCATCGGTCGGGATTCGGGTTCACCGCGCGGTTGTGGGTCTCGGGTGGTTCTCTCCGAGGAGACGTCTCGGGCGACGGAGGCCTCTTCGAGGCCTCCCAAGATGGTGTGGTGGCGGGCCGGTGGGGTCTGTTGGAGTTTGAGGCTGCCGCACGGTCCGTCACCACACGGTTTTGAGACTCCCGACTCTTCTACACAGGTTGATCAGAAGCCAGGCGAAGGCTGTCAAATCTGTGGCTGTTAAAACGGAGCTCCGGGAAATGTCTTTTTTCCTTCGTGAAGCAGCCCGTTCAGTATTCATTGCGTTGAGTTTTATTCTGGGAGTTCTTTTCTTCCAGGAAGACCGTTTTGGCTGCCACGGATTTGCCAGCCTTCGCCCAGCTTCCGAGTTGAGACATATTGTCAGACGTATTTACCACGTGACGCACACATCCGCAAAGGGGGGAGCAGGATGAGGACGAGGAGGGATGAAAAAGGAATAACCTCCTGGCGCGACTTCTTCGGCCGTCAACTCCTGCCTCGGCCCCACTGCCAGGTTCCCCCGTAAACGGGGGGAGCAGAAGCAGGAGTCGAAGAAGAAAAAACGGCATGAACATAAACTTTTGGGCGTTCCGGGCGGATTTCTTGGATCCGCGCTGGGCCCCCCCCTTCGGCCCCTCCGGCGCCGCCCCTGGCGCGCCCCGCGCGACAGGGAGGGGGGCCCAGCGCAGATCCAAGAAATCCGCGCGGAGCGCCAAAAGTTTATGTTAGTGTAATTTTTTCTTCTTCTTAAGCTCTAAGGAGGGAGGGGTGCTCTCTGGGCGTCGACCTCTTTGCCGCCTCCGCTGCCTGAGGAGCCCTGGGGAGTCCATGGGATGCCCGAGGAACTTTCTGAGACCTTCTGAGGTCTTGCGGCTCCCAGAAGAATCTGGAGAAGTCTTGAGGAATCAAATGTCGGAAACTGGAACATACTATACATCACCAGCGGCGTGCTGTTTTTCAATCCCTGGACTTTTTGAGGGTCACGGACGACGTCGGGGTGGTTTGGTGTATATTTGTTTCCCAGTTTTCCGGGGGAAATGGCGAAACATGTATACACCAACATTCCGTATGCACCAGGATCTGCTTTCCTGTGCGAGCTTCGGTGCAGGGCCAGAAAAAGCGTCGGTGTATAGAGCTCGGTTCCCTAACATGGAATCGCGAGGAATCGGGGCCTCTCCAGCTGCACTGCCCGTCGTCGGCTCCCGGGCGCCCTTCCTGCCAGGAGTGCCCCGACGCGGCGAGGGCGGCGGAGCTCGCGGCGCAGCTGGAGTCGCTACGGGCGCAGCTGGGCTGAGGGCGGGCCAAAAAAGGAGGTCGCTGCCCTGGTTCGCGAGCCCGAAGCGCATCCCTATCCTCCTCCTCCTCCTCCTCCTCCTCCTCCTCCCCCTCCTCCTTCCCCTTCTCCTCCTCCGCCTCCTCCTCCTCCTGCGCTTTCCCGCTGCTGCTCCCGCCGCTCCTGCCGCCCGCAGTGCCCTGCCCCGCCCAGCGCGGCCCCTGCCGCGGCCCCCCGCCCTAGGAGTGGCATCCACCTTACTTCGACGCCGACCTCCAGGATTGCCTCAGTATCCGAGGGTGCGTCCGTAAGACTGCCATCACAGTTGGGCGTGCCAATCTTGGGGATAGGGATCAGCTCGAGGTTGCGGCTGGTGCCCCGTGATGCCCCAGCCTGCTGCGGACTGATTGTGCCCCATGGCTTGTGCCTCATGGCTGGGGCCCCATAGCTGCTCACAGCTTGCGCTGTGTGGCTGGTGCCCCTGTGGTGCCCCATGTCTTGTGCCGTGCGGCTGGTGCCCTGCGGCTGGTGCCTTGTGAGGGCCCAGTCTGCAGCGGTTTCTGGTTGCTGCCCTTTAGTGCCCTAGATGGGTGGTGTCTGTGGGTGGTGCCTTATAGGGGGGATGTCTATGGGTGGTGCCCTGTGGTGAGCATGGTTGAGATGCCCTGTGTTGCCCCAGACTGCTGCGATCTCTGGTTGCCATCGTGGTGCCCTGTGGGTGGTGCCCTGTGTGGCTGGTGTCCTCTGGCGCCTTGGTCTGCACCGATTTCTGGCTTCCGCCTTGTTGCCAGGTGGGTGTTGCCCTGTGGTCGGTGCCCTGCCAGAGGGCGAGAACGTATGGTTTGGGGCTCGCGCTGGCAGGCAGTCCAATCACGATGTGGGCTGCCTGGAGCCTCTCGCCGTCGCCTCTGACCAACAGCAGTGAGTCAGATCGCACATTCTCGATTCTGATTTCTCCTTTCTGAGATCCTTTTGAAAGGCCCGACGAGTCGTCAAGCCTCCTCGGGCTCCTTGAGGCCGCCAGCGTTGTTCTGGGATCCCTCTGGGCCGTGTTGGCGATGCCATCGCGCCCTCCAGGGAGCACAGCTGTTTCTGTCACGCCCGCCTCCTCCCCCATCCCGTCCTGGCGCGGTCGCCCCCCTGGAGGGAGGAGGCTTTTGGGAGGGCTGGACTTCAGTCGGGCACGTCTCTCTACGGGAGGAATGTTCACACATTGAAAATAGTCTGGGGACGATGTTTTGACTAATTTTGTCAATTTGTGGAAAATTATTTGATTATTTATTATATTTCACCCAAAGTCTGCCTGTAGTGGGACATGCCCGACCTAACCCTCCTCCTCTCCAACGCAAGCCGCCAGGCTCCTCCCCCAGTGGTCTGGGGGGGTCTTTTTGATTTTTTTCATTTCTCTTTCAAGATAAAGCCTGTAGGAGGACATGCCCGACCTAATGCTAGACATGTGCTGCCCTGGTGCCAAAGGGTCGGTGAGTTCTTCCGTCTCTCTGCGCATCGCCTGCCACATGTCCAGTTAGTGTTCGCGCGCCACCGTAGTGATCTGAAGCGGCTCCCGAGAAAGGCAGGCTGTAGCTGCGCTGCAGCGTGGCCGAGCGACACCTTGTAGCAGTCGTTCCCGAAGGTCGCCCTTCGCACTGGATCATCTTTCCCGCAGCACTTCAGACTCAGGTCATTACTCAGGAGGGGGAAACCCACACAGACGAATTCATCGTCGATTCCTTAGACAAATATGGGACATTATGGGAAGTGGGGGATAAGATAAAAAAAAAACGCCCCAAACTATGGGGGATCCTCTTATTATTGTATATTTATGTGTGTGTGTGTCCCAGGGCCCCTTCAATTGCGTTTGAGGTCCGCCAGGCGATCTGGCAATAGGCGTGCCCTTTGCCCTGTCGGCTTGCCCGTGCGCCCCGTGGCCGTCGGGCCCGTGGCCCTCGGGCGCTCTGGCCAGGGACCGTGCCGCCAGCGGGAGCCGTCGCTTTCCTGCGAAGATTCGGAGTGAACTCGGCATCGCTCGGACGTGTGCATTTTTCCTTCGGCGAGGACCATCGAGGAGCATCCTTGAACATTTGGCGAAGAAAAGACACGCACGAAACCGAAAAAAGCACACGGAGTGGACGTCCGAGCGATGGCGAGTAAAGGCCAGGTGTGCGGCATGAGCGGCTCGGATGGATTCTGCGCGAACGAAGTGGGTACGGAAAGAATGGGTATACAATGCCCAACAGCAGTTCCTGTTCATTTTGAACAGGACTCGCTGTCCGCGCCGCCGCGGCCTGTGTCCATTCGAGACAGAAGGCCGCCTGCCCAACAGCGGCCGCTGTTGGTTTGGGACAACACTTGTTGTTGGGCATTTTACCCACCTTTTCCGTACCCGTTTCGGGCGTCCAACATTGATTCTTCACGACGGTGGCTGCTCCGCCGTGCTCGAGTGCATGCCGCATGCCCATGGCGGAAGGGCGCCGCCCTGGGCAGCCCCAGCGTCTGCCACGGTGTGTGTGTGTGTGTGTGTGTGTGTGTGTGTGTGTGTGTGTGTGTGTGTGTGTGTGTTTGTGTGTGTGCGCGTGTGTGTGTGTGTGTGTGTGTGTGTGTGTGTGTGTGTGTGTGTGTGTGTGTGTGTGTGTGTGTGTGTGTGTGCGAGCCTCGGTGCCTTCGGGGGGCCACGCCGACGGCACCTGCAGTGCGGGCCAGGCCTGCTCGGGCAAGGCCGCTACGCCATGGGGCGCCTCGTAGGCGCCTCGTGCGCTGGCTGCACCGCACAGCTTGCACCACATAGGTTGCACCGCAGGTTGTGTCACATGGCTTGCGCCACGCATCTTGCACCGCGTAGCCTGCACCACACAGCTTGCACCGCACAGCTTGCACTGCACGGCTTCACACATATTTGCACCTCATAGCTGCCACCACAGAGCTTACACCACAGAGATGGCGCCATATGCAAGGACGCCCTCGAGGGCACGAGGTTATTCGCGCTTCGCGCTTCGCGGTTCGACTCCGATTTCTCCTCATCCTCCTCTTCTCCCCTGGCAGGCGGCCCGAGAGCGCGAAGTCATTCGCACTTCGCGCTTCCAGCAGCGCGAAGCGCGAAGCTGGGAGCCCTGGATTTTGATTCCTCCGACCCGATTCGATGCGACATCAGTCGATTCCGAGGCCGACTCGCTTCGACTTCGGCTTCCGACGTGGGCTTCGGTGTCTCCACGGAGGTCAGGAGGGGAAAAAACACACAGACACAATTACTCGTCGATTCCCAGCCCACCACATAGCTTCCACATCCAGAGCGTGCGAACTCATTGCTGGGGCTCCGCGCCGGCAAGCGATCGAAGATCTCTCTCCGCGGCACCCTCGGCGCCTCCCTGCGGTGCCCCCGCGGCACCTCGACTGCAGGCCGGTTGTCCTTCCCCTTGGCCCCTTCCCCCGCCTTCCCCCCCCCTCTCACGGGGAGGGGGGGGGACCGTTGCCAAGGGCGCCCTCGAGGGCGCGAAGTCATTCGCGTTTCGCGCTTCAGCTCCGATTCCTCCTCATCCTCCTCTTCTCCCCTGGGAGGCGGCGCGAGCGCGCGAAGTTGTTCGCACTCCGCGCTTCGCGCAGCGCGGAGTGCGAAGCTGGGAGCCCTTGGCTGCGCTCGGCTCCAGCTTCCGAGGGCGCCCCGCCCGCGCCGATGGACCCGGCTGGCGGGCGGAGGGCAGGGCAGGCGGTGGGCTTCCGTGCGATCCCCGGCCCTTGTCCATCACCACCCACCAAACCACCCCAACCCAACCCGAAGGCCTCAATTTGCACTCCATTTCCAGTGGGGGGGGGTCGGGGAACATCGAGAAAACACATATGGAACCCGTACCCCCCCAACCCGAAATTCGAGTCTTCGGGTTGGGTTGGGGTGGTCTGGTAGGTAGTCAGTCCGGGGCGCGGCCGGCGGCGTGCGCGCGAGCGATGCACTTGCATCAGAGCTGGTTGGGGGGCTGTCCCCCCTTCGATTGGTTTCTTGCCGATGCCCAGCCAGTGCAGACTCCTCTGCCGCCTGCGACCCTCGCGGACACGGCCCGCGGTGGCGCTGACCGCTGGGCACATACCAGCGTGCACTTCAGTGCGAGTCGGCGACTTGGGCGGTCGCAGCATCACGGCAACGTCGACGACGGCAGACACGATGACGATGGCAGCGATGCCGGTGACGACGCTGACGACGACGGCGCGCGCTCGGGCCCAGGACCCCGACGCGGTGCAGAGGCTCGTGGGCGTGTGGCGAAGCTGAGCGCCGTGAGCACCGCGGCGCCGCGGGACGCGCGCGCGCGAGCCTCGGAGGCCCTCGGAGGCCCTCGGCAGCCGGAGGCCGTCGGAGGCCTCCGCGGAGGCCCCTCGGCGGCCTCCGGAGGCCACCGCGGGGGCGCGCGCGGAGGCCTCCGCGGCGGCCTCCGCCGGCGGGGCCCCGCGGCGCCCTCGGGTGCGCTCGGCGGCCCCTCGCGGAGGTGCCCCCTCCGTGGGCCTCCGCGGAGGCCCTCGGCGGCCTCGGGGGCGCGGGCAAGATTGATATCCATGTCCAGCGCGTGTTGGACTGTCTCGGAAGGGGGCACCGCGAGGCCGAGGCGCACTGGATAAGTCGAGCCTCTATAAGGGGCCAGATTCTCATCCACATCCAGTGCGGCTCGGGGTTCTGGGGCAGGGAGCTCGAAACTCCAAGCTGCAGTGGATATGGACACAAGTCTTGCCCGCAGGGGTGGAGTTGGGCGCTTCTGGAGGCCTCCGGGGAAAGTCGGGTCTGCCGCGCGCGCGGCAGGGCCGAGCGCGGTCTGGCTGGCTGGCGGCCGCGCGCGTGGCCGCGCGCGTGGGACGGGCAACGGGTGGGCGCGAGTCGGTATCGTTTAACCAATCCCCATCCCCATCCCCATCCCCTTCGAGATTCCCACAAAATTGCCATCCCAGTTTGGGATACACCCCTCGAAACCCGACGGGGACGGCCTATATCCCCATCTAGGGGGGCGAATCGGCCAGTGGGGCCCAGGCCACGCCGCTGGGGATGGGGATCGGTTAAACGAGATTCAGCGAGCCTTCCAGGCCTGGGCGTCGTGGAGAAGTCAGCGGCGCTTCGCCCTTGTCCTCGCGGGTCGGTCTGGCTCGGGAGGTGCCGCAGGAAGGCTCGCCGTGAAGAAGAGCGGCCCTGGGGGGAAGGGGGCGTTCCTGCGGGTTTTTCGCCCTTCTCGGCCCCCCCCAGGGGCCGTTTTCAGGCCTTGGGGACGTCGCCGAGCGACTCAGGATCCAGGGAATGCCCGGTGTCAAGGACCTGAATGACTCAAGACCCTCTCCTCTCCTTACAAGAGAGAGTGCGAGAGAAATCGAGAGAGAGAGAGAGAGACAGATCTCGTCGGGAGCCCCAGCCATGACGCTCTTCCAGCGGCGCCGTGGTCTCGGCACGACCTCGGGCCTGGGGGGGCTGCCCGAGGGCTCGACCCAAACGGTGCTGTGGCTATTTTTCGTAGACCGTTTTCGTTTCGGCTTTGTTCCCTACCTAGGCTCTGCCTAGAGGGTTCTTACCCTGTGGGCTTAAGGGGCCGGGCAGTGCAACACGCCCGGGGCGGTTCCCCCAGGATCCGCCCCGCGGTTCCCCCAGTGACGTTCCCTTAGCTTAGCTTTAGCATTAGCTTTAGCATTAGCTTTAGCTTTAGCTTTAGCTTAGCTTTAGCTTAGCTTTAGCTTAGCTTTAGCTTAGCTTTAATTTAGCTTTAGCTTAGCTTTAGCTTAGCTTTAGCTTAAATTTAGCTTAGCTTTGACTAGATTTGGCTTAGCTTTAGCTTAGCTTTAGCTTAGCTTTAACTTAGCGTTAGCTTAGCTTAGCTATATCATATATTTAGCTTAGTTTTAACTTACCTTTAGCTTAGCTTTAGCTTAGCTAAACTTTAGCTTAACTCCAGCTTAGCTTTAGCTTAGATTTGGCTTAGCTTTAGCTTAGCTTTAGCTTAGTTTTAGTTTAACTTAGCTTAGCTTTAGCTTAGCTTTAGCTTAGCTTTCACTTAGTTTTAGTTTAGCTTAGCTTAGCTTTAGCTTAGCTTTAGCTTAGCTTTCACTTAGCTTTAGCTTAGCTTTAGCTTAGCTTTAGCTTAGCTTTACCGTTACTACTAATGCTGCTTTCCTAGGGGCTCCAACTCCTAGGTAGGGTCGCACTGGGATATTTTTTCAGCGAAGGCGGAAAAGAGACGAAACGAGGGAAAACGAAGACGAAACGAAAACGATAAACGCCGTTTGTGTCGAGCCCTGGTGCGGGCAAGATTTGTATCCATATCCAGTACGTCTTGGATTTTCTTTGAAGGGGCGCCTCAGGGCCGAAGCGCACCGGATACGGATAAACATCGAGCCTCGATGGGAGCAGGTTTTTATCCATATCCAGTGCGCCTCGGGCTTCTGGGGAAGGGAACCTGCGAGTCCAATCTGCAGTGGATATGGACAAGGAGGAGGAGGAGGAGGAGGAGGAGGAGGAGGAGGAGGAGGAGGAGGGGAGGGGGAGAGGAGGAGGGGGGAGAGGAGGAGCGGGTGGGAGGAGGGAGGGAGGGGAGGGAGGGAGGAAGGGACGGAGGAGGGAGGGAGGGAGGGAGGGGCCCCGGTCGGCTCGGGCCCCCCCCGCCACGGGCAGAGACCTCAGATGTGCTCTCCCTCCGGGGCCGCGCGGCGGGCCCGAAGGGGCGCCCGGCGCAGTGGGAGGAGGAAAAGAGAGCGGCGGCTGGCCCGGGGGGGGGGGAATGGGGGAGAGGGGGCGGGCCTGCTCAGAAAGCTCGGAGGTCCTGGGTCCTCGGAGAAGCTTGCGGAGCCTTCCCCGGAGACGCAGCGAACTTCCCCCAGGGAAGGCCGGCGGGGGGGGGCTTCTGAGAAGCCCCGCCGCCTTCCGAGAAGCCCTCCTCCTGCCCTCCGCCTTCCCGCTTCCCCCCCTCGCTCGCCGCCGAAAAGAGGAGAGGTGGCTCCTCACCCCTCGCTGCTCCTCTCGCTGCCTCGTTCCCTCACTCTTGTTGTTGTTGAGGAGGAGGGGGAGGAGGAGGAGGAGGAGGAGGAGGAGGAGGAGGAGGAGGAGGAGGAGGAGGAATAATACTACTTCTGAAAATATTAAAAATGCGACTACTAATAATCAGACGAAGAGGAACACTGATAATGATAATATTTAGAGTGCTAAGAATAGTACCAACAATACTAATCACAATGCAAGTAATAATCATATGATCAATACTTGACATACTAACACTACTAATACGAAGAATACTAAGTCATACTAGTACGTATACTACTTAGAATGATACTAATAATACTTATAATAATCATAATTATAATAATGATAATACTAATAACAATAGTAGTATTAGTAGTAATAATAATAACAGTAGTAATACTCATAGTAGGAATAATAAGAAGAAGAAGAGGAGGAGGAGGAGGAGGAGGAGGAGGAGGAGCAGGAGCAGGAGCAGGAGGAGGAGGAGGAGGAGGAGGAGGAGGAGGAGGAGGAGGAGGAGGAGGAGGAGGAGCAGCGGCCCCTGAGATCCTGGCGTCACAATTTTGTTCACACCGAGCGCGTTCGCCCGTTCTTACGGGCCCCCGCGGCCCTTATACGGACCGCTCCGTCTCGAGAAGTACCGCACGAAGGTGCCGTGTAGGGTGTGTATCAGGGGCAACGATCGGGGGGGGATAGGCATAGGGGGGATGCATCGACCCCTGATCGCCCACTGATCGCCGACAGGGGCCCGATAGCCCCCACCCTCCACCAGGAAGGTCGGGTTTCGCTCTCGGGGGCCCATCGCCGATGCATCGGCGACGTATCGCCGATTCCAGGTCGATGCATCCCCCTCCCTGCGCCAGCCCCCCTATCCTTGCCCCTCCGTGCAGGGCTGCAGTCGGTATCCCCCGCGCGGCTGCGCTTTTTCGAGCGCCGTCGGCTCTCGGGGGCCCCGAGACGGGCCGGCGGCGAGCTGGCAGATCGGGCCTGGGCGGGAGGGGGGGGGGGGGGTGGGGCCGGCCCTCAGAGGCCCCTCCTCCTCCCCCTCCTCCTCCTCCTCCTCCTCCTCCTCCTCCTCCTCCTCCTCCTCCTCCTCCTCCTCCTCCTCCCCCCCCTTCCTGCTCCTCCTCCTCCTCCTCCTCCTCCTCAGCGCTCACCGCTGCCGCGCCTGGCCAGGCCTCCGCGGGGGTGCCCGCAGAAGGCATCCACGTACCACCGCCGAAGTCCTGGCCAGGGCCATCCTGGGCCACAGGGCGGTGTGCAGCCCGCTCCTGGCCCCGGCCAGGATGGCGTGGGCACCGTGCCAGGGCCCATGCCCATGCTTCTAGGCCTCCCAGATGGGGTCCGAGTAGATGGGGTCGCAGGATCG
>CAUYUJ010000763.1:106535-109719 GCA_963575745.1 Prorocentrum cordatum | reverse complement strand
CCTCCTCCTCCTCCTCCTCCTCCTCCTCCTCCTCCTCCCCCCCAGGGCTCGCCGCCGATCCCGAATAGGACCAGCTCCCGGCCCCCACCGCACTGGTGCTGGGCCCGCTCCCGCTCGAGCAGCGATGAGGGGGGCGAGAAAGAGGAGCGCTCCGAGAAATTCAGGCTGGGCGAAATGGGGGGATAGTCAAGGGGGGGGGGGTGAGAATCAGCTCACGCAGCTGCTTTTCCCAGCGCCTCCCAGCACGGGGAGGCGCCCCTGTTTCGAGGAGTGGGCCCGGCGGCGGGGCCGAAACCAGCTGCATGTAGCAGATTTCGTAACCCCCCTATCCCTATCCCCCCCCGTTTCGTTCGGCCCGAGAAATGGGGGAAAGAGTGAGACAATCGTCTTCCTTCCCGACGAGGCGCGGCAGTATGGACAGCAGCAGTGGCCTCCCAGATGGGGTCGGAGCAGGTGGGGTCGAAGGATCGCACCGCCTCGCCTGTGCATCACCGCTGCACCGGCGACGTCGACGTGGAGAAAATTAGGCTCCACATTGAGCAGCATCGCCGATGCGGCGCGATCCTCCGACTGTGTCCACTCTGACCTCATCTGGCCGGCCGGGGCCGTAGCAATCGGAAGCTTCTGGTCGCCCCCGGGGCGCCCAATAGCGCGCCCAATGGTGCGCAAAGCTGACAGCATGCACCTCCCTCAGATGGCGCTACTGGGCGCGAATGGTCGCTATTACACTATTCGGCGCTAGTGGACGCTATGTGGCGCCATTGGACACTATTTGCCGATATACACGCAATCCAAGACGAGCGGAAGCTCCTGTGACTTACTATCTAACGGACCCCTCTCTCCTTGGGCAGCCGAACCATCAAGAGCATCCCTGGTCTGAGCAAAGATCCGCTCGGCGCCGTCACAGATGCCGGGAAAGCCATGCAACTGCTGCTCTGGGATATATCACACCCCCTGCCAGAAGCACGGCGGACAGAGCATACTTTCCCGGAAAAAACTGAACCAAGAAAACAGGAGGAGGCGCCCGTGGGGAAAAAAGCCAGGGACTATGACCAAGCCTGAGCGCGGAACCGTCGTGGCGATCTTGGTCGCCGTCCATCTTGGTCAGCGTCAATTCGTGGATCCCCGCGAATCGGCCATGGCGGGCAGGAGCCATGAACAAGATCGACGTCGACGAGGTCCCGCGACATCTTTGTCATGGTCACTGTCTTCCTGCCCTCCAGTGCCACGCGGGAACCCCGCTTGATTGCAGATCGGATGTCAGCTGCCCGGTGGCCTGCGGGCTGCGTCCTCTCACCCCGACCGGCGGGGGGAGAAGCCGTATGCTGGCCACTCCTGGCCGCCTTCGCGCTCCAGGCCAGGGCAAACCCTGGCACTCCAGGAGGCGAGGGGCCACGGCCGGGGGGGGGAGCAGCTCAGGGGGGGGGGACATCGGGCTCAAATCGGCGACCAAATGCCGATACTCAGGACCCCGATGGCGAACTCGCGCGGCCCGGAGCTGGGTGGGATGGGGTGCCCCTGCCGGCGATCGGTGGGCGGTTGAGGGCCAAGGCGTCCCCCCCTGAGTGAAGGGGACCCAGGACACACAAATAGGTACACACAAATAAAAACCTTCCCCATATTTTCAGTAGTTTCTGGGGTTTCTGTCTCCCCCCCACTTCCCATATTTTCCTATATCTTCTGGGGAATCGAGGATTAATTCGCGCGAATTCGCGCGAATTAATCCTCGATGGCGAATTCGCGCGGCCCTGAGCTGGGAGGGAGGAGGGAGGAGGGAGGAGGGAGGAGGGAGGAGGGGCGGGATGGGGTGCCCCTGTCGGCGGTCGGTGGGCGATTGAGGGCCGATGCGTCCCCCCCGGAGCCCTCCCCCGACGATGTGCCCCCCCGCCTCTCTTGCCAGTGCGCGGCTCTCCCCCTGGCGGCCGCTCGGGACGACCCGGGCACCCCGGCACACACCCTCTCTCGGCGGGGCGCGGCGGCCGCAAGGCGATCCCGGAGCGGGAGGGCCGCCGAGCACCGGCGCAGACGTCCGAAGGCCTCGAGGATCGACGAGGTCCCGCGACGTCTTTGTCATGGTCACCGTCTTTCGGGAGCGGCCAAGAGGGGGGTGTCCATGTGCAAGAGGGGGGGGTGCAAATCATGGCTGGCGGCACGTGCGCGGCCCAAGGGGGGGGGCCAGGGACGCGAGGAAGCAAGAAGAGGCGCCATGAAATCTGGGGAAAGATCATGGCCCCCGCCATGATATCTACCCCCCCCCCCAGTCATCACCCCCCTCTTTGCCGCCCCCGAGTCTTCCTTCCCTCCAGTGCCGCGCGGGAGCTCCGCGTGGCGGGAGAGCCGCCGAGCACCGGCGCAGACGTCCGAAGGCCTCGAGGAGCCCTCCCCCGGAGCTCTCCTCTGCCCTATCCTCTCGGGCTGCCCCCCGGAGGGCGCCGCGGGGGCCTCGGCGCACCCGCAGCCCCAGACCTCGCCGCTGCCCGCCAGGAAGAGGGAGTGCCTCCGAGCGCCCGGCGGGGCGGGGCGGGGGGGAGGCGGCGGCGACGGGGGCGCGGGCCGGGCGAAGGCGGGGCAAGAGCGCGCTCTTCTCGAGGGAGGCGACTTTTCCACGGCGAGAGGGCAGGGGAGAGGGGGCAGTCCGCTGCCCCCTCGGGAGGGCTGTCCCAGACGCACATCGCGAGCGAGAGCGGCGACAGGGCGGTGAAGACAAACGCTGGGAGTGGCCCCCGGACTCGGGGAGCACGCTCGCTTCTGAAGGAGAGGATGAGAGCGGCCATCCGGACCCACCATCACCCGTGCGGGGCGAGGTCCAGCAGCTGCACTTCGCAGCAGCTGTCTTTCTCATCTGACGTGTGGAAGAACTGGCGGGGAGGAGGGAGGAGAGAAAAAGAGAGAGAGAGAGAGAGAGAAAGAGAGGGAAAAAGGTAGAGGGAAAAAGGTAAACGAGAAAGAGAAAGAGAGAGAGAGAGAAAGTAGGCGGGGCAAGAACATAAACCGCTCCGCAGCAGGGCCAAGGCCCCGTGAAGATACCCCAAACGAAGAACATTCGATGGTGGAGGGTCCAATCACGAGTAGTGGCATAGGGGGACAGTGGACCCCGAAAGAGAGAGGGCTGTGCCTGAAGCTCGTGTCAGGTGTACGACGCATGCAAGACGAAGACGAACTCGCATCCAAACGCACCAGGGAT
>CAUYUJ010000763.1:64035-101535 GCA_963575745.1 Prorocentrum cordatum | reverse complement strand
GGAGGAGGAGCAGGACGAGCAGGACATAAGGAGTAGGCGGAAGGGAAGGAGGGTGAGGAGGAGAAGAAGGGGAGCGGGAGGAAGGGAGGTTCAGGGGGAGCAGGAGGAGGTAGAAGAAGAACAGGGGGAGGTGCAGGAGTAGCATGAAGAGCAGCCGCAGCAGGAAGAGGACATGGGAAGAAAGACGAAGGGGCAGGGTGGCGAAAAACAAAAGAAACACTCGAACGCAAACAAAGAAATTATGTTCCCGGCAGGCGTTCCGGGAACATATTTCGAGAGACCGGGAGAGAGCTCCACAAGCAGGGTGGGGAGAAGGAGAAGAAGGGGAGCGGGAGGAGGGGGAAGGGGGAGGTGCGGGAGTGGCATGAAGAGCAGCGGCAGCAGGCGGAGGATCAGGGAATGACGATGGAGCAGGGCGGCTAAGAACAAACACACATTCTCGAGGAATGCTGTTCCTGGCAGCTCCGGGAATACATTTATATTTCCTGAGACCGGGAGAGAGCTCGACAACCAGAAGAAGAGAGGAGCAGGAAGGTTATAAGGCGGACGAGAAGCAGGGTGAGACGCAGTTTTTCAAGCCTCTTGGGGTATGTTTTGGTCTATCTCGGGGTCTTTTTTGGCCTCTTGGGCGGCCTGGGCATGTTGAGGGCCTCTGTGAGCTTCTTTTTTCACCTCTCGGGGTCCGTGTCGGAACTCCTTTGGACCGTTTTCGGTGCCTCTTGTGCCGTCTTGGGGCCCTCTTGGGCCGTCGTGGGGGCCGCTTGGAGCTCTCTGGGGCCGTCTTGGTGCGGTCTAGGAGGCGTCGTGGGCCGGGCTGGTTTTGGGCCTCCGTCCGAAGGTCAACAAGAGGTCTGGGGTCGCCGCTGGCGCCTCGGAGGCCCTGGAACGCCGAAACCCTGTAAAAACACATGGCAACTGAGCCCCGTAGCCCCCATGGAGGGCGCAGGCACACTCCTGGCGGCCCCGATCCTTTTTTTTCCGCCGGCATACATATATAATTATATATATATATATACATACATACATACATACATACATACATACATACATACATACATACATACATACATACATACATACATACATACATACATACATACATACATACATACATACATACATACATACATACATACATACATACATACATACATACATACATACATACATACATACATACATACATACATACATACATACATACATACATACATACATTACATACATACATACATACATACATACATACATACATACATACATACATACATACATACATACATACATACATACATACATACATACATACATACATACATACATACATACATATACATACATACATACATACATACATACATACATTACATACATTACATACATACATACATACATACATACATACATACATACATACATACATACATACATGCATACATACATACATACATACATACATACATACATACATACATACATACATACACACATACATACATACATGCATACATAGATACATACATTCATACATACATACATACATACATACATACGTACGTACGTACGTACGTACATACATACATACATACATACATACACACACCCCAAGCGTGGAAATGCTCGCATTCATACAAATATACTCACTCGCACGCAGACTCATTCACACTCAGACTCACTTTAGCTCGGACTCACCCGCGCTCAGTCTCTCGAAATGAAACCTATCGTATTCGTTCGTGTTGTGCACCCCGCCACGCAATTCGGCGCACCCCTCATACGGTTCGTGGCCCCGTAGGGACCGCCACCGAAGAAGATATTTACAATTGCGGTACTCACATATGGTTGGGTCCTTCGCCAGGCAAATTTTTCTACGTCGACCCTGCGGCGCGAGGACAAGGACAGGAACATGCGCCGATGTGCGCCCCGCAGGGCGGTCCTCTAAGAGCTCGGCGCAGTCGCCAGAGAGCTGAAAAAATAATGTCGTAGTACACGATTGCTTTAGGAGCTCGAAGCACGGGGCGCTACGCAGAGGAAGGGCATCCGTACCTCACACATACCTCCGCACGATACGACCGTCACCTTGGCCACAGTCGGGGGCGCGCAAACATGGATTAGCGATCCACGGATTCGGCGCGCGGTCGCCAAATCCATGGATCGGAGGAGGTGCCCTCCCCAAAATGCGGCTGGTGCCGCCTCGCTCGGCGGCGGAAATCCGCGATTACCCATGGACACGGGACCCGTCGCGAATCCACGCCCCCTTGATCCCTGTGTGCGATCGCCCGGCACAGCTTGCGCAGAATATGTACACCAATTCCGAGAGAGCGTCGGCGCGAGGGCTCGATGCCACAGCGCCCGCGGCGGCGTCGGCGGCCCCCGCCCTTCGGCGCCCTCGACAAGCCAGGCCCAGCCAGCAGACAATGGAAAACAGCAAAAGCGCATCGGTTGTTGAAGCAGGGCTGGACCCAAACGTTGTTGTTCGTGTTGAGTTCGCTTTGTTTTTCGTGTTGCTCTACCGGTGTTCCTGCACCTCCCTGCCAAAACGAAAAACAAAACAAAGCCGAAGAAACGGAAAACAGCGTTTAGGTCCAGCCCTGTCTTGAAGTAGGAAGCCGCTTGAGGCAGATGGGGATCCGAGACTCGCAATAGAAATACCCGCTTTCAGTGGCCGACGCGTGCACTTCGTGCGGCGCTCGCCGCGCGAGAGGAAGAGGGGACGGAGCAGGGTTCGGTGACTACTCAGGGCGCCTGCCGTACCATCTTGCCATACCATCTTGTCGGCTCTTGCGAGTCGACGCTAGTCGACGCCAAACCGACGCTAATCGACGCGAACCGACGCTAAATCGGCGCTATCTCATCGACTCCCAAACGTTAACCGGCGCGAGTCACGGCTAAAGACAGAATTGAGAGGGCATACAGGGCAGTTTTTAATACATGGGATGTTCAAAAACAGTGGATTTTAATACATGATCAATTCATGAGCAAATGTATGCATGAACTCATCGTTGCTTTTGATACAAATCCCTGCATTCTGATTACATGATCCGCACGCGGAGCATGTATTAAAAGCGGCACTGTAGACCAGGCTCCCATGATCTGCTGCCGAAGCAGAGGGCGGGGAGGGCGCAGAGCGAACGAACGGATGTCCGGCGTCCTCGCAGGGGAGGCGTGCGCGCCTGTGGCACGCAGGCGCCCTCTCTGCGCAGGCCAGCGGACCGCGGGATCGCGCCAGGCAGCGCCGAGCATGCCGCGTTAAAATGCTGTCCGCTCTCTGTGGGGGGGAGCGCTAAGAGCGCAGAGATGAGGGTGACTCAAGGTCGGGGGCGTCCCAAGAGGGGGGCGTCCAAGAAAAGTGCGTGCAAAGCATGGCCTGAGGCATGTGTGCCGACCAGGGGGGTCCCAGGGAACGTATGGAAACAAGAGGGGGGGCCATGAAATCTGGGGACATCCCATGGCCCTGGCTATGATACTCAACCCGCCCCCTAATTGTCCCCCCCCCCTCTTGGCCGCTCCCGACAAAGGGAGAGGGAGGACGGGAGAGTACGACACGACATTCGTATCAGCGGTGCCAGTCCATACGAGGAGCCGTGGCGTCCGACGAGGGTGAAAATAAGTCTAGGCAGAGGCAAGCATTTAAGTGTTAGAAAGTACAGCGGCTGGTGGCTGCCCCAAGCGGTGCACCATCTGCCCCCCCGTGCCGCGGCACCAATGGCGGGCGTGGCAATGCCATGGAAGTTCGACTTTCGCTCGGGGGCAGGCACTGCGAACTGTGCTTCCGCGCAGAAGAGGACAAGTGGTCACCGTCGGGCAATGACGACGCATTGGCTGCCACATTCATGACGCGCCTCCGTTGACCCTTGCGCGAACCCACATTTGCCGGGAACTACGAACCGTTGTTCAATCAGAACAAAAAAGTTCTATTCTGAAGCGGGACGACCATTTCAAAGAGGGTCACCTCCTCCTCCCCTTGAGCAGGGACCGACCGTCAAGATTCCGCACCGGGAGGCAGGGCGAGCGATGCGGAGGCAACTCCGGGGAGGTCTTCGCCTGCGGGACCAGGCGGGAGGACGCTCCGAAACAACAGGCCCGTCGTGCACACGTCCGAGCGGTGCCAGGCACGGGCGGGGAGAGAGGTGCTCCCCTCGGCACAAACACGGGGCCCCGCGCTGCTCCGCGGCGTCGGCCCCGGGCAGGCCGAGGCCGCCCGGAGAGGGCGCGAGAGGGTGGGAGAGGCAGGCATTTGGACGCCCGACATGGGTACCGAAACAAATGGGCACGATGCCCAACAACAAATGTTGTCCCAAACCAACAGCGGCCGCTGTTGGGCAGGCGGCCTCCTGTCTCGAATGGACACAGGCCGCTGCGGCGTGGACAGTGAGGCCTGTTCAAAATGAACAGGAGCTGCTGTTGGGCATTGTACCCATTCTTTCGGTACCCATTTCGAGCGTCCAGGCGACGACGAACGCGCAGGCGGGGGGCCGGGGCCGGCGGGACGAGGGCAGGCGGGAGGGGGGAAGATAGAGGGTAGCAGGCAGGGACCCCGATCCAGCGAGCCTCCTTTCAGGAGCGCGAGACTACGTGACCTAGCCACCTCGCAATTGATGGCAGGCTCTCACAGACTGACGTCCACCAAGTCTCGATGCCGCTGAACGCACAACTTGAACCCAAAGGTCGCGCGCGTCAGAAGAGGTCCGAACACGGGCACCCGCGCAACGCGTCCGGGCCCAGCAATGGACAACATGAGAACCAAAGGGCCAACGGACACAGCCGTCAAGAAATTGGTGGCGCAGAAGTTCTTTGTCAACGCATATTCAACAACCCCCATGCCCATTGGCGGGACGAGAAATGTAAGTGCTCCTGTCGCAAAGGCTATGCGGTCTGGTTCCGAGAGTGCCACGACGATTGTCCAACAAAGGCCTTGCAAGAGTATGGACCATATCTCCCAAGAGGTATACCCGCCACACCACCCACCTTCGACTTGTGAAGCTGTCATTGTCAAATAAACCAATCCTATTGATGCGGGGCCAACACCCCAAATACTCACGTCGCCCAGAGGTCCGGCCAATTCTTCGGCTTGGCGCAGATGTTCCGACACCATGCCCATGCGTATGATGTCTGCCACATTCTTGTCAACGAGACCCATATAGCCCCTGCCGTTGCTATTTCTGCGTGGGACATAGCTGGATTCGAGCTCTTTCCGGATGCGTTCCCCATCGGCGTGTACCGAACACTTGGCGTCTCGGAGGTGGCCCGTGAAACCGTTCTGCAACTGCCAAGCAGTGACAGCCGCTGCTGATGCCCACAATCTGTCGGCCTCGAGCGCGGTCGGAAACAAGGCCATCGCAACGAAGAAACACCAATTTGATACATGGTGGGGACGATTCACGACGTTAGTTGCGCCCATGGCACCACAAGCGAATCCAAGCATTCGGATGACAATGCGAAGAGAGAGTGAGTCGGAGCGCTTCCGAAGGACCACGTATCCAAACGCCACGGAAATAACCACTGCTTGGGGCCCAACCACAAATATATCCGTAGAAAATGCCGCCGTCAAATATCTGAAATGAGCGATGATAGAGCACATTGCGCCTGCCCCTGCTAGAGATAGGAAGCCCATCCTCACAACGAGGGGCCAGAAGCCTGGCACGGGGGACCGGGCGGTGGTGATGTTCTTGTGCCACGAGTATGCCAGGAAGGCTTCGTAAGCACACCAAATCCTCGAATCCGCCGACCCCCGCTTGCCGGGGGTGAACCGTTGTTTTGTTTTTGATTAATTCGCGGGTCGAGAGCGCACCTCTTCCGGTCGAAGCTAGGCGGGCCGCGCGAAGCTTGAATTAACCATTGAGGGGGAGGAAAGGGGGAGAGCGCAGCCTCAGAGCGAATTGCCGGGGGTGAACAGGCGTGTGAGACAGTTGGCTGCACCCCCTCCTCCTGTCTTAATCCTCCCCGGAGGGGGGGCCAGGGGGGAGGGGGGGCTCGAGCTCCTAACTGCACCCCCAGGGCTCCCCAGCGCCTTCCAAGAGAGCCCCAAAGTGGGCCCAAGAGAGCCCAAACAGAGCGCCAGCACAGCCCAAGAGAGCCCAGAGACGGCCCAGGCCCGATCGCAACGGTCCAAGATGGCTTCGAGACGGCTCACGAGTTTACCAACATGGCCCTTGAGTGCTCCCAGAAAACCGCCGAGGGGGCCCCAAGGAGCAAACATTGTCCTAGTCGGTCTTGGAATCATACGTTTCTTTTTGTCAGCTTCGCAGCGTCCAGTACGGCCAAAGAGGCTTCCAAGATAGTCTCAAGACTCTCCGTGAGTCCTCTGTTGACCCCAAGTGAGTCCAAGATGGCCCCAAGACGGCCCACGAGAGCCCCAAAATAGCCACAAGAGAGGCCACAAAGAAGGAGTATGAACTGACATGTCCAGCGTTTCCCCAGCGGCCCCCGAAGCAACTCCAAGAGGCCTCAAGAGTCCTCCAAGAGGCTTCCAAGATGCCTCCAGAGACCCAGATGGCCCCAATAGCCCTCCAAGAGGCCGCTGAGAAGTATCCCAACAGGCCCTCATATGCATCCGCGCGGCCCCTGACCCACACCCGGGGCAATGTAAGGGGTGAGCCGAAGGCAACCACAGTACTTCCACAATTGTGGCAAACTCTCACTCATTCTTGGTATCAGCCCTCCTGTTTCTTCCCCTCCTCCTCCTCCACCACCACCTCTTACTCAATTCCCCATCATCATATATAGCTCCTCCCTGTCGCACCCCAGGCCAATCGAGAAGGCGGGCCGGGCGTTTCGCCTGCGATTTCCTCAAGCTTACAAATTGGCAACAGTTTCAGGGATGGAGGGCGGGTGTTTTTCAACATGTGGTTCTCGCCTTAGCGTCGCGCGCATTCGTCTCAGCAAATTGTAGGAATTGCACGGATTGAGGGCGGGTCGTTTTCAAACTGTGGCTCTCGACTTAGCGCCGCGCACATTCGTTTCAAACATAAGCAAACGTTCCACAGATCGAGGGCGAGTAGCTTTCAAAACGTGGATCTCGCCTTAGCGCGGCGCGCATTCGTGCCACAAATTGCAAGAGCTTCCTGGATTGAGGCCGGTTCCTTTTCGACATGTGGCTCTCGCCTTGGCGCCGCGCACATTCGTCTCAACAGTGAGGGCGGTTCATTTTCGAAATGAGGTTCTCGCCTTAGCCCCGAGCACAATCGTTTTACATGACTGCAGAAGTTTCGCAGGTTCGCATGGGAAACGTATCAGAAACTTTGGTTCGGAACGATTCAGGATTGCCAAGCTGCATCAGTTACGTTGATTCGCGGTGCCGAAGTCCCAAGAACGCTTTTCTGGCACGATTTAGGGGCACCAAAACGGGACAGTCAGGTTGATTCGTGGCGTTGGAACCCTGACAATGGGCTTTTGGCGCGCCTCAGGATCTTCAAACCGTTGTCTCCCAACGGGACACTCCCCTCAGTGGAAATGAATCCTTGTAGGGGCCTCTGAAGAGAGAGCTTGGAAGGAGGTTTGATTTCCCAATCAGAGCTTGCCTCTGTAGGGGTCCTCGCGGACTCATAAGGTTAGGTGAGGTACGGCGCCGATTTCGGCAGCCCCCCCGGGTGCCCGGGTGCCCGGGTGTTCGGGTGAGGTGCGTCGGGAATTTTGGCGGCCCGCCCGTGCCCGGGTGCCCGGGTGCCTGGGTGCCCGGGCGAGGCGCGTCGGATGCCTGGGTGCCCGGGTGCCCTATAGCTCTATAGCCCTGTAGCCGTATAGCCCCATAGCCCTATAGCCCTATAGCCCTATAGCCCTATAGTCTTATAGCCGTACCGCCCTGTAGCCCTATAGCCCTATAGCCCTACAGCCCTATAGCCCTACTTACGCAGGCCGAAAGATTTCCCTCTTGAGCCCCACATGTCGGAAGCGACGCGCCGATCCCCTCTGTTCTCCTCCCACCTCCTCTTGCCTCTTCCCTCATCCTTCCCCGCTTCATCCTGGGAAGACCCCCCTCCCCCGTAGAATCATAGCATTGGTCTGCAGATCCACAGCTCCGTGGATAGCACGGTGCTTCACTTGCGGTGCTCCGCGGATCCCATTTCCCCTGGGCCCCAAATGTTTATTATTATTATTAGTATTCGTATTATTAGTATTAGTATTATTAGTATGAGTATTATTATTGTTATTATTATTATTAGTAATAGTATTATTGCTATTATTATTAATTATTAATTATATATATATTCCCGGGGAATAAATTGATCCATTGTTTTCACACACACACAAGAAATTGGATCCACGCCGCACAGAAATAGGATTCACGAAACTCTCCCACACCCGAAAAGGAATCCAATTGGATCCACTGATGTTCTCATATGTTTAATCCAAGAGGAAAAACGTTCGGCCTGGAGATGGAGGGTTTAGCACAAAATGTTGGCGAGTCAGCACAAAGTGTTGGCGGGGGAGACGCAGCTCGAAATCCCAAGGATTTAGCATAACGTGTTGGCGGGTTAGCACGAAGTGGTGGGGGACACGCAGCTCGAAATCCAACTGGAGGGTTTAGCACAAAGCGTTGGCGGGCTAGCACAAAATGTTGGCGGGGGAGACGCAATTCGAAATCCCAAGGATTTAGCACACCGCGTTGGCGGGTTAGCACAAAGTGTTGGCGGGGGAGACGCAGTTCGAAATCCCACTTACGCAGGCCGAAAGATTTCCCTCTTGAGCCCCACATGTCGGAAGCGACGCGCCGATCCCATCTGTTCTCCTCCCACCTCCTCTTGCCTCTTCCCTCATCCTTCCCCGTTTCATCCTGGGAAGACCCCCCTCCCCCGTAGAATTAGAGCATTGGTCTCCAGATCCTCAGCTCCGTGGATAGCATGGTGCTTCACTTGCGGTGCTCCGCGGATGCAATTTTCCCTGGGTCCCGGATGCTAATTTTCATTATATATATATATATATATATATATATATATATATATATACATATTCCCGGGAAGTCAATGGATCCATTGTTTTTTCACGCACAAGAAATCGCATCTGCGCAACACAGAAATAGGATCCACGAAACTCTCCCACACCCGACAAGGGATCCAATTGGATCCACTGATGTTCTCATATGTTTAATCCAAGAGGAAAAACTTTCGGCCTGGGGATGTATAGCGGTAAAACCCTGTGCCCCTATAACCCTGTAGCCCTATAGCCCTATAGCTCTATAGCCCTTCAGCCATGTAGCCCTAGAACCCCATAGTGCTATAGTCCTACAGCCCTATACCTCTATAGCCCTTTAGCCCCATAGCCCTACAGCCCCATAGCAAAATAGCACTATAGCCATATAGCTGTATAGCCCTGTAGCCCTATAGCCCCATAGCCCTATAGCCATATGGCCCTATAGCCCTATAGCCATATGGCCCTTAACATTATAATTGGGGCTTCTCTCCGGTATCGTTACAACATCGTTGATGAGTCTTGGGTTTACACTGGTCCCCCCTACTCCTCCACCTCCTTTTCCTCCTCGACCTGCGCTTGCTCCTCCTTTACATCATTCTCCCCTCCTCCTGACCCTCTCCCGGGTGCCAACCTCCAGTATGAAGAGGAAGAAGGCGCAGAAGACGAGCTTGTCAACGCACCCCCAGCGTTGCCAGAGACTCAAAAGCACACTCCGTGCCCTCCGATATACCCAGGATGGCACGGCAGGGGGAAACAACCAGTGGACACTCCCCATAGGCGTCGTTTCTGGATGGACTGGTGGGGATTCGCGATAGCGTCAAGAATTTCCTATCTCATTCTCCATGTGGTCCCACAGAAATCCTTGCCCGCATATTCGCATAGTCTACTCGCACACGGCGGCATAACCTAAAACGTGAGACTGTAGGGGGGAAACAATTCGTGGACACTCCCCCGCTCCCCGAAACTCAAAGTTGGCACGCGCGGGGGACGCCTGCGGTCGAAGTGCAACTCATCAGACCCACCGCCAACTTTGAACATTGGGGGGAGGGGGAGGCGTTGACCGATGAACGTGGCACGCGTGTTCACTATTTTTGTCCGAGGCCTGTGGCATCTATACTTGATGAAGCTGGGCTCGGAACCGTGGCGGGGTCCTGAAAGACAGCCACGGCTCAAGACTGCACAGGAAGCTTCCACGACGCCCAAGCATCGCTCCAAACGAGCAGGAAGGCCCGAAGAAGCAAAGCCCAATCAAATCCTGGGAGAAAGCGTAGCCCTCGACTGCCTAAGACGCCTCCACGACGCCCGAGCACCGTTCCAAAGCCACACGAGCAGCAAGGCCCGCATGAGCACAACCCCAGCAGATCCTGGAAGAAAGCGTAGCCCTCACGTACGTACTCGCCTCTGTCGCCTGCGCAGCGTCGAGAGAAGGACTCAAGAGGCCCTTCGGATCGCTCCAAGACGGCCCACTGTGGCTAGAAGGCGGCCCCAAGACAGTCACAGTGACGCCGAAGAGACGCCCAATCAAGACGACCACAGCGAGCGCAGGCAGGGCCTCGAGAAGAGCCCCATCGCAGAAACTCGAGCTGACATGCCGAGCCTCCCCCCCGAAGAAGGAGAACCCACGAGACCACCTGATGGGCCTGCTTTCCACCACCACCACCATAAGTTGGAGGGGGAGGGGGTCCTCCTCCTCCTCCTCTTCGTCCTCCTCCTCCTCGTCCTCCACCTCCTTTCCCACTCCAACTTATGGTGGTGGTGGTGGTGGTGGTGGAAAACAGGCCAATCACCACCAACTGACGCCAAGAGCATCTCGAAAGGCGTCGAAGATGCCCGGGAGCGGTCCCCAAAAGACTCCCAGACGCCTCACCCGCTCTTCTGGGGGCCGGCAGAATGCCGTAAGCCTCTTGAATATATACTGTTTACCCGATTTGGGACCGCCAACATGTGCGTCGCGGACGCCAAGGCTTTGGCAAATGGGGACTCCATGGGGGTAGATATAAGAGCAGATATGTCCAAATTCTGTGGGTTGGACAGCACGCATAAATACGCGTGCTTGGCTCCCATAGGCCAAGACCGCAATACTTTGTCACACAACTCGAACACACCCTCTTCCCACCCATGAGTGATGAACAGATGACATGGTAGACCTTCAGGATGGCGCATCAAAGCCCAACTTGCTTTACCCGCTGCAAGCGTAACGGGCTTTATGTACTGGTCGTTAACAGTGTAGACGGACGGGCCGATCCTGTCGTCGCTTGCGTCAAAAGGGTCTAGCTCTGTGGGTACGATTCGATGCTCTTGAACTGCATGCCAAACGAGTCGCCGAAGCTGCTGCAGATCCGCCTCATTGGCGGCGCGCTGAGGGGGGTATGGGGAAGAGGAGAAGACTTCCTAGAAGGAGGCTGCCTCTTAGAAGGCGCGGGCCTTACATCTGCAGACAAGGCCCAGGCCTTTTAAGAAGCATGGGGTGCCTCCAAGAAGCCTGCTCACCTCCCCCTACAGTCAACCCGCATAGAAGGACGCACGATGAGGATTCAAGGGCCTTGACATGCCATGCAGATACTCTGCGGGCGGGGCGCGGCCAACGAAAGCGGCCAGGGATGGGCCGAAGGGGAAGGATGCAACGAGAACCTTGAAAAATCGCTCATCCTTCTTAAGCGAGTTGACTGTATACCGTACCGCCCCTCTGCGCGTGGCGGAGCCTTCGTCACGCACCAACGATCCATTGGCACTTCGCGGTGTAATCGGGCGCCGTCTCGTACCACGGGCCCCGACTCCACGGCACGGTCCTCCGGGCTCAGCCACACAGCCCGTGATCTCCGACTGGCAACAACAATCCACACCTTCGTCACGAAGACTCCGGCCGTGCCAAAGGCAAGGAGCGAGAGACCGATGATTGCCAAGAGGTGCAAATTCTCCCGTTCGAAGGGTCCACACTCGAAGGCAACCTGGGCAGGGCAACAAGTATACTTGCAGCTGTACCCGAAGCTGTCCGCGACGCACTTGATGTCCTGGGCACCGTAGCCGTCCTCACAGTAACAGGCCTCGAAAGGACTCGAAATCGCGCAGTCTCGGAGACGGTCTCGGCACAAATCCGGCCGTCCTTGCTGGCACATCCCCCCGTCTCCTGGGGCACTCAGTGACGGCGGCGCTGCACGAGTCGACGCATCGGGGCCCGCACGGCTCTCCCCCTGCTGAGACGAGGCCAAGACGAGGATAAAGTCGGGTAGGGATAAGTCGGGAATCCCTGAGATCCGGCGGCCCTGGAGGATGTCTCGGGCGCCGCGGCCATCTCAGAGCGTTCGGGAACGCTCTGAGAGCGTTCTGGCACGCTCTGGAACGGATCTGTCCCCGTCAGTAGCCACGTCCGACCTGCTGCAAGCCAGCGCCCTCGGCATCCGATGAGCCACCCGCCACCCGGAGCAGGGCCAGCAGAAGGCCGAGGGCCACCACCGGCACTCCTCGAGAGGTGGACCGACTACGAAATTCATTCACCCTTCAATAAAAATGTTCGTCGAACATGCGCAAAAAGACGCAGAGCATCCGCAGATCTACGAGCACTCTCAGCACTCTCGTAGACTCGATGGAAAACAACATCAGTGTTGGGTAGATCAATTCTGTAGTCGACCCCCTGCTCGAACTCCTCGAGGGCGCCTCGCCATGCCCCGCCGTGCGCCCGCTCGCGCGAGGGCCACCGCCCTCACTCCTCGACAGGGCTCGACCTGCACGCTGTCTTTCGCCTTCGTTCTGTTTTCGCTCTCCCTCGCTCTGTCTTCAGCCCGCCTTCGCTGCAAAACGAACTCGAGACGACAACGGCCCACGGGATCGCCAAAAAACACCGTGTACAGTGGGGGCCCGACCACAGAACCCCCCCCCAAGGGACCCAACCCCGAGACCCCAGGGCGACCATCGCTTTCTGGTGTGGGAACGTCACGCCCCCCATAGCAAAACTATCGAAACACAGACCCAGGGCACCCTGGAGGCAAGCAGGGTGTTTCTTGGCCTGGGTTCCCACGGTGCAGTTCAAAGGAGAAGGAGGAGGAGGAGGAGGAGGAGCAGGAGGAGGAGGAGGAGCAGGAGGAGGAGGAGGAGGAGGAGGAGGAGGAGGAGGAGGAGGAGGAGGAGGAGGAGGAGGAGGAGGAGGAGGAGGAGGAGGAGGAGGGAGGGAGGAGGAGGAGGGAGGAGCAGGGTGTCTCTTGGCATGGGCCCCCACTGCAGGTCGAGCCCTGCTCCTTGAGGCCGCCTCGCCCCGTCCCGCGCCCGTGCGCTCGCTCGCGCGGCGCGGCCGCCCGCCGCCGCGCGGGTTGACTGTACGGAGGACGCCGCGGCCGTGCTTCCAAGCACCCCAGAACGCTCTAAGAGCGTTCCGGAAAGGTCTGGAGATGAGGGGCAACGATTGGGGGGTTGGACTGGCACAGGGGGGGATGCATCGACCTGGAATCGGCGATACATCGACGATAGGTCGGCAACAGGACCCCGGATAGCGAATCCGCACCTTCCTGGGCAGGCTGGGGCTATCGGGCCCCCCTGTATGCGATCAATGGGCGATTCGGGGTCGATGCATCCCCGCTGTGCCCCTATGCCTATCCTTAGGTCGGGTATGTCCCCCTACAACCGGAGTTTGGACGAAAAATGGAAAATACTGAAACAATACCCCCAAATTGTCAAACGTAGTCAACAAAAACATCCCCAGACTATTTGTTTTACTATGTTTGACTATTCCTCCTGTCGGCGGTCAATGGGGGATTCAGATGCATCCCCCCTGTGCCCCCCTATCGTTGCCCCTGACCCCCAAAGAAGCTGGCGCGGCCTGGCCTCTCTCACCCCGCGGCGCCCTTTCGAAGCCGAAGTGGCCGCGGAGGTGGAGGAGGAGGATTGGGAGGAGGAGGAGGAGGAGGAGGAGGAGGAGGAGGACGAGGAGGATTGGGAGGACGAGGAGGAGGAGGAGGAGGAGGAGGAGGGGGCAAGGGCATAGCCGACGCTGCCGCTCCCGCCCAAGTCCACCCAAGTCCACGAATTGTTTGCAGCGACGATGTCGCGGCGGCACCGCTACAGGAGCACCGACACCCATCCTGGCCTGGCCGGCCAGGACCACCCTGGGCCCAGGATCGGAGTCTACGCCCTCCTGCCTTGGGCAGGATGCACATGCACCGGTCCTGGGCCCAGGACCGGCCTGGCCAGCATCGGTGCAGGTGTGCCAGTTGGTGCCCTCCGATTGGGCACTCATGCCGAGGCTCCTCGAGCGTGGCTGGCCACCGAAAGTAGTTGAAGACGATCTCGAAGAGCCTTGCCTGACGGCTTCCGGAGGCGTCAGACGGGCCAAGTGCGCCTCAAGACAGCCTGCGAAGCCCCATCGAGGCCCACAGGGAACCCCAAGAGGCCCCTAAGAGGCCTCCAAGACGCCCCCACGAGGCTCCAAGAGTCCAGCAGACGACGACAGTGAGGACGGACCGAAGATGACCGAGGAGGCAAGGAGGCAAAAGGTACCCTTGGGAAGTCGATCATGCTTACTGTGCGGGTTGACTGTACGGAGGACGCCGCGGCCGTGCTTCCAAGCACCCCAGAACGCTCTAAGAGCGTTCCGGAAAGGCCTGGAGATGAGGGGCAACGATTGGGGGGTTGGACTGGCACAGGGCGGGATGCATCGACCTGGAATCGGCGATACATCGACGATAGGTCGGCGACAGGACCCAGGATAGCGAATCCGCACCTTCCTGGGCAGGCTGGGGCCATCGGGCCCCCCTGTCGGCGATCAATGGGAGATTCGGGGTCGATGCATCCCCCCCTGTGCTCCTATGCCTATCCTTAGGTCGGGTATGCCCCCCTTCAACCGGGCTTTTGGACGAAAAATGGAAAATGCTAAAAAATACCCCCAAATTGTCAAACATAGTCAAAAAATCATCCCCAGAATATGTTTGTTCCTATTTCTGACTACTCCTCCTCTAGAGGGACAGGCCCGACTTCGCTTATCCCCCCCTATCGTTGCCCCTGGAGGAGAGCTCGTGCCCTCGGCTGCTGGCCTTCGGCACCAAGGCCGCCGCCGCCGCGCCCCCCAGAAGCCTTCCCCCCACGCCGGCGTCGTCGGGCGCCGCCGCCCCGCCGCGCCCCCCACGACGGAGGGGGGGGGCTCGGTGTGGGGGGGGGGGGGGGAAAGGCGGGGGCGGGCCCCGGCGGGGTGCGGCATTCGGGTCTGCGGGGCCCCCAGAGGAGGGGGGAGGGGCCCGAGGTCGCAAAGGGGCGGCCTGGGCGGTGCTGGATCTCCTCCTCCTCCTCCTCCTCCTCCTCCTCCTCCTCCTCCTCCTCCTCCGCCCCCGCCCCCTCGGCACGCCGCGGCCGCCGAGCCCCCCGGCGGTCGAGGTGGTCCCGCCTCGCCCGCCCACCCCCGCCTCGCCCGAGGGGGGCGGCCCCGGGGCACGCGGACAAGCAGGCACGACTCCCAGGATGTCGGCCTATTCGTCTCCCACACTTTCGGGGCTCTCGTTTCCCATGCTTTCGTGTCCCATACTCCCGGGGCCTCTCCCGTCCGTTTCCCACACGTTCCCATACGTTTCGGGGCTGTCGACGTCCCCCCCCCCCCCACCTCGCCTATGTTCCAAAGTTCCCGGGGAATCGACGTATGTTCTGGACGTTCGTGTCCCCCCCCCCACTTCGCACAGTTTCCCATCTTTTCCTGGGAAGCGTCGATGAATTGTGCCTGTGTCTTTTTCCCTCCTGCATGCCGCGGCCACCCGGCCCCAAAAGTAGTCTGGAGTTAGTCCCTGGATTGTCTCGCCAGCGGCGGCCAGGGCCAAGGGGTCCCCGAGATTCCAACGACGACAAAAAGGACGACAGAACGGACGATAGACAGACACAATGACGGAAAGGACGACAGAAAGTCGACAGAAAGGACGACCGACAGAAAAAGGACAACATAAAGGACGACAGAAAGGACGGCAGGAAGAACAGGCGTGACGAGCAGACAATCCCATCAGGATGGCGTCACGGCGTCACGCCGTCCAGGCGTCACGCAGTCCTCGAGCTTCCAGACCACACATAAAAACACACACACACACACTAAGAGCGTGCATCAAGACTACGCATCTGGAACATGCATGAAGCACCTACGCGAATTGTACACACCAGAAAAATATACAGCAGGCACACCCTTTCAGAACATCCAAGCACTAAGCAGAGAACATTCAGCAATTCCAGACACCTATAACACACGTCAAAAACATACACACACACGACAACACGCATCAATAACACACACCAGTAGCGGGCAGATGTAACATACAAATTTACCGATACCATACAACGATAACATACACCAAGAGCAGTCACCAAGAACCTACATCAAACACAAACACATACATCGATTACATACGTCCAGAGCAGGCACCAATAATATGCACCGAACGCATACACCCAACAACAGACACCAGCCGCAGCAATCAAGACCAAACACGAAACACTGACTCCAAGAACAGGCATGCAAACGTACACTCGTAACATACACGAAGAACAACGGACACGACAAACGTACGCCGAGAACAAACACCAATGCGACGCACGACGAACGAACACATCAATCCGCCACCGTGCCTTCAGCAGGCAGCGGCGTGGTGGAGTGCTCCGAGGCCCATGCACCCCTCAGAGGTACAGGGCTTCCAGAATTCTTCCGGGCATGGGGCCCCCGCGTCCCCGGGCGCCTCCCGGCGCGCCCTGGCTGCTCCTCGCGGGCCCCCAGGTCCGTGACCGCGCCCAGGGGGGGCCCCCATGTGGGCCGGAACGGCACAGGGGAGCCCCCCCCCAGGGAGCTGCCCAGGAGGACGCCGAGTCGCCCCGAGATCGCTCCCAGAAGCCCGAGATAGACCCACGGCGGCCAAAGAAAGCCCCGATAAGCTCCCAGGGAGCCCCAGGAGCCCCGACAAGAGGGCTCCGAGAGGCCAGAACTATGGATTCCTCATGGTTTTGAAAGGCTTTGGAATGCTCTCGCCTTTTCGGGATTTCGGTGCTCCAGCACAGCCCAAGGCAGGAGGCCCCAGAGAGGCACGGATACTCTGCACCACGTGCGCGCACCAGTGCCAGACACCAGGTAGACTGATGCAGGGCAGACGCCAAGACCAGACGCCGAGAGCAAGCATCAAGAACAGGCACAAACAGCATGCGTCCGTCGCAGGAGCCGCGCACGCACGTCAGAACAGGCTTTTTTTGATCTGCGGGGCGAGAGCGAACCTCTTCCGCTAAAAGCCACGCGCGTCGAGACAGGCACGGTGGCATCCCGAGGCTGCCCGTCGACGGGCGGAGACCGGGGAGAGAGGACGACCTCCGTGTGCGCCCCGCCGCGTGCCCCTCCCCGGGCCTGGGGCCCCCCCCGAACGAAAACCCCCCCGCCCTCCTCTCCGAAACGGGGGCTGCCCTCTTCTCCCAGGCGAGAACCCCCGCCGCCCCCTCACGAACCCCTCCGAGTCAGGGGGAGCGGCGAACCCCCCCCCCAACCTCCCGCCGTAGGCAAACGACGACGACGATGAGGCGACGACCAGGTCGTCGTTCGTCGCGATGGGCGTCGTCGCCGTCGCCGTCGCCGTCGCCGGCGCGGGCGAGTCGACCGGGCAAAACGGCGGGACACGTCGTCGTAGTCGTCGTCGTCGTCGTCATCGTCGTCGCCGTCGTCGTCGTGTGCGAGACGGACGGGCGGGCGAAACACGTCGTCGTCGTCGTCGTCCTCGTCATGGTGGTCGTGGCCGCCGTCTCGGTCTTCGTCTGCTGGCGCCGAAGGGGGACTCAAACCCACCAGGGCGGGGTGGACACGCCATAGTCGTGGGCGAAATGTTCGGGCGGACGTGCGGGACACGTCGTCGTCGTCGTCGGCGGCGGCGGCGTTGTCGTCGCCATCGACGTCGCCGTCGCCGTCGGTCGCCGCCGCTGCCGCCACCGCCGCCACCGTCGTCGTCGTCGTCGTCGTCGTCCTCGTCGTCATCCTCGTCGTCGACGTCGTTGTCGTTGTCCACGTCGTCGTCGACGTCGTTGTCGTTGTCCACGTCGTCGACCTCGTCGCCGTCGTCACCGCTGTTGCCGTCGCCGTCGCCGTGGTTGTCGTCGTCGTCGACGTCGTCCCCGTCGGTGTGCGGTCGTGGCCGTCGTCGTCTTCGGCGTCGTCGTCGTCGTCCGTCGTCGTCGTCGTCGTCGTCCGTCGTCGTCCGTCGTCGTCGTCGTCGTCCAGGCTTCCGGCGTCCGTCGTCGTCGTCGTCGTCGTCGTCGTCGTCGTCGTGGTCGTCCGCGTCGGCGCGCAAGGGGGGGGTTCAAACTCCCTCCAAGGGTTTCTCAGAGGGGGGGTCGAAACGAGGCAGAGGAGTTCTATCACCCGGACGGCTTTTGAGGGGTGCGGGGGGAGGGGGGGGCGTCCACACCCTCCGACGCACAGAAGAAACTCGCTCGAACTGGCCCTCGTCAGCTCCAATCGGCGGCGAACGAAGGGGGGGAGGTGAGAAGGAAAAGGCCTCCTCAGAAGGCGGCGGGGCCTCTCAAAGCCTTCGCGCCCTCTGCAAAGTGTTCTGCGCCTCCGGGGAAGGCTTCGACACCGGGGACGGCGCCTACTAAAAAACCATGGGCCTTCTCAGAAAGGCGCGGATGCTTCGAAAAAATGGGGAAACCCAAAGGAACCGATACTGCTACTCTTAGGTCGGGCGCGTCCCCCTGCAAGCGGATTTTGGACGACAAATGAAACATACATTGAAAAATGCTGAGAACAAAAACAAAATCGTCAAACAAGCGTCCCCCGAGTATTTTTTCACTATTTTTGAAAATTCCCCCCGTGGAGGGACACGCCGACTTAACGCTACTCCCTGGACCTCTCCCGGGTGCGTTCGGACCAGAAGTCAGCGGCGAACCCAGGGGTCACGGCGAAAGGCACCCAGGACGCCTCCCGCCTCCCGCCTCCCGCCTCCCGCCTCCCGCCTCCCTCCTCCCTCCTCCCTCCTCCCTCCTCCCTCCCCCCTCCTCCCCCAAAAAGCTCAAGAAGCGAGGGAAGAGTTGCGGTATGGAAAGAATTCGCCCCATGCCCAACAGCACATGTTGTCAAACACATCGACAGCGGCCGCGGCTGGGGAGGCGGCCCCATGTCAAAAATGGACAGCCTCCGCGGGGGCACCGACAGCGAGTCCACTTCAGAACGAAACGGGTTTGCTGTCGGCAGTTATTCGTGCCCATACTTTCCGTACCAATTTCGACCGCATCGATTTTTTGAGCCCCCGCCCACCTCGCGCCATCCCTGTGGCCGCACCGCCGAGAGACCTGAGGGGCCAGCTTCCCCTGCACAGCCACGCGTGCCATCGGGAGACGAAGCTCCGCCAGAACATCGGCGAAGGGCACCGGGGCAAGACTAGAGGTACGTCGGGCCTGTCCCCCTACAGGCAGATTTTTGACGAAAATCAAACAGTAAAACATCAGCGAAACATTTTCAAATATACTCAACGTAGCGTCGAAAGTTCGAATGCTCAAAATTAAAGATTGAAAAATGTTCAAATGTTCAAAAATGAAAATAAAAAATCAGCAAAACAAGTCAATAATATTTACATCATCAAGACGTCCCCAGAGTATTTTTTCTAACGTTTTTGAATATTCCTCCTGTAAGGGGCCGTGCCTGGCTTAAGGTTAGAACGACCCAGCGAGCGACGCGCGAGTCGCTCCTGCAAGGGGACGGGCCAGCTGGCGGCCTGCGCGGCGGCCGTGGCCGCTCGTCCTACCAGCCTTTGCTGATGGGCCTGTTTTCCACCACCACCACCATAAGTCGGAGGGGGGAAGGAGGGTGGAGGACGAGGGGGACGAATTTTAAACCCGCGTGCTCGCGCCCACGAGCGAGTGCCCCTGGTCTCGGCACCCCGAGCAAGCGCGCCGGTGGCGCGCCCGCCGCAGGGTGGGCCAGCGGCCTCAGCACGTGGCGCCCTTGCCTCCCGCCTGGGGCGACTGTTCGCCCGGGAGCGCACGGCGCGCTCGCGCCGGCACGACGACACGACACGACGGGGGGACGGGGACGCGACACGACCGAAGACGCACGACACGACACGAAACGCACGACAACGACGGGACGAGCCGCCGGTCCCGCCCCAGGGCGGCGAGTGCTAGGTGGGAATCCTGCACCGCCCTGGGGGAGGCCACGGGACCTGGCGACCCCCCTGGGGAAGGAAGGCCGCGCTTATGGCGGCCGTCCCCAGGGTGCGGGGGCTTGTGCCCTGAAGGCCCGGTGCTCCCCGCCTGCACCAGGGGGCACACAGGCCCGACCCCCACTCTTGGGGGGCCCCTCCAGGGCAGGACGAGGAGGAGGAGGAGGAGGAGGAGGAGGAGGAGGAGGAGGAGGAGGGGAGGAGGAGGAGGAGGAGGAGGAGATGGAGGAGGACGAGGGCCCCCCCCCCCTCCAACTCCTGGTGGTGGTGGTGGAAAACAGGCCAATCATTTAAAGCTCCTTCACGGTGCTATGTAGAAGAGTTGGCATGCACGGGCTCATGTCGGCTCTCCTTTGTCGACGGTTGGGAGCCTTCATCGGGGCAGGGTTAGGAAACTGGCTGCGCTCAAGAGAAAGCCGTCCCCTCCTGAGACATGTCGGCGCACGAGGACTCCGTCCCAGACGTCCTCCGGTAAAATTCGTGCCACTCGCTGCCACAGAGCTTCAGACCCTTTACCCGGGTTCAGTGTATCGCCCCGGAGGCCGAAACCCAAGAACAACGCCTGGGCTGAAAAAAACACATCGGCGGAGACCTGGAGTTGCCTCGTGGCGGAGTCGGCCTTGATGAGTAGGTCGACCCTGCCAAGTCAAGGGTACCCTTGTGTCCTTAGAGACGACGACGACGACGACGACGACGACGACGACGACGACGACGACGACGACGACGACGACGACGACGACGAGGACGACGACGAGCACGACAAAGACAAAGACGAGGACGACGACGAGCGACGAGCGACGACTTCTTCGCGGCGCGTGCACGTCTGTGTCGGGCCAGGGGCGCCTCCTGCAGGGACCAGGGGTTGGGCTCCCCCTCCTCCTCCTCCTCCCCCTCCTCCTCCTCCTCCTCCTCCTCCTCCTCCTCCTCCTCCTCCTCCTCCTCCTCCTCCCTGCTCCTCCCTCCTCCCTCCTCCCTCCTCCTCCTCCTCCTCCTCTTCCTCCTCCTCCTCGTCGTCCTCTTCCTCCTGCTCGTCCTGCTCCTCCTCCTCCTCCTCCTCCTCCTCCTCCTCAGGAGGAGGCTGGGGTGGGTACGAAATCTGCTACATGCAGCAGGTCTCGGCCCCGCGGCCGGGCCCATGCCTCGATGCATGGGCGCCTCCCGGCGCTGGGAGAACCAGTTGCGTGAGCTGACGAGAGACCCGTGCCTTTCGCATTCCTATGGAAATGTGGCCCTCGGATGGGTCTTGTGTCAGGTCGGGCATGTCCCCCGACAAGCGGAGCTTGGACGAAAGATGACAAACAGTCAGAACAATATTCTAGAATAGTCAAAACAATTAAAACAAACAAGAAATCGCCCCCAGGCCATGTGCTACTATTTTTGAAAAAAGCCTCCTGTAGAGGGACATGCCTGTATGTTTGATTATTCCTCCTGTAAAGGGACATGCCTGACTTACGTCTTGTGTCCTCTCGCGTGCCCTCTCCAAGCAAATCCGACTGCACGCCCCGCGCGCCCTGCGCGCGCGAGCGGGCGCACGGAGGCACCTCGCACCCGCGGCCGCGGCCACGATGGCGGGGGCGGGCTGCGCGCCAAAGTGCACCTCCCAAGATCGGGTCGGGCGAAAAGGGGGGGATAGCAAAGGGGGGGGGGAGAATCAGCTCACGTAGCTCATTTTTCGGGCGCTTCCCGGCGCCGGAGGCGGCTATGTATCGAGGAATGGGCCCCTCGGTGAGGCCGAAATCATCTGCATGCAGCAAATTTCGTAACACTCCTTTCCCAATCCCTCCCTTCGTCCGGCCCGACAAGAGGAGGGGGGCCCTTTCGGAGGTGCCTCGGAAGGCGTCGGATGATGCCTGCTGTTCTCGGACTGCCCTGCGTGCCCTGCTGTCTAAGGCTTCTTGTGGGCTCCCTGGTTCCCCAGACAGTGCCTGCACTCGGGGGGTGCTCGCTGTAATGCGATTGGATGGGTGCGTCGGGTGTTCGCTTTTGGTAGAGAAGAAAAAACGCCATAAACAGGAACTGTTGACGCTCCGCGCGGATTCCGTGGACCTGCGCTGGACCCCCCCCCATCCCTCCCAGCGCGCGCGATGCGCGCCAGGGGCGGCGCCGCAGGCGCCGCCGGGGGAGGCCAGCATGGATTCAAGAAATCCGCGCGGAGCGCCAAGAGTTTATGGTTATGGCGTTGTTTCTTCTTCGAATGTGGGCTGCTCGTGGGGGGCCTGCCGAGGCCGCCTGGTGTTGCCCGTGGGGGATGCCTGCTCGCAACGCGAAGCCTGACCAGTCTAAGGTCTTTCGCATGTGGCGTTTTTCTTCTTCGATGAAACGCGATTGGATGGCTGCGTCGGGTCTTCGCTTGTGGGCGCCCGTGGGCGCGGGCGCTCTGTGCAGCGGACGAGGAGGATGAGAATGAGGAGGAGAATGAGGAGGAGGAAGAGGAGGAGGAGGACGAGGAGGAGGGGAATGAGGCGGAGGAGGAGGAGGACGAGGATGGGAGCGAGGAGGGGCAGGAGGAGCCAATTGGAGGAGGACTGGGGCAAGTGGGCGCCCCGCTGGCGCCTCGTGCGCTGGGTGGGTGTGTAGAAGCTGCGCGCCCGGTGCACGCCCGTGGGCGTCCCGTGGACGCCTCTTTTGCGTCGGGCGGCCGCACATCTTGCACCACATGGCTTGCACATCATAGCTGATTCCACACGTCTGACCCCATCCAGCTAAGACCACGCGGCATACACCGCACAGCCTACCCCCCCCACACACGAAGTGCACCAACACACACATATAATATAATATATAGTCTACATTCTACTATGATGTACTACAATACATGGTGATACAATATATGTATATATTTATATTCATATATCAGGCAATAGCCTTATATGGCGTGCTATAATACCATGTACTATGAAATAAGATAATAGAAGGTATTATGATGCAATGCAGTACAATCGAATGCACTGCAACAGTAAAGCCGCATATTTCAATGACACGTTTGTTTATACAAAAATATGTAAGTATGTAATGGAATCGTATATGACCAAATAAAATAAAATATGATATGGTAATCAACACGTAACAATACACCATGATAAGCATAATATGAGATCATTGAGTGTGATTCTATAAATTGGAATCAATGAGATACTGTAATGCGTTGATATGATGCGATGTGCTATAACATGATCGATAGAAGTATGTTCAATTATAACACTAAATCATGTGATCGCATGTATTCCCCAATCAGTGCTTGCACTGAAGGGGTCCTCGCGGAAATTGAAAGATTTGGCGAAAATGTCCTGCCGATTTTGGTCGCACGCTGGGTTCCCAGGTTCCCGGCTCCGGGTTCCCAAGATCCCGGTTCCGGGTTATGGGCCGATTTCGGTGGGCGGCGGGGTTCCCGGGTTCCCGTTTTCTTGGTCGATCTTCTTATCGATCGGTCCCTTCCATCGATCTCTGTACCCACCGCGCTATTGATCTGTTGTATCGATCTCACACTCGATCTCACTATAGATCGCACGAGCGATCTCCCGATCGATCTCATCATCGATCTCAGTGAATCGACCTCACTATCGTTCTCACGATCGACTATACACTCGTCCTGACTATCGATTCCACTATCGATCTCACACTCGATCTCAATATCCATGCTAGTGATATGGATATTGAGATCGATTATGAGATTGGTTGTTCTCTGGTACTTGATGACCATCCACTGATTGGGACTCTCTGGTGTAATTTATATACATAGATTGCGCTTCACAGCCTGAACCGTATGGCTCGCACCACCTCCACTGCACCACACAGCGTGCACCACTCTCTCCTGCTCTTCATTCCCTACACGCCCGCAGAACAATGCCTTCCTGGCTGGGGCCCATGCCAAAAACCATTCTCTCGAGCTACTGCCTGACGTTGTCTGATGGATGTCTGCGGGGCACTGTCGGGATCCCGTGTGCTGTCCATCGGCTGCGCCCCGTCGAGGGGGCACCCTGGGGGAGGCCCGCAGCGTCCCGAGCGGCCAGCCAACCCAGGCCAGAGCTGCGGCCCAAGCACGGGGGCCTCGACGTGTTCCCTCCTGAGCCCACTCGGCGTCCGAGCCCGATCAGCTGCCGACTGGGCAGACGGGCGGAATCAAGTCGGATGCCGTGGTGGGAACTGAGCCCGCTCGGGCGCGGAATGGGCAGGGTCGTGGGCCCGTTCGGCGGCCGAGCGGGCTCATGCGCCGAATGGGCGCAGAAGAGAGGCCTGCGGCAACGGCCAAACGGCGCAGAAGTTGGGAGGTGATTCCAGCGAGGTCTTCGCGGGAGCGATTCAGAAGTATATAAGCCAGATTGGGAGGTTGTCAAACCAGATTTGGCAAGCTTAGGCCCGAAACCTGGCCAGATTCAGCCACACCTGGCTTAGCACTAAGGAAAATGAAGGCCGATGCTGAATTGCACCTCCCAAGAATTGCATCCTGACAGAATGGTCAGCACATTCCCTGGCCACGCCGGAAGCTCCCAGAGAGGCCAAAAGGGGCATCAAAGAGGCCTTTTGTCAATGACCCTGGCACGGAGGCGGGATGGGCAGAAGGCCAGGGCATGTGCATGTGTCCAATCACCTCGTTACCCGCCTCCGTCTCCTGTTCCTGCTCCTGCTGCTGCTGCTGCTGCTCCTCCTCCTCCTCCTCCGATTCCCCCTTCCCTGTCCTCCCTCCAACTCCTCCTCCTCCTCTTCTCCTTCTTCGTCTTCTTCTGCATATTATTCTTCTTAGTGTGATTAGTCTGACTATCATTATTATTGTTATTACGCTTATTATGCTTTTTCTTCTTCTGCTGATTATTATTATTATTCCTCCTGCTCCTCTTCCTCCTCCTCCTCCCCCAATCATCATCATCGTCATCATCATCATCAGCATCATCATCATCGTCAGCATCATCATCATCATCATCATCATCAGCATCATCATCGTCATGCGCATCAGCACCATCATCAGCAGCATCAGCATCAGCATCAGCAGCATCATAATCAGCATCATCATCGGCATCAGCATCATCATCACCATCATCAAACTCATCATTCATCATCATCATTCGCATCCGCATCCGCTTCCTCATCATCATCAGCAGCATCATCCTCATCATCATCAGCATCGTCATCGTCATCAACAGCAGCGACAACATCATCATCATCATCATCATCAGCATCAGCATCAGCATCATCATCCTCTATGTCGTCAACATCGTCATCGTGATGGTCATCGTCATCACCACCACCATTATCATCATCAGCATCACCATCATCATATGCATCATCATCATCACCATCACCATCATCAACATAATCAGCATCATCTTCATCATCAGCACCAGCATCATCATCACCATCACCATCATCACCATAGTCATCATCATCGTTATCATCAGCATCAGCATTATCATCAGCATCAGCATCAGCGACAGCGTCTGCGTCATCATCGTCATCATCATCCTCCTCCTCCTCCTCCCCATCCTCATCCTCATCCTCATCCTCATCCTCACCAGCATCAGCATCAGCATCAGCATCAGCATCATAATCAGCATCATCATCATCAGCATCATCATCACCATCGTCATCAGCATCATCATCATCATCAGCAGCATCATCATCACCAGCATCATCATCATCATCGTCATCAACATCATCATTATAATCTGCGAGACGAGGGTATATCTACATCTGGCGACTGGGGAATCGAGGTCCTGGAAACCCCAGGAGGGCGGTAGATACGGACACGCGTGGGCCCCTGTGGGGCCCGAACAAATCACATCCATGTCCACCGCCTCCCGAGGTCCAAGAAGGTCGGTCGCCCAGGCGTTGGCTATGGATGTACGTCTTGGCCTCGCACCCTCACGTTCCCGTCTCTCGTCCTCTCAACCCCTGCCCCCCTCAACCTCCGCCCCGCTCTCCTTCTTTACACAAGCACGTTCCACTACTCGCAAAGTAACTGCTCGCAAATGGCCTGGATCCGCAGCGGGAGATTGACGATCCATTACATCGAGACAAACATCTATGCTTCGGACGTTTACGCATAGGGACTTTGCGAGCAGGATGAAGACCCTGCAGAGGCAGAATTTGTCGGAGGTCGGCGCAGAATTCCTTGGATCTGCGCTAGAACCCACCTGTGGCGGCGCTTACGGCGCCGCGCGCTGGCGCGCTCCGCGCGCCCACCAGGGAGGGAGGCCAAGCGCAGATCCAAGAAATCCGCACGGAAGTAAGACCCGGGTGTTCCTCGACAAGCACCACTGGTGACCCGACCGCATCTCGATACAGAGCGTCGCTAGGCGAACCGGGAACACCGCGCGAACCGATCTGCAAGAGGCCAACTGGTGCGTTGACCGTGGCCTGGGCAACACATCGGCAATGCAGTTGCTCTGCATGCGTACGGACTGTGTGTGCATGTGGTATTGCTCGTCTGCGATGCTTTGCTCCGCTGCCCCCTCTTCCCGGGGAGCAGCGAAGTCAGCGCCTCGCGCTGCGTGACGCGCGGGGAGCGCATGACTGAAGAGGAAAGGAGAAAGAGGAGGAAGAAAACGAACGAGGAGTGAGCAGACCGCGAACCGCGAATGACTTCGCGCCCTCGCAGCGGCCCAGGGGGGAGCATACGAGGAGGGGCGAGGAGGGACGCGGGGGAGCGAGGAGGAGGGGAGCAGGCCGCGGACCGCGAAGCGCGAACGACGGCGCGCCCTCGTGGCAGCCCCTGCTTCCGCCTCTCGAAGCCCGCACGGCCACGGCTTGGGGCCAGCGCCAAAGCGCTCATCTCGGGCAGCGTATGCTTTGTGATGTATTTTTGCCGTCAGCTTTCGATCCTGCTCCTGCTGCCCCCTCTCCTTGAAGAAGGAGCCCAGGGACACACGAGTACATAGACACAAACCCCAGGACTCCCCACATTTTTCTCAATATGTTTCTTGAGCTTCGTCTTCCCCCCCCACTTCCAATGTTTCCCGGGGAATTTGCGATTCTTTGTGTCTGTGTGTCATCTGCCCTCCTGAGATGGGGCCCCGAGAGATGGGGCCCTGAGGCCAAGGGCGAGCGAGCGAGCGCGGCGCCGGTGCAGGCTCGTGTGGCGAAGCGCGCGTGCCCGTGCCCGCCTGGGGCATATTTGGGGGACATCGTCTGTCGCACCGCGCCAACCATCCGTGACGCATCCACATCGAATCCATGTCGAACCCACCGAATCCGACTCGAACCCGTGTCGAATCCGTGCCGAGTCCACGTCGACTTCACGTCGAGTCCGCGTCGAACCCGCGCCGGAGTACCACGAAAAGACGGCCACCTGCAGGACAGGAAGTTTGCCCCCCTGATGGGCCGATTCTCCACCACCACTACCATAGGTAGGAGAGAGGAGGAGGAGGAGGAGGAGGAGGAGGAGGAGGAGGAGGAGGAGGAGGAGGAGGAGGAGGAGGAGGAGGAGGAACATCTCCCCATCTTCCATTCCCCCCCGTCCTACCTATGGCAGTGGTAATTGAAAATCGGCCCATCACCCCCGAAGATGCAAAAGTAACGAGTCCCAGCCCCAGCCCCGAGCGCCCCCCTCGCACAGGGTCCTGAGGGAAACGTCGGGGGCGCGCAGGACATGTGTTAGCGATCTATGGATTGGGGAGGTGCTCTCCCAAACATGCGGCCGGTGCCGCCGCCCTCGGCAGCGGAAACCCGCGTTCTGATGGAAACGGGGCCCGACGCTAATCCACGCCTCCTTGATCCATGTTTGCGATCGCCTGACCCACGCCCCGGGTCCTGAGGGAAGCGGGTCCTGGACCCCGGGGCCTTCCCCCAGGACGAGATCTCCACCCCGAGCCGTTTGCTGCCAGCCCCGGGGCCCGTGGAGGGCCCCGAGACAGCCCTACAACTGCGAAAAACACCTCGTGATCGGGTGCCCTCAGGACCCGCTGCCCCCCCCCCCAGATGGCGCCCCATCGCCGCCCCCCCCTGAAGATGCAGCGAAAGTGAGGAGCTCTCGCCCGGCCCCGCGCGACCCCCCCCCCCCCCGCGGCCCCACGCCGCCCCCTCGCCGCGCCGCCCCCCCCCCCCCTCGGGGGCGACGACGAGGGGGGCGAGATAGCCCAGGGGAGCGCAGCACCTACCTTTTTTCGCAACCATCCTGTGGTGTTGGGTCCTCGTGTTGAAGAGACATCGCACGCGTCTCCTCCTTCCTCCTCTCCTTCCCCCAACTCCCATCCCTTGCCTCTGCACTCCGCATGTCATCATGATCGTCATCATCATCGTCATCATCATCATCATCATCATCATCATCATCATCATCATCATCATCATCATCATCAAACTCATCATCAAACTCATCATCATCATCATCATCATCATAGTCGTCGTCATCATCATCATCATCATCATCATCATCATCATCATCATCATCATAGTCATCATCATCATCATCATCATCATCATCATCATCTTCATCATCAGCATCATCAGCATCATCAGCATCATCATCATCATCATCATCATCATCATCATCATCATCATTATCCATCATCATCATCAGCATCAGCATCAGCATCACCAGCACCATCAGCATCAGCATCAACATTATCGTCATCGTCATCATCATCATCATCATCATCATCATCGTCATCGTCATCGTCATCGTCATCGTCATCGTCATCGTCATCGCCGTCATCATCACCATCATCGTCACACCCAGCACAGCGCTCCGAGACCCCATAGGGAGCTCCACCGAAGGTCCCAATGGCGCAATTCGCATGCGTCTCCCCCACCTACTACCGCGTTTCGTGGCCCCATAGGGAGCTCCACCGAAGGTCCCCGTGGCGCAGTTCGCATGCGTCTCCCCCACCCAGTACAGCGTTTCGTGGCCCCATAGGGAGCTCCACCGAAAGGGAGCGCCACCGAAGGTCCCAGTGGCGCAGTTCGCATGCGTCTCCCCGACCCAGTACAGCGCTTCGTGGCCCCATAGGGAGCTCCACCGAAGGTCCCAATTCGCATGCGTCCCCCCCGCCCAGCACAGCGTTTCGTTGCCCCATAGGGAGCTCCACCGAAGGTCCCCGTGGCGCAGTTCGCATGCGCCTCCCCCACCCAGTATAGCTTTTCGTGGCCCCATAGGGAGCTCCACGAAAGGTCCCAGTGGCGCAGCCCGCATGCGTCTCCCACACCGAGTACAGCGCTTCGTGGCCCCATGGGGAGCTTCACCGAAGGTCCCAGTGGCGCAGTCCGCACGCGTCTCCCACACCCATTTCGGCAATCCCTGACACGTTGCGTGGGCTCCACCGCACCGACGGCCCCAGTGGCGGCGTTCCGAACGAGGTGGCGCAGCCATGCTCGCATTCACGCAAATGAACTCACTCGCACGCTGACTCATTCACACTCAGACTCACTCGCGCTTAGACCCACCCGCGCTCAGTCTCTCGTAATTCGACCTGTCGTCTTCGTTCGTGTTGTGCCCCGCCACAAAATTCGGCACACCCCTCATACGGTTCGTGGATTCGTGGCCCCATAGGGAGGTCCACCGAGGAAGATATGTACAACCGCGGTACTCACAACTGCATATGGTTGGGCCCTTCGCCAGGATCATGTTGCTCCGTCGGCGGCGAGGCAGAGGCTGGCTGCACCAGCGATGGAGCCAAACGGGGGCACCGAGGAGCGAAGTCGGCCAGCGTGCAGGGGCGGGACGAGGGCCGAGGGGGCGGCCGCGGAGGGGGGGGGGGGGGGGCAAACCGTCGCGCCCACCACAAGGGGTGACTCCCGAATGATGGGTCCAGTTCATAGGAGGCTCCCGCAGGGCGCCATTGCACCAGGGGGAGGAAAGGAGCGAAACAGAGGGCCCCGCCTCCACCCGCGGGGGGTGGGAGAGAAAGCCCCTCGGAGGCAGAAGAGGAGCGCAGCCCATGCACGTATCCAGGGGCGCCGATGGTCCGTGTCTTCGGCGAGCCCCCCGGGCGAGCGCGTGCCATGCCATGCCCGCCCCTGGGCGACCTGCCCTGGGGAAGCCAGAAGGTGCTCGGGCCAAAGCTTCGAGGCGGGTCCAGAGGTGGCGACGAGGGCCTCCCAGGAGGCCCCCCAAGAGAGGGAGGGCGAGGGAAGGGCGGGAGCCTGCTGTTTATTGTTCGCGATAACGGGCGTGATCGGGGGAGGGTCGGGGGCGGCCAAGAGGAGGGCGTCCAAGAGGGGGGGGGTGCAACTCATGGCTGGCGGCATGTGCGCGGCCGAAGGGGGGGCCAGGGACGTACTGAAACAGGAAGGGGCGCCATGGAATCTGGGGAAATATCGTGGACCACGCCATGATATTCACCCCCACTAGTCATCCGCCCCCTCCCTGCCGCCCCCAGGAGGGGGAGCGGGTCGGAGTTCGCCCACCCGATCACGTCACGGCGGGGGGGGCGCTGGAAATCTCACGAAATTCTGGAACAATCCGTGGGACATCTTGGCACACGTGGGCAAAATAGCGCGACGTGATCAAGGGGGGAGGGAGGAAGGGAGAAGGCCGCCGATCATGGCCGATATCGCCCAGACCTTAAAACAGGCTCTAGCAGCATGGGTACCTTACCTTCCCTGTGTAATTCCCGCCCTGAGGTGTTCACCCCTATCGTTGAGGGGCAACGATAAAGGCAGACAGGGGGGAAGCATCGACTTGTAATCAGCGGTACATCGCCGACAGATCGGCGATATGCCCCCGATAGTGAATCCGCACGTTCCTGGGCAGGTTGGGGCTATCGGGCCCCTGTCGGCGAACGGTGGGCGATTGGGGCTCGATGCATCCCCCTCTATGCCTATCCCCCCTATCTATAGGAAGAACAAGCATCATACATATAATCAAACTGTTGGCGCTCCGCGCGGACTTCTTGGATCCACTCTGGACCCCCCTCCCTGGCGCGCTCCGCGCGCTAGGGGTGGCGCCGGAGGCGCCGCCGGGGGGGGGCCCAGCGCAGATCAAAGACATCCGCGTGTAGCGCCAAACAAAACATGTGTATGGCGTTGGTTCTTCTTCGAGAATCCTATGCGTATTCAAGCTTATGTTGTTTGTTCTTCTTAGAGAACTCTGTGCTTATCCATGTTTATGGCGCTTGGTCTTCTTCGAGAACCCTATGTATATTCATGATTATGGCGTTTGTTCTTCTCCGAAGGCCCTGTGCTTATCCATGTGTGTTTACGGCGTGTGCTCTTCTTCGGGATCCCTGTGCCGTATGTACGGCCGTAACTTCTTTGTTCCTTCTTCAAAAACCTCACAGTGCGGGCGCGGGAACAAGAAACCCTCGCAAGAAACCCAACCCTGAGAACTCGCGCGCCAGGTACATCTGACGGGAAACCCAGAGCACCCTGAACGCAGCACCTCCGTCAACGACTGCGGGAAGTCACCGCGCAGCGCGAGGAGCGAAGAAACCCAGGACACCCTGACGAAAGGCAGATGGCTTCTTGACGCGCGCTCCGCCCACTGTATGTCTACTTATGTTAAGTGGCATAAACATAACAACTTGGAGGTCCGCGCGGACCTCCGAGTTCTTATGTTTATGTCACTCTTTGTTCCCCTACAGTCATCGCCTGACCTAAGCAAGGAGAAGTAAGGAACGAAGCCCCTTTTTATCCCAAGGAATAACGCATAAGGAAAGATAAATAACAAATAACGCATAAGGAACTGTAGATAACGCATGCTGACCTAAGGAACGACCGAGCCCCTTTTGAAAAGTAAGTGTTCCTTATTCAAGCCGCTCACTGTACTTGGGCGCCCGAGTTATCCGGGGTAACTCGGGTCCGGGGTAACTCGGGTTTGGATTCCCGAAAAAGGAACCCGAGTTAGCCCTGACCCGAGTTACCCCTGATGATGTGGGGCTCTGGACGCCCGAGTTATCTGGGGTAACTCGGGTCCGGGGTAACTCGGGCTTGGATTCCCGAAAAACGAAACCCGAGTTATCCCTGACCCGAGTTACCCCTGATGATTCGGGGCTCTGATGTACTCCGTCTTCTTCGAGCATCGCCCCCGCCCACCCCCCGCCACCCGGCCGGCCTTGGCCGGCGTCAGCACCTGCTCGCCGTGCGCCGGCGGCTGGCCGAGGCCTGGCGCCCCCCCCGCCCCCCCCCCGCCGCCCAGGGCCAGGCAGCGCGAGAGGAGGAGGGGGAGGAGGAGGAGGAGGGGGAGGAGGAGGAGGAGGAGGAAGGGGGGGGGGGGGAGGAGGGGGGAGGGGGAGGGGGAGGGAGGAGGAGGAGGAGGCGATGAGGATGAGGAGGAGGAAAGAGGAGGAGGAGGAGGAGAGGAGGAGGAGGAGGAGGAGGAGGAGGGCGCTCCCTCCGCCCGCCCGCCGGCGGGGCGCGGCGCGCGCCGTGCCGCGGCGCCCCTCGCTGGGCGACGCCGGGCGGCGTCGGCCCTCCTTCGACTTCGGCTGCGGCCCCAGAGATCCGATCCTCCTCGGTTCCTCCTCCTCCTCCTCCTCCTCCGCCCTCCTCCTCCCCCCCCTCGCTCCCCACCGAGCAGTGGCGGTGGCATCGGAAGGGGGGTCCGCTGAGACCACGTCGGCTCCCCCGCCGACCCCGCTCGGCCGGCTGCGTCGGCTCGGCTGCGATCTTCTCACAATCCAGGCGAGTGTCCTCGGTTTCGGCTTCTAGGGCCCGGCATCGGGCCCGAGCACCACCAGAGACGGATCCGGGAGGGAGGACCACCCCCGGGGAAGGGGTCGGGGCCTCTGGGGGCGCGGATGGAGAAGAATACATCGGCGGATGTCTGGGGCCCTCGTGTGATCCACCAAGGTGAGGGGCCCCTGACCCTCTGGGACGGGACCCGAGGTAGGAGGGCCGAAACCAGCAGGGATATGGGGGTCTCTTCTGCAGCTGTATCGGACCAAACCGCCCAGAATGATCATCCCTAATGCGAAGACGGGGACCTCAGTGAGGCCAAAGGGTTCGGGGTTCTTTTGTGCTCGATGATCGTGGTCCTCCCTCGGCCCTCGTGGTCCTCCTTCGGCTTCGGTTTCGAGATTCCCCTTCGAGCACGGGTGCTGGTCGTCGCTTCGCTGCTCCGGGCAAGCCCGCCCAGCGGCACGCCCGCAGAACGGCACCTCCTCGTTGTCCTCATTCGACTTCGACTTCGAGATCCCAGTCAATGGGGGGGAAAACGGGGACCATGGCCAAGACTGAGCGCGGAAACGTGGCGTCGATCTTGGTCACCGTCCATCTTGGTCAGCGTCGTTTCATGGATCATCCCCGCGAATCGACAGCGGCCGACATGGGCCATGACCACGATCGCATGGACATCCCGCGACATCTTGGTCATCGTTCCCGTCAGTTTTCCCCCGATTTTTCTCCACGATTCATGTCGATTGGCTTCAGGCCGTCCCAGAGAATAACACAGCAAAAGCACATCGATTACTGAAGTAGGAAGACGCTTGAAATAGACTGGGATCTGGGAACCCAAACATACCTGCCTTCAACGACTGGCGTGTAGCCTTGGAAGGTCGCTCATCCTTGTTGCTCTGCGGATTGACTGCAGCTCTGTCCACACTCAAGTCGTTTGACCCTCAAAACGTATCAAGGCGGACATCCGGACACTATGCATACTGTACACCCTGTGTGCTTTTGACCCCATAAACACCTCAGGGGGACATCCGCACATCTGGGAACACAATCTGAACGTCCACGCGAGCTTGTTTTGGGGGTCGTGTTGGGCACCTCCGGACATTCGGAGTGCACTATCCGGACATCAGCCCGAGTGGCTGTGAGTACACCACGGGACCACTACGTGGACATTAAACTCTACATGCAGGCAGCAGATAAGATGTCGTGTAACATAGCGGCTCAAGACTCTTCACTCGACCCGACGCTCCGAAGCACCGACGCTCCGACCTCCGACGCGCCGATCGGGATGCTGACCGACTTGGCAGAGATCGCTGTGCCAGGCCCATCCTCTACTCTCTTCTCCCACCCCCCGCCCTCCCTCAAAACGTTTGACCCTCAAAACGTGCCAAGTCATTTGACACTCAAAACGTACCAAGTCATTCTCTCCACACTCATGTCTACTCTCCCACCCCCCGCCCTCCCTCAAAACGTTTGACCCTCAAAACGTACCAAGTCATTTGACACTCAAAACGTACCAAGTCATTCTGTCCACACCCATGTCTACTCTCCCCCCCCCCCGCCCTCCCTCGAGCCTCACTCCCCCTCCCTTTTCCGCTTACGTACCCAGCCTTCCTCCCTGATCAACGTCTGATGGTCCCTGGCCCCGAGACTGGCCCCCATGAGCCGCAATGGAGGGAGCCACGCCGCGAGTGGCAAACCTCACCGCGTCGGAGGTCTGGGCCCCGGCTGTTGGGGGACCCCCGCGGCCCCCGGCATCGTTGCATGAGAGGAGGGGAGGGAAGGGGAGGAGGAGGAGGAGGAGGAGGAGGAGGAGGAGGAGGAGGAGGAGGAGGAGGAGGAGGAGGAGGCCAGAGTTATGACCTGAGAGCCACCAGGCGCCGAGGGGGGTGAGGACTGGGAGGGTCGAGAATCGGAGGGGGTCGTGGATCGAGGAGGGGTTCGAGGAGAGTCGATGATCGGGCAGGATCGAGGAGGGGGTCGAGGAGTTCGGAGAATAACAAAAACACATATTCATAAACTTGGGGCGCTCCACGCGGATTTCTCGGATCCGCGCTGGGAGCCCCCTGGCGGCGCCTCCAGCGCCGCCCCTGGCGCGTGGAGCGCGCGCCAGGGAGAGGGGCACAGCGCGGATCCAGAAATCCGCGCGAGGAGGAGGAGGACGAGGAGGACGAGGAGGAGGAGGAGGAGGAGAAGAGGAGGAGGGGGAGGGGGAGGAGGAGGAGGAGGAGGAGGAGGAAGAGGGGAGGAGGAGGAGGAGGAGGAGGAGGAGGAGGAGGGGGAGGGGGAGTGGGAGGAAGGAAGAGAAAACAAAGCTCCAGTCCAGTGCCCAGTCCGTGGCCCGCACGGCGGCCGCACCCTGTTCGAGCGGACCCTAGCGCAACGCCCCGCGCCCCGCCGAGCTTCCCGCTGTCCGCGCGGCCGACGGCGAACACCTCCCCGAAGATGGTGGTGAATCCGACGGCGCGCGCCCCGCCCAGAGGCGGCGCGCGCCAGGGAGGCGGCGGGCGCCCCGATCCTCCATCGAGGGCTGCGGCGGCCTCGCCTCGTCGATCGACGACGGCGACGACCTCGACCTCGACTCGACTCGACTCGATACCCGGCCTCCGCCCCCCTTCGATCCCCGGCCACGGCGGCGGCGAGGATGGCAGGGAGGACGCCGAGGGCGACGGCGAGGGCGAGGACCCCAGGTTTAGGTCGGGCGTGTCCCCCCACAGGGATCTAAAACAAGTCGTCAACAAAAATCGAGCGTCGTCAAAGGAGCACGGAACATCGCCACCAGGCTGACACGCCCGACTTGACTGACCCCAGGTGGTGGAGGTCGACGAGGACGCCGAGGGCGACGTCGACGCTTGAGGCGGGCGACGACGGCCGAGGTGGGCGGCTACGGCCGAGGCAGGCGACGGCGAGCGCCCGTCACCGACGGCTGCGGCGGCGAGCCCGGCGGGGCTGCCGGAGCGTGCCCGTGCGGGGCCACCACGGCCTCCCTCCTCCCTCCTCCCTGTCCAATTCACCCCGTTGCCGCCCGCCCGATCCACGATCCAAGATTATGGAGTGCAGGAAATCCAACCCCATAGCAAGCAACCTGACAGGCGAAGCCGTTCAGTAAGCGCACCCCAAGGACGGAATCGAACAGGGCAGGGCTGTTCAGTGAACGTCAAGTGTCGGGGTCTGGGTGGTTGTTTCCTCCCTTGAAAGATTCTCGATTCTCGATCCCCGACGACGACGAGGACGACGTGGACGACGATCGGAGATCCGCACGGAGTTCCCTGAACCTTCTGTGTGAAGTGGCTAGCGACCTTGCACAACTTTACGCGGGATGACATAGCGACCTCACGCGGCGGCTTGCGCAGGCCGCCAGCGCGGCACGCTACGCTGGAGGCGAGGGCGCTCACGCGCGACGTTACGCGAGCAGCTCACGCGCCAATTTCGACGCCGTCGAACCGTTATTCTTTGCGTCGCTCAGTAGGTCTCAGTTCCGGTCTGAAGCACCTCCCCTGCAGGGGTACACCCTGCGAAATGCTTAAGAAATCATGGGTTAAGAAATTCATAGTCTCAGAACTTGAATAAAACCCAACATTTCTATTACAGTTTCTATTAAACTCTTAAGATTTACATTGAAACGTTAAGAATAATCGAGACTCTGGCCGAAAACTTAAGTTTTCTTAAGCATCGCCTAAGGTGTAGATGTCGGACAGCGGGGCCAAGGCCTTCCCAGAGCGGATGGTGACGTGTGCCCAGCGGTGCTGACGCCCGGACCTCCGCATCGTCCCAGCGGGCGTCGTCCTCGACCTCGACCTCGTCCTCATCGCCGTCGTGGTCGTTGTCGTCCTCGTCGTCGTCCTCGTCGTCGTCGTCAACGACGTCGTCGTCGTGGTCGTCGTCGAGGTTTGGGGTTCGAGTTTCTTCGATTTCTTTGGCGGGGGACTCATCTGGAGGCTCATCATCCCGTGGCCACGGCGGCAGCGGGGTTGGGCCGGACCTCGCCGCCGCCGCCGTCGCCGTCGTCGTCGTCGTCGTCGTCGTCGTCGTCGTCGTCGTCGTCGTCGTCGTCGTCGTCGTCCTCGACCTGGACCTGGACCTCGTCGTCGTCCTCGTCGTCATTGGCGTCCTCATCGTCCTCGTCGCCCTCGTGATCGCCGTCGTCGTCGTCGTCCTCCTCCTCCTCCTCTTCCTCCTCCTCCTCCTCCTCCTCCTCCTCCTAGTCATGGATCGTCCTCGTCGCCCCCATCGTTCTCTGTCGTCCTCGTCGTGCTCGTCGCCGTCCTCGCCGCCCTCGCCGTCGCCGTCGCCGTCGCCCTCCTGGACATCGGCCTCGGCCTCGTCCCTGTCGTTCTCGTCGCTCTCGTCGTCCTCGCCTTTCTTCGTCGTCCTCGCCGCTGTCGTCGTCGCTTCGTGGACTGGCGCGCGGGCCAGCGCGGATTTGTTTTGGACCGGCGCTGGCCCCCCCCCCCCACCTGTGGCGCGCGGAGAGCGAGCGAGGGGCGGCGCTGGAGGCGCCGCGAGGGGGCCAGGCCCTCAAAAGGCTCGTGCGATGGGCAGTTGTTCTCCTCCATAGAATCAGTGGCAGGGATCGGCCTAAACGGTGTTCTTCGCTTTCGTTCTGTTTTCGATCCGCCCTTGCTGCAAAGCGAAAGCGGAACGAAAACGGCCAACGAAATCGACAAAACACCGCTTAGGTCGACCCCTGGTTTTTCCCCTTTCTATAGAAGCAGAGGCTCGGACACCGGGGCCAAGGGGACGCCAACAGGGGGGCCGAGCAGATCCAACAACAGTCTGCGCGGGCCTCCGAAGGCTTGTGCATGTGCGGATGACCTCCAATGCAGTCGGGCAGCCTCTCGAGCCCACCTGGGAGAGAGTACGAGAGACAAGGAAGAACAGAGGGGGGGGCGAGGAGGGAGGAGGGAAA
>CAUYUJ010000763.1:43970-63935 GCA_963575745.1 Prorocentrum cordatum | reverse complement strand
GCACGCACGCACGCACGCACGCGCACCACCACCCACTACGCACGCGCGCGCGGAGCCACAAGTCCGCTACGACACGCGTCCGCGGATAGAGAAAATCAGCGCCATGGTAAGGGATGGGAGGGAGGGGTAGGACGTCAGATATGACGCGAGCGCACCTAGCTTGCCCCTCCCCCTCCCAATCCCCCTCCACCCCCTCCTCTCATCCTCCTCCTCCTCCTCCTCCCTCGTCCTCCTCTTCCTCCTTCCTCCCATTCTCCTGTCTCCTCATCCTCCTCTCCTCCTCCTCCTCCTCCTTCTCCTCATCCTCCTCGCGCGGATTTCTGGATCCGCGCTGTGCCCCTCTCCCTGGCGCGCGCTCCACGCGCCAGGGGCGGCGCTGGAGGCGCCGCCAGGGGGCTCCCAGCGCGGATCCGAGAAATCCGCGCGGAGCGCCCAAAGTTTATGTTTATGTGTTTTGTGTTCTTCTCCGAACTCTTCGACCCCCTCCTCGATCTTGCCCGATCATCGACTCTCCTCGAACCCCTCCTCGATCCACGACCCCCTCCGATTCTCGACCCTCCCGGATCTCCCCCCCCTCGGCGCCTGGTGGCTCTCAGGTCATAACTCTGGCCTCCTCCTCCTCCTCCTCCTCCTCCTCCTCCCTCTCCTCCTCTCCCTCCTCCTCCTCCTCCTCCTCCTCCTCCTCCTCCTTCTCCTCCTGCTCCTCTGGCCGTTCGGGACGATGCAGGCGCCCCACGAATGCCCTCGACGAGGCGCAGCCTGCTGGAAGGCACCCTCGAGGCGAGAAAACCTCTGATGCCCAGCGAACCCTTCCTCCCCATCCTCGATCCTGGATCCCCGACCCTCGAAAACGAGGGTCCTTGATCGAGAAGGCTTCGGGTTGCGCATAGACAGCTTTCCAAGGCTGTCCCGGCTGGCCTTAGCAACTCCCACGAGTAGTCCAGCGCGGTGGCAACACCCCAACCCTGGGGCGCTGACCGCCCCATGGGCGCAGCCGGAGGCGGCGCCAAGAAGTTGAGACCGCCACATGCTGCTCGAGAGGCCTGGTGACGCCATCCGGAACAACCTGCGGGGCTGTCTGTGCGCAGTCTTGAGTCTTACCATCATTCGGACGATCGGTAATGGGGGGTGACGTGAATGGCGGGTGAAGGTATGAGCCCTAAAGGAGCCCTTCAGGGCCCCTTTTGGATCCCTATTGGCTCCATACTTACGCAGGCCGAAAGATTTTCCTCTTGAGCCCCACATGTCGGAAGCGACGCGCCGATCCCCTCTGTTCTCCTCCCACCTCCTCTTGCCTCTTCCCTCATCCTTCCCCTCTTCATCCTGGGAAGACCCCCTCCCCCGTAGAATCATATCATTCGTCTGCAGATTCACAGCTCCGGGGATAGCACGATGCTTCACTTGCGGTGCTCCGCGGATTTCATTTCCCCTGGGTCCCGGATGTTTATTTATTATGTATGTATTCCAGGAAAATAAATGGATCCATCGTTTTTCACACACAGGAAATTGGATCCGCGCAGCACAGAAATAGAATCCACGAAACTCTCCCACACCCGAAAAGGGATCCAATTGGATCCATTGATGTTCTCATACGTTTAGTCCACGAGGAAAACACTGTCGGCCTGGGGATGTAAAGGAGCTGTTTCAGGTCGCCACTCTGCACCCCCCATCAGTTCCCCCACCGTTGACACCCGCCCCAAGATGATCCTCGATCCTCGGGGACCTGCTGACCTGGGTCAGTCCAAACCCTGGTCGGTGAGCGTTGCAGGATTCTTCGAGATCGTGCAGGATCCTGCGGCAGGATCCTGCGGGATCCTGCGCGCCGACCCGGGCGGGTGCCACCCCAGCTCTGCAGGATCCTGCAGGAGGCGGCGCTCTGGCCGACCCCCGTTTGCATGGGCCCCCCTGTCTCGGGCGGGTGGTAGAGGGGGGTGACCCTGGTGTTATGTCGGGCGTGTCCCCCATACAGGGGGAATTTTCGACGAAAAATAAAACATACCCTGAAAATGCCTAAAAAAAGGTCGAAAAATAGTCAAAAAATAATCCCATACTATGTTTGGACTATTTTGGGGGTATTTTTTATTTTTCGTATAAAATCTCCCTGTAGGGGGACAGGCCCGACATAACCCTAGTGGGGGGGTGAAGAAATGAGCTCTCGAGGGGCCCGTTGAGGGTCCCTTTTTTGGAGCCAGCAGCGGCCCAGGATGAGCCCATGTGGCCCCTTCAGGACCTCTTTCTTCACCCCCCCTTCAGGCCCCCCCCCCTTACCTCGCCATGGCTCGGACGACCATTCCCTGTGCTGTTTTTCGGTTTCGTGCGCGTTTTTTTCGCAGGATGGTCCCCGATGGTCCTCGCCGACGGAAAAATGCACACGTCCGAGCGATGCCAAGTTACCACCCTGGCCCGGGTCAACCCAAACCAGGGTCAGACGGCCTTTGCGGGATCCTACAAGATCCCGCAGGCTCCTGCGGGATCCTGCGCGCTGACCAGGGTCAGTGCAGCAAAGGCGTTGCATGATACTGCAAGATGCGGCGCTCTGGCTGTCCCCCGATTGCATTCCCTGGGTTACGAGGTTCTAATTTGCCAGCTACGTCGACGTGGCTGGAAACTCATAACATCGCTAACAAAACATAGACCCCACCTTTCTGCGTCATTTTCCGAGCCAGATCGATCTGTGAGGATCCAGGGGCCCGAAAAAGATAACGAAAACGCCCGGCTTGAAAAAATGATCCGATCCTTTGAGCAGGGACCGACCGTCAGGGCATTCCTGTATGCCTACCACGACATGTTCTTCACCCCCCCCCCGATATTCTCAGAACGAAAACAAGGTTCTGAGAACTGACGCCTGGTGCAAAGCACATGTCGTGCAGACCTCAAAAGGCTCTTCATCGGGCGTAGGCGGAACTGAGTTTAGTGCGACCTGGTATAGGTGATTTGTACTCTGGGAGGCCCCCCCCCGCCCCGTTCCACTAACTGGAACTGCCGTCACCCGAAAAACACCAACTACGGCAGACCTGGTTGAGTGATCCTGGACCATTTAAGGGCTCCAGGGCTCTACTACTAGCCGGGTCCTCTTATCTGGATTCCTGGCTATACCCGATATAGGGAAGCGATGACGCGTCGCCACTGCTTGAATTTGGAGATCTTCTGATACGGGTCAATCCAAACCCGGATCAGTCAGGCCTTGCAGAATCCTATAAGATCCTGCACCCAATCCCGGGTCAATGCGAAGGAACCCGCAAGATCCTGCAGGATCCTGCACCCTAACCCGGGTCAATGCGACCCTGGCCCTGCAGGATCCTGCAAGATCTGGCGCTCTGGCTGACCCCCGTTTGCATTGACCCCTGTCTCTTGAGTGCACGGTTTCCCCGTGGGCCGTAGGCGACCCGAGGAGGAGGATGAGGAGGAGGAGGAGGAGGAGGATGAGGAGGACGAGGAGAAGGAGAAGGAGGAGGAGGAGGAGGAGGAGGAGGGGGAGGAGGAGGAGGAGGAGGTGGAAGAGGAGGAGGAGGAGGAGGAGGAGGAGGAGGAGGAGAGAGGAGGAGGAGGAGGAGGGGGAGGGAGTGGAGGAGGAGGAGGAGGAGGAGGAGGAGGAGGAGGAGGAGGAGGAAGAGGAGGAGGAGGAGGAGGAGGGAGGTGGGTGGAGGAGGAGGAGGAGGAGGAGGAGGAGGAGGAGGAGGAGGAGGAGGAGGAGGGGGCGACTTGGCCTGCCGTGGGACGGGCGGCGGCCGCTCTCGGATATCGTGTGGGAGACGCCGGCGGCCACGGAGCGCACGGCAGTCTGGCCCGCCAGGGCGCCGAAGCCCGGCAGCGGCGAGGGGTGCAGCTGCGCGCGCGGCCGCGGGGCGCGGGCCAAGGAGCGGAGCACAGAGCAAGCAACACACACACACACACACACACGCGTGTGAGGAGAGGGAGGATGGGGATGAGGATGAGGCCGAGGATGAGAACGAGGACGAGGAGGATAAGGAGGAGAAGGAGGATGAGGAGGATGAGGAAAGAGGAAGAGGAGAAGGAGGAGGAGGAGTAACCGCGACACCAACATAATAAAGCCCCCAGACCCCTTCCCCTTGTATCACTGCATCCACGGGATTGGATGTGGTTTCAAATTGAAACAGTAGGCGGGGAGGCTGGACTCTGTTATCCCCTCCAGAACTCCTATCGCAGCTCTTCTGGGGAGGACGCCTCAGGCGATCCAGGCATCCTCACATCGACATCTCTGGGACAATGATTCTTCTCCCGCCTGGCTCTCCAGTATGCGCGTGTATATGGGAAATCAAGAGGTACCGATACCGCTACTCCCCAGACCTCTCCCGGGGTGCGTTCTGACTAGGATTTCGAGGCGAATCCAGCGGTGGCGACGAGGGCTTCCGAGGAGGCCCCAAAGGGGGAAAACGAGGGAAGGGTAGAGGTATGGGTGATGGGTGCCTTTTCCTCGTCTGAGTATATGATCTCCCTGCTTTGGTGGGGGGGGGCTCAGACAGGCGCTCCAGGCGACCAGGCGGCTCGACGCGGATGCGCTGTGGTGCCGGGCCGGGCCTGCCAGGCCGGCCGGAGCAGAAAGGAGCTCGGTCATGGCTTAGCCCTTGGCCCGAGGGATGCGTTGAGCCAGGGGCCAAGGCAAGGGAATTGTTTGTGCAAGCGCACATATATACATATATATATATATATACACACATAGACAGACACATGCATATAATATACATGCTATGCTCAATGGAAGAATCATCCAATCCCCGAAAAAAATCACGGACAGCCCCCCCTGGACACCGCGGATGACCCACGCTGCTTCATGACGACAGGAGGCCCTATACCCCAGATAACCCCTTGGACAGCCCCGCGGGAATCCGGACAACCCTCCTGAACAATCCCCTTGGACAAGCCTCCCCGGGATTTCCCTTCCATATGATATGATACACATGCTTCCCTTTCTACATTTCTACCGTCCAGGGTCAGGTAGGGCATGTCCTCCTACAGGGGGATTTGGGGCGAAGAATCAAAAATACCTCAAAGATACTCAAGCCGGCAACAAATACTCTAAAAATCAACCCCAAACTATTCTTTTACTATTTTTGCATATTCCTTCTGTTGAGGGACAGGCCGGACGGAAATCTAGGGTGGGGGAGGGGAAATCCCCTCCCCAGGACGGGACACCCCATATCACTGGCCCTGGGGGCCACCTGGACGCCCTGCAAAAGGTCCCCCAGACTTCGTGGGGCTCCTGGGCGTGGGCGCCCCTGTTTGGCTCAGGCAACGGGTCCGAACCGGTCAGGAGGGCGGCCGAACGGCCCCGCAAGAGCCCCAAGAGGCCCCGGATACCAACCAGACGCCCGAAGACGACCCAAAGAGGACCCCCAAAACGCTGTCGAAACATACATTTATACATGACTTTGGGAATTCTCTGCTCTTCCGTTTTCCTGGAGTCAGAGACCGCCCGCGAGGCCAGAAACTCGCCAAAAGACTACACAGAAGGGCGTCCAGGCAGTCCAATAGAACGCCAAGACAACCCAACAAGGTCCCAGAACGGCCCGACTGGGGCTCCATGACGGCCTAAAATGGCCCCAGGACGCCCACCGAACTATTCCGAATTGTGACCGGGTCGTTCAGGGAGACCACGGTTGGATCCAGGGTGGCCCCAGGAAGCCCCCTAAGACCCCCAGGAGGCGCCCAGGAGGCCTCCAGAAGGCCCCAAGAATCCCTTACAAACTTGAACCCTCCAAAAGGTTCTCCAAGGAGGAACTTCTTCAAAAAGAGCTAAGGAGTATGGGGACGAAGTCGCAGGATAGGGCAATAATGAAGAAGAGGACGAAGAACCATGAGGGACGGATTGCGGATAACATGACTATCGCGGCGACGTCGGAAAACACAACAAATAGCTTTCGCTAACGTTTAAGTTGTACCTTCCTGCCCTTCCGCCTGCATCCCAAATTTCAGTGACGTAGGTGCATGGCGCGAAGCGACAGTGCAGTCTTGTTCGACGGCGTCAGCTGCGTCGGCATCGTCGGTGGCGTCGCGTGAGGGGTGGAGGGAGGGAGGGATCCAGAGAAGGAACGGGGAGGGAGAGAAGTAGGGAAGGAAGGAAACAAGACTACATGAGAGGCGAAAAGGGAGGGAACGAAAAACGAGGCGAGGGCTTGATCAGCGGAGGAGTAGGGACTCATCTTGCCTCCCACGTTTGTCTCCTCCTCCTCCTCCTTCTCCCCCTCCTCCTCCTCCTCCTCCTCCTCCTCCTCCTCCTCCTCCTCGGTACCCTCATCCTTATCCTCTGCCTTCGCACCTTTCCTTCCCACTCCTCGTCCTCATCCTCTTCCTTCTCCTCGTCCTCCTCCTACTCCTTCTCCTCCTCATCCTCATCATCAGCCTCCTCCTCATCATCCTCAAGCTCCGAATGGCGACGACAAACATGTTCAAGGAAGGCTGTCCGGGAACAGGCAGTTTGGGCTGGGTTGGGGGCCTTTTCGAAACCTCCTCGCTTTCTTTTGTGGGAAAATTGGGAAAGAAAGAGGGACGGAGCACCCGCTCAGTACGGGTTACGCTTTCATCCTCGTCCTCGGCCTCCTTATTTCTATCCGCCCTCCTCCTCCGTGTCCGCCTCTTCCTCAAACTTGTCCTCCTCCTCATCCTTCCTTCCTCCTCTTCCTCCTCCTCCTCCTCCTCCTCCTTTTTGTCCTCCTCATCTTCATCCCCATCTCTGCCTCCGTCCTCTGTCTCTCCCGATCCTTCTCTTCTCATCCTCTTCCTCCTGGTCCTTTTCCTCCTCGGAATTGCGGCGACAGTCACGTTCCCGGAAGGCTCTCCAGGAACATGGTGTCCTGCGGCCGTGTTATGGCTGCGTGGAGGCCTTCTCCGTCTTGGGGCCCCTCGGCCTCCTGAATGGCATCGGGGGTGTGGCTCGTTTGTGGAACTGTCTGAGGCCTCTTCGGCCAGCTTGGTCGCCTCTTTGGCCGGCTTCGCGCCACCTCTAGGCGTTTGAAAAGTTTCGCGGGCCGTCTCGAAGCAAGGGTGGTGGGCGTGATGCGGCCGGTTTGGAGCCCTGTGGGGCTCATTCAGGGCTTGTGCGGCTTGTCCAAGCTCATTTGTAGGGGCCGTCGTGGGGCCTCTGGAGCGATTTTGGGCGCCTCTTGCTCCGTCTTGGCGCTCTCTCGGAGAATCCTGGAGCCCTCTTGGACGCCTCCTGTGGCGTCTCCAGATGTGGCGCAGCGGAGCAGGCGATCACTGGAAAAGCATTGAAACACCGGCTGAAATGCAATTCGGCGGTGGACAAACCTCCCTTTAGTAAACCTCCCTTTAGTGAAAACGGCCTGGGACCGAAACCGACGGACCTGGACCCGCACAAATGACGGCCGGGACGCCCTCTCGCCAACCGAAAACGGCCAATTCCTGAATCGACGTGTCAGGGTAGGAGGTCTGTCCACTCCCGAGCAATGATTCCTGACTCTTGGGGCTCGCTCTGAGCGCAGCCTGGAAGCACAGTGGGGCGAACGGGCTGTGACGCAGCGGAGCAGGCGACCACTGGAAAAGCATTGAAAAACCGACTGAAATGCGATGATTCCTGACCCTTTTGGGGCTCGCTCGGAGCGCAGCCTGGAAGCACAGGGGGGCGCACGGGGGCCCTGGCAGAGGGCAAAGGCCGCGCGGGGGGGCCCCCAACCCCAGGGAGGCCCAGACTCGAAGCGACGAGTCGGCTCGGCGATCGACACGAATCGGACCGGCGGAGATCGGCAGCCGAATGGGGGAAAGTCGACTCGGCGGACATCGGCAGGCTTAGGATGCCTCCACTGAAAAATCGGAGCCCAAATCGGAATCCCGAGCCGAATCGAATCGGAATCGGAAGCCATCGAAGTCGAATCGAATCGAATCGGAGGAATCGAAACGAGCTCTGAAACACAGGCCCCTGGCTCCTCCGTGGGGGTGCCAAGCCTCTGAGGCGTCCGAAGGGGCCACCACGTCCGGCCCAAGGGAGCTCCGAGAGCGCCCCAGGAGTTCCCCGAGAGCTCCCCAAGACGCACCCAGGACTGATTCGGATGCTTCTCACCGTGCCTCCTCCTGCCCTTCCCGTGCCTCGGCCTCCCCCCGCATTCCTTCCTTCCCGCCCCCCCCACTTCTCTGGGGCCCTCCTCGGCGAACTGCTCCGCTGTCTGGGTGCCGTGCCCCGTCCCCAGACTGCCCACGGGGAAAGGCCCGAGAGGGGCCCGAGGGCACCCGGGAGGCCACGAGAGACGGCCCAAGGCCGCTCCCAGACGGCCCACTACGGCCTCGAGACCGCTACCGAGGCCCCGAAGCCGCGCCAGAAGAGCTCTGGGAGGAGGCCAGAAGCACGGCTGTCCCTGGTGTTTTCGAGCCGGTCGTTTGGGGCCCCCCCCCCTTTTCCGGGCAAGAGCGGCCCAAGACGGCTCTGGCGGCCACCGGGATCGCAGCGAGACGGCCCCAGAGGCTTCAAGGATCGCCCCAAGACGGCCCAGAGGCTTGGGGATAGCTTAGGGGAGGCTATGCTCTAAGCTCTCCGCCTCCTCCTCATCACCCTCTTCCCATTCCTTTTCGTCCTCTCCTCCCGCCTCCCAGTCCGCCGCGGCCGAGCCCGCGCGCGGGCCGGCCGAACCAGAGGGCGACGAGGGCAACGATGCCGACATCCACGACGACGACGACGACGACGACGACGTCGTGGTCGCATGAGGGGGCTCGTCCGAAATGCTTGAGAACCTCCTGATCCGATGACGGGCGACGACAATCACGTTCACGGAAGGCTCTCCGATACCCGACTAGGGGAACGAAAACAACATAAACATAACAACTCGGACGTCCGCGCGGATTTCTCGTATCCGCGCTGGACTACCCGCGCCAAGGGTGGCGCCAGAGGCGCTGCCAGGGAACCCCAGCGCCGATCCGAGAAATCCGCGCGGACCTTCGAGCTTTTCTGTTTCTGTCGTTGCTCGTTCCCCTGCTGATGGTTGCGGCCGGGCGGAGGCCATCGTGGATGCCCCCGTGAGGCCCTGCTGGGGTGTCGGGGCTCATTTGGGTGGCCTTGTGGGCCTCCTTGGCCGCGTGAAGGAGAGAGGAGGAGGAGGAGGAGGAGGAGGAGGAGGAGGAGGAGGAGGAGGAGGAGGAGTAGGAGGAGGAGGAGGAGGAGGACGAGGAGGAGGAGGAGGAGGAGAGGAAGAGGGAGGGGGGGGGGGAGGGAGGGAGGGAGGGAATGGGAATGAGGGAGGGAGGAAAGGAGAGAGAGAGGGAGGGAGGGAGGGAGGGAGGAGGAGGAGGAGGAGAGGACGGGGGCGTGGAGGAGGAGGAGGAGAAGGAGGAGGAGGAGGAGGAGGAGGAGAAGGAAGAGGAAGAGGAAGAGGAGGAGGAGGAGGAGGAGGAGGAGGAGGAGGAGGAGGAGCAAGAGCAGGAAGAGGAAGCTCTCCTCCCTCCCGTCCTTCCTCCCCGAGCCTGGTGACAAGGGTCTCCCTGCATGCTTGGTCGAGCTGCTCGCGGCCACATTGTGGGGTTGTCTCTGGCGGTTTGCTCGGTTGGCCCTCCAAGCTCCTCACTTTTGAGAGCCCCATGACAATTGTGACGCAGCAGGCGTGGCACTGCGGAATCAAAATGGAGTGAGGATCGAGTGTGATTGGAAGGTGAATGAGAATGGTGTAAGAATTGAGTGATAATTGAGTGAGAATGGAATGCGATACCTCATTTTGAATCGTTACGAATCCATTAAATTCCGTTTTCGTTACATGACCCGATCATTCTCACTCGATCCCCAGGCCGTGTTCACTCAACTCGCACAGGATTCCTTTACCGACACAATGAACTGTGATACCTGACATTGACTCTGAAACGTTGGAATCGAATTGTCCATCAGCCTTCGACTGGAGATCAAGCATCCGGATTCGGGAATGTTACGCCATTGCCCCGAGCAGTCTAGTGCGAAACCATTATGCGCTCCTTTCTCGTGCCAACGCTATTCTTCACCTCCGACCCGATCCGCACCAAACCGATCCCACGACGCATCCCAGGGTCTATCCTGATCGGCCTCGTATCCCCAGTCGGTTTCTTCTGGCCCCAGGACGCGAGCTGGACCTCCAAAGGGATATAATGCCAAACACTTCCTCAGACTCCCTCTTCCTCCCTGCCTCCTCCCCCTTTCCCGCTCCATTCCCCTTCCCTGCCCACGCAAAAGTTTCCTCTGGCCCAAGGTGCTCCCAAGATCTCCAAGAAGGCCCCCGCAGCTTCCAGAGGACACCCTTACGATGCCCAGAGGGCCCCCTGGCGCGAACAGCTCCCCTGGGGCCCGGACGTCTGACGTCTTGATTCGTCCAACACGCGGCCCGCGTGTGCGGGCCCGCGTGACGCGGGCCCTGCAAGTCTTGGACCCCCACGCTCCCTGGGAGCTGACTGTTTGTCCCTGGTTGTTTCTCCAGTCCGGACGCCCCAACGCGGCCACTGTAGGCCGAAAGTTGCAAAAACACACGATCAGAAGGCTCGGACCTGGCCGTCGGAGAAGTTGTCCGAGCCTTCCCCGAAGACAGAACATACTTCTCAGAGGGCGCGAGGGCTTCTGGGAAGTCACGCCGCCTTCTGAGAATGTGACTCCCTCGTTCGCCGCCGTGGATTGGGCGAATGGGCAATGGCGATGGGGAAGGTCGATGCGCTCGCCACTGAGCCTGTCCCAACCCAGACGTGCGATGCTTATTCTTGTCAATGCAGGGAAAGCTGGATGGCTCGACCCATTCATAGTGACCATCTTTTCATATGATTATGTGTTTTACGTCGTCATCGTCGTCGTCGTCGTCGTCATCGTCGTCGTCGTCGTCGTATTCGCCGCCGCCGCCGCCGTCGGTGTCGTCGGTGTCGTCGTCGTCGTCGTCGTCGTCGTCGTCGTCGTCGTCGTCGTCGTCGTCGTCGTCGTCGTCATTCAGGGTCGGCGGCACCGGCAGAAAAGCCTCTCCTACCTATGTTTGACGGCCCCGAAGCCCAGCGAGGGCCCCTGGAGGCTCCCCTAACGGCCAAAATCCTCCATCTTTTTTGGTCCCACGATGCGACCACGTCTGGGATCGCCCCCTCGAGCCCATCTCTTGCACCCCCGACGTGGTCCCCGAAAGGGGGGGGGGCACCGCTGGCCACGAGCACCTCCAGCAGCGCACCCCGACCAAGAGCGCACGGCTGCGAGGGAGGCCAAGAGGCGGGGAGGGGGGGGGCGCGTCGCCAGCGTGGTGACCTCCCCGAAGCCCATCGAGCAATGGTGCTCTCGCCTCTCTGGGAAGCGGAGCGGCGGAGCGGAGGGGAGAAGGAGGAGGGGGAGGGGGAGGGGGAGGAGGAGGAGGACAAGCTAGGTGCGCTCGCGTCATATCTGACGTCCTACCCCTCCCTCCCATTCCTTACCATGGAGCTGATTTTCTCTATCCGCGGACGCGTGTCGTAGCGGACCTGTGGCTCCTCGCGCGCGTGCGTAGTGGGTGGTGGTGCACGTGCGTGCGTGCGTGCGTGTGTGCGTGGTTGTCGTGGGGTGGTGGTGGTGGTGGTGGTGGTGGTGGTGGTGGTGGTGGTGGGTGGTGGTGGTGGTGGTGGTGGTGGTGGTGTGGTGGTGGTGGTGGTGGTGGTGGTGGTGGTGGTGCTGGTGGTGGTGTGTTGGTTGGTGTGGTGGTGGTGGTTGTGGTGGTGGTGGTGGTGGTGGTGGCGGTGGCGGTGCGGCGCGGTGGTGGCGGGCGGATGGGCGCGCGAGAAAAAGGCCCGCGCTGGGGCGAGAACGCCATCCTGAACGACGGAGGCCAAACACCGATCCGAAAATGAGGCCCACGCTGCAGCGGGAGCACGATTCGGAACGATTCGGGAGCAGAAGTGAGGCCGGCGCCTCAACGAGAGCAGCATTTTGGGAAAAAATGACGCCGGCGCTTCAGCGAGAGTCGTTTCCCGGGATTTCCCGGGAATCCTGTGTAAAAAAACAGTACGCAGAGGGTGCGCGGCCATCACCCGGACGCCATCAGGGGAAGAGGGAGAGTATTTTCATATTGAGTAACTGTGGAGGAGGAGGAGGAGGCGGAGGAGGAGGAGGAGGAGGAGGGGAAAGAGGAGGAGGAGGAGGAGGGGGAGGAGGAGAGAGGAGGGAGGAGGGAGGAGGGAGGAGGGAGGAGGGAGGAGGAGGAGGAGGAGGAGGAGGAGGACCAGATCAGATGAGACCGCTCCCAGGGGCGTCCCGGGAGGAATGGCCCAGCCCGATGCAAAATTGGGGGGTGCACCATCGAAGAATATGTTTGCGACAAGTGCGCGCCGCCCCACTAGGGCCTCCGACGGGCCTCTTCACGAGTTCGGACTCGCTCGTGGGGGCGGGCCAATCGAGCTTCATACGGGACAGCGCTGTTCAACGCACAACTGGCACTGCTGGTGACGGTGGTCCTGGACACGACGTCCCGAGCGGACGTGGCCGACGCTCCGACGCAAGGGGCGAGGATGGCCCGCTCGATCAACGCACGGATTCGCGGGTTGGGGGCCAGCCCCCGCCGAAAACGCGACAAAATCATTTCTCCTGTGCGTGTCGGGGGGAGCCTCAGGCTCTGGCCAGCTTGATGGCTTTCTCCTGACTCCACCCCCCGCACTTCACGCACAGCAGGGACCCCACGCCTAGCCTCCTCACTCTCGACACTGCACTGCACGACGCGCAAGGGAGCGAGGCGAGAGCCTGACACGGCAACCAGCTGGTGCCCGAGAGGGTCTTCCGTGAGGCGCTTCAGGGACAACGGGGTCCCAAGACAAACCGTTCATCGGCAGATTGCGGCACGAGGGCGCAACCTTCAAACCAAAAAACACATTGCCAGCCCAGTTTGCTCCACCCCGAAGAGTGCCACCCCTCCCCCCGAGAGTTATGTTTGCGTCTCAGCACCGCGGGCCGGCGCCAGCGCTGGGGGCTGTCCACAAGGAAACATGAGAGGACAGCGCCAACTAGAGCAACAAAATCGGCAACCCGACTCCTCGCGAGATCCAGCGATGCCAAACACTCAGGTGCAGGGGAGGGGTGGAGGCAGGAGGCGAGCTTGGCATGATGATCAGCAGTCCTGTTGGCCTCCGCCCAATGGCTCTCCTCGGCATCGAGACTTTCGATCTGCTCCTGCGAGCGATGAGCCTTCACGCGACGAACTGAGAAGAACTGGTGGCCCTCGAGGCCACGACCGAATTTTAGGATGCCTGTCAGCCTGGTTGGACGCACGCAGCTCACTGGACACAGGCTGCTGGAAACGGCGGACCGCCGCAATGCAGACACTGCCAGCCAAGGTCTCGCGGCGATCTGACCAACCAAGCAGAGTGTAACGCTCTCGGCGATGCTAGGGAGTCTGAGGGAGATATCCAGCCACAGGCCCGCGCATGATCGCGACGGGCACATATGATGCAGGGGGAAAACAGCAATTGACCAGGATGCCCGCTCCAGCTCAACTAACCTTGGTCGCGCGCACGATCCATCAGGAACGACATCATGTCACGGCCCCTGGACGAGCGATGCCACGCCATCTACCTCCACATCTAGTGCCTCCCCTTGTGGGTCTTCGGAGACCACCTGGTCTGTGCAGGGAGGGGGCGGCACATCCTCTTCATCGTGCGCGCTCCTTGCACAAATACTGGATCATCTGACTCAAGGCTAGCCTGCAAAAGCAGCGCACTGACCTTGGACTCGGCACGAGCGGCAACTACCTCAGACAGAGCGCACTCGCACAGGCCATGCTTGAGAGTCTGTCTCTGGCCACACGCACAGAGACCGTCGCAGAGGTAGCCAGCAGCTCGGGCACCAGCCGTGGCCCGGACTCCGCGGCAAGAGCAGCTCCCGATCAAGAACTTTGCGAGACCGAGCCCCGAGGACGGATCGAACGAAGTCGAGCGGGCCCTGGATCCTCCTGGAGCTCCCAGCTGCGTGGCTGAGGAAAGCTCGCGTTGCCTCTGAATCCCTGCTGACATGAGGACACACACCATGCTATGGGGCGTGCGACTGACATCTATGGTGGAACCCCTGTGGTCCATCCATCTAGTCGCAGAGAGCACGCTCCACCCAGCACGGCGCGCAGCAAGGACAGGGCGAGAAAGCGGCTCGCGACTGGAAGGCCAGTCCTCGGCCTCACAGGTCTTGGCGTCACGCCGAAGCCGAAGCAGACGCGCACGAGTGGCCAGCGGGTGGTCGCATACCTCAGCCTGCCACAGCATCCTGCACCACTGGAACGCAGGCGCGATGCCTGACGCTCCTGCCCCATCGCCAAGCAGCACCGTTTTGCTGGCGAGGCTCACACCACCATGCACAAGAACCTGGCCTCGCGCCACGACCCGACGGCTCTGGAGCCACTCCGCTCTGCTGAGGCCGACGACCTCGCTCCCGTAGGTGGCCTCGGCCATGGCACCAGCACGGATGACTGCACCGATGGACTCGGCCTTGTGGCCAGTGATGACCTTGCCGAAACGCTTGAGCTTCCGCATGCGCTTCACCCTGTGCTGACGACGCTTTGCCCGTTCGTTGAGCACGCCCTTCTCCTTGCGGCGGCTGCCCTCACTGACGTCGACCCCGACGTAGACAGCGCTGCGTCGGGCAGCTGAAGCTTGGAGCCCGAGCGTGCTCACGATATTCTGCGCGAGAGAGAGGCTGGTACCCACAATCACGAGCTTTTCGTTGACAACCGAATCAAGCTCATCCACAGTACGCCTGAAGTCAACCATGGCCGCCACCATCATGGAGGAGGTGGCGCTAGCAGTAGTGGGTGCCACACGGATGGAATTGTCATCTATGTAGCTGACGAGCTGTATGTACGGCTGCCTGACCAGAAAACTATCGTACCCACGAACAGACCAAACTTTGACCGCAACGTCGCAGAAGACGTCACCAGCAGGGAGACCACAAGCTGCACAAAGCGGCTCGTCCTCATGGTGCGCGTTGAGACGCAAGACACGTGGTGCACGCCACATATTGTACACTAACTTGAGGAAAGACGTCGGCGTCTGGAAACTGACAACTTATCCCGTAGACTGTCAAAAGGAATCCGTTCGTAACACTGGCTGAAATCAGCTAAGCCTGCCGTTGACCTGCCTCACAAGGAGGATGAGGAGGAGAAGGAGGAGGAGGAGGAGGGGGAGGAGGAGGAGGAGGGGGAGGGGAGGGGGAGGAGGAGGAGGAGGAGGAGGAGGAGGAGGAGGAGGAGGAGGAGGAGGAGGAGGAGGGAGGAGGAGAATAAGGAGGAGGAGGAGGAGAAGGAGGAGGAGGAGGAGAGAGGAGGAGGAGGAGAAGGAGGAGGAGGAGGAGAAGGAGGAGGAGGAGGATCGAGGACGAGGAGGCTGGAGGAGAATCGAGGGAGGATCCAGGGCCGAGGGGGATCGAGGAGGATCGAAGAGGAGAAGAAGAGGGGGATCGAGAGGAGGACCGAGGAGGATCGAGGCCGGAGGAGAAGAGGGCCGAGGAGGGCCGAGGAGGATCGAGGGCCGAGGGATGCATGGGTCGAGCATCGAGGGTCGAGGAGGGAGGAGGAGGAAGGCCTCCCCCGGGGACGGAGGCTTCTTCCTCTCCGCTGCTGGTGGGGGGGAGGGGCCCCGCCGTCGCGGCCCCAGCAGCCGCACAAGGCGGGAGCTGGAGGAGGGGAGGGGGAGGACAGAGAAGGGGAGAGGAATGGGGGAGGGAAGAGCACGGAGGGGGAAGCCGAAAGAAGGAGAGGGGAAGCAGAAACGGGGAGCCAAGAGCGCGGTGGCCGAGGGGGAGGGAGGGGGAGGACAGAGAAGGGATGAGGAATGCGGGAGGGAAGAGCACGGAGGGGGAAGCCGCAGGGAGGAAAAGGGACGAGGACGCTTCGGTGGCAACTCGTGGGAGCCTCCCGCACCGTCTTGCCGGCTCTTGCGAATCGACGCCGCTGGACACCGAATCGACGCTGACCGACGCTGAGTCGGCGCTGTCCCATCGACTCCAGACGCTTATCGGCGCTGAAGACGAACTTGAGAGGGTACAACAGCGAGCGGAGGCCGGTCGAGGCTCCATTGCCTCCTCCTCCTCCTCCTCCTCCTCCTCCTCCTCCTCCCCCTCCTCCTCCCCCTCCTCCTCCTCCATGCTCTGCCACCGAAGGAAGCTGGGAGGGAAGGGCGCCGCGGCCGAGAGGCCACCCGAGCCAGGGTGGCCCAGGCGCCGACCCGAGACGCCCGCGCGCGGAGCGCGGATCTGCCTTCCCCAGTGTCTGCGCCGGCGGCGGCCTCGCTCGCGCCTTGCACACACGGGGGGTCAGAGGAGGAGGAGGAGGAGGAGGAGGGGGAGGAGGAGGAGGAGGGAGGAGGGGAGGAGGAGGGAGGAGGAGAACGAGAAGGAGGAGGAGGGAAGGGAGGAGGGAGGAGGAGGAGGAGGGAGGAGGAGGAGGAGGAGGAGGAGGAGGAGGAGGAGGAGGGAGGAGGAGGAGGAGGAGGAGGAGGGAGGAGGAGGAGGAGGAGGAGGAGGAGGAGGAGGGAGGAGGAGGAGGAGGAGGAGGAGGGAGGAGGAGGAGGAGGAGGAGGAGGAGGAGGAGGAGGAGGAGGAGGAGGAGGGAGGAGGAGGAGGAGGAGGAGGAGAAGGAGGAAGAAACAGGAGGAGGAAAAGGATATTCGGTGGGCAGAAGGGGGAGGCCTCAGGGAAAAACAAGGCGGGAACGCAAGACATCTTGCTTTGGCGAACTGTTCCCTTCGACTGCGGAACACGTCAGGCTGCCCATTGGTGAGCTGCTTCCCGCGGCTGCGGTCAAGAGCGCTTTTCGCGCTGGCGACTTGCCCCCCCCTTCCATATCCGATAGAGAGGCAGGAGAGCCTCGGATCGAATCGATTAGTCGGATAATTGAATCGGATCGGCGGGAATCGGCGGCCGAGCTGGGAGAACTCGAACCGGCGGAGATCGGCAGGCCAGCAGGCCTTCACTGACAAAGCAGAGTCCGAATCGGAATCCGAGGTCGACACAAGGCCGACTCGGAAACCATCAGACTTGAAGGGGCCCTGGGACACACAAATAAATACAGACTAATAAGAAGATTCCCCGCAGTTTCCCATATTTTCCAGGTTTCTGTCTTCCCCCCCACTGCCCATATTTTCCCATGTTTTCTGGGGGATCGACGATTCATTGTGTTTGTATGTTTTTTTCTCCTCCTGAAAACTCCAGAGCCGAAGCGAGGCGGAGGGCTCGGCACGAGCCGCGAGAGGGCGCATCTCGTAATCTCTGCCCCGCAGGCGAAAAACACGGCTCGCGGCCACTCCACCAAAATCGTGACTGGCGGCACGTGCGCAGCCCAGCGGGAGGGCCAGGGACGTGATGAAATAAGAAGAGGCGCCATGAAATCTGGGGAAATATCATGGCCCACGCCATGATATCCACCCCCCCTAGTCATCACCCCCCTCTTTTCCGCCCCCGATCAGAAAGACCCAGCAGTAGCAGGCAAAGACCTCCAGGGACAATGGTTTGAATATTCCTGGCTATTCCTCCTGAGTGACGTGCCCTCGGGGACCCTCTGACCGGGGTCTATCCAGACTGGGGTCACTCAGGCCTTGCAGAGCCCTGCAAGATCCTGCAAGATCCTGCACCCCACCTTGGGCCGATGCGAAAAGTTCCTGCAAAACACTGCAGGATCATGCACCCAAGCCCAGGTCAAATGCGACCCTGGCCCATCAGGATCCTGCAAGATCGGGCGCTCTGGCTGACCCCCGATTGCATCCCCTCCCTGGCGCCCCGCGCGCCAAGGAGGGGGGTCTAGCGCCGATCCGAGAAATCCGGGCGGACCTCCGAGATTGTATGTTTATGTCATTGTTCGTTCCCCCAGAGGGAGGAGGAGGAGGAGGAGGAGGAGGAGGAGGAGGAGGAGGAGAAGGAGGAGGAGAAGGAGGAGGAGGAGGAGATACGATATTCGAGATACCGAGGGACGCAGTGCCCCGCCTTCGCGACAGCACGGGGCCCCCGCAGGCGTCCAGGGTCCCCAAGGGCCCCCAGGGCCACGCAGGGTCTCAGAGCTGGGCCACCTTCGGGATGGCCTCGGATCGCGCGCCAGCCTCAAGTGGTCCTCGATGCAGCACGCGTACTTGAGACCCACTGCAGCACGTTCACCTCCATCTCGATGGGTTGCCCACCGCACGCGGGCCGAAGTGCTCGTATAGAGGGTCGTCAGCGCTCTCCCCGCTCTCGCTCTCGTCGCTGTCCTCCTGCTCGAAGGACTGGAGCTGGCGGGCACCATCCCGCAGAGCAGCAGTAGCGCGTCGGTCGCGACGATGCCCGCCATGCTTGAGGATCGCGGTGTCCAGCAGCGGTGGATGCAAGGTGCGCGGGGGCAGCCAGCTAGGCGGGCGCCGCTCGGCCTCGACGTTCTGATCGTCAAGGCACTGCAGGAACCAGCACAGCGCCGCGTGGCGCATCCCGCGGGGCTGCTGGTATGTCCTGCGCGAGCCGTCTGGCAAGGTCGTCGAAACGGCACGGCCACGGATGACCTCGACCATTTCTTGCCAGCACGTCTCATTGGCGTCGGTGACCACATCTTTGAAATCCTGCTTGAACTCCGTGTGGTCGCCGATCTTGGCCGCCAGCACCGCGTCAGCCTGGCGATCTTGCCGCTCCAGCAGTGGCCACGTGGCCGCAGTCCCCTCTGACCCCAGGGCAGGGCGGGAGGACACCGCCGCGGCGCGCGCCAGGCGCGCGGCCTCGGCCACAGTGCCAGCCAGCCTGGCCGCAGCGCGCTTGAGGTGGGCGTCCTCGTCGGCGAACTCCTGAGACCCCGTGTGGTCGTCGCCGACGTGCCAAGGGCCCATCCTGCCGTCTACCGAGGACTGCGTCTCGGCACTGCCGGGACCCCGCCGTCTACCGAGGACTGCGTCTCGGCACGGCGAGGGACTCGTAGGGCCCATCCTGCCGTCTACCGAGGACTGCGTCTCGGCACTGCAAGGACCCCGTCGTATACCGAGGCCAGTGTCTCGGCACGGCGGGGAATTTTGTGCGGTGCCTCCAGGCTCCTGATGAGCAGCACCCGGAATACCAGTGGCGAGATGAACAGCTCCGCGAAACCCTTCAACATGAGGCTGACCTTGAAGATCAGCGCCAGAAGCCTCACCAGCGCAGTAACCCCCGCTAAGGACTGCCGCGGGGTGGGCTGTCAGATAGACGGCGACCGCAGCACTGCACGCGGCTGCCGGCGGCGGTGGCTCGGCCGCGCAGGCCGTGGCATCGCCGTCCTCCTCGATGGTCACGTCGAGCTCCACGTCGTCGCAGGACTCCTCATGGAATCCCGTCTCGTACTCGGTCGCCTGGCCCTCTTGGACGAAGGGCGCGACCGTATCCACCTGGATTGGCACCTGGTCCTCGCAGTAGTCGGGCGCGATTGCGCCGAGGAGGCCGAGGGGGACGAATACAGGCGCCTCCGCCCGCAGCACACTCCCGTGTGGCAGCACAGCCGTATCCACCTTGACTGTGCTCGCCACAACATCAGCTACGCAAACCTCGACCACGCAATCCACTGCAGCCGAAGGCGTCGCTGCAAGAAGCGGCTGGTGCCTCGCTTTGTCGCCGTCACTCTTGATCTCCATGCTTTTGTGCACGAAGTTTGTGTCCACGTCGAGCGTCTTGGCCACCGCGCGCAGTGCATCGCCCAATCGATGCATGTGGCGGCCAAGGGCGACGTCAGCCCTGCGGTGCAGCAGCAGCGCCCTGCCGAGGCTGACGAGGCGATCCTCAAGGGCGGCCGCCAGGTCCGTGGGGGGAGCCAGCACCGCCACCGCAGCAGCGGCAGCAGCCGTCGCCGTGGCCCCGTCCCGCTCCAGGGCTCGCTCCCTGCGCAGCCTGCGCGCAAGCGTGGCCGCCGAGCGTCGGGCCCAGGCCTGCCCGCGACGTGGCCCTGCTCCAGACATCGCCCCACAGGGCGCCGCCCGACGGCCTCCCGCAACCATCATGCCCGAACCGCGCGCCAGGGGGGATTCGAGCCAGGCTTGAGCCAAAATGGCTACGGAGGGGGAGGAGGAGGAGGAGGAGGAGGAGGAGGAGGAGGA
>CAUYUJ010000763.1:15000-43870 GCA_963575745.1 Prorocentrum cordatum | reverse complement strand
TGATCATGCGCATGCATGGGAATACACATGCACTAGCACATGCACATACACATAGATGTACCCATGCGCGGTTTCATATACGATTACATTAACCCATCTATAAGTAAGCCAGCTTTGCACTAAATATTCGGGGGGCCTTTAAAGAGGGGCAGGCCGAGCTGAGAGCGACAACCCTACTGAATAGCAGGAAGCGAGGCCGCACCACCACGGCACATGAATACCCAACGCAGCAGCGACAGCAGTCCGGGAGGGGCCTAAGTACACAATAGCCCTTCGAGCACACATGTAAAAACTCCGACGTTGAAGAATTTCTGGACAGCGTGGCAGAGGCACAGACGCGCACTCCGTTCAGGCATGAAGTCCAAGACACGTGCACCTGTGATCCACAACCTACTTGCCGTCTTGAGCTGCTCGCGACCCCAGCAGCCTACCCTGCGCCCGACGTGGCGCAACACTCGGGAGATCAAATACCTCCAGTGCTGCCGGCCAACAAAGGCAACTTGTCATACGTTGTGGGAGCGATCTTCCTGCGAAGGCCGCCGCTTTTCAACGGGCGGGGAAGCAACCTCATCAATGCATTGATGCTCATGGAATTGCCCAGCGCGCCGAGAACATCCTTGACCTGCACGCCGTACCTCTCGGCGATCACGTCGAAATTAAGCCTGCTGATCGGGAAGCCCTGGAGCGCCATGAGCTCCTTGAAACAAGGGGGGGGAGGAGGACGAGGAGGAGGAGGAGGGAGGAGGAGGAGGAGGAGGAGGAGGAGGAGGAGGAGGTCGTCGTCGTCGTCGTCGTCGCCGTCATCGACGTCGTCGACGTCGTCGTCGTCGTCGTCGTCGAGGAGGGGGGGTAGGAGGAGGAAGAGGAGATGGCAAAAGGGAGCTCGAGAAGGAGGGAAGACGGGAAACGACGAGACAGAAGGCCAGGGTGATGAGGGGGCAGAGGAGGGGATAGGAGGGGATAGGCAGGATGATGAGGAACTGTTGAAAGGGGAGCCGGGGAAGGAGGAGGAGGAGGAGACGTTGAGGAGAAACATGAGACCGATACGGAGGAGGATTAGGAGAAGGAGGAGGAGAAGGAGGAGGAGACGGAGGCGGAGGAGGAGGAGGAGGAGGAGGAGGAAGCAAATTCAATCGCCCTCCCGATCCCCCTTGTCAAGCATGTTCCCCCGGCGCGTGAGGAAGAAACCGTTCAGCAGGCACCGGTGGCGCGCCAGACAGGGGCACGCATCTCTTGTCACTTGTCGTCGCGACTTGCCGGCGTGAACGTCGATGAGCGCGTAGGCCGTCTCCGAGTTCACGCCCTCGTTCTTCAGCTCGTTGAGGCCCCACTCGATGTTGTCCAACACCGTCTTGCTCCTAGGCGCGGGCACGCCCGCCGTGTCATCGCCCAGCAACGATGAGAGGCTCACCGGCTGCACGGGGTCGGGCCAGACGAAGTCGCAGGCCTTCGCATCGGCAAAGACGCCGACGAGGTACAAGCGGGACCGATTCTGCGGCAGCCCATGGTGGCGGGTGTTGACCTTGAACCACCACACCGCGTAGCCCCATCCCTGCATGAGCTCGACGACCTCTGGGCGCTACGCACTAACTCGATTCAATATGAGTGGTATCGGTAAGGAGCCTACCAGTGCTATATCTGCTAATCGGTGAACGTCCAACTCGTCTGGAATAGGTGGTGGTAGCGGTAGGGATTGGGGTATGTGGTGGCAGCCGCTCTAGTGGCACTGGTTTTGGTAGTGGCGCCAATAGCGGCGGTAGCACGCTGAGAGGCACCGAACGGGCACTCGCCAAACGAGCAAGGCCACTGAGGCCCAGACCAGGCGCCCACAGGGCACCAATCCCGAAACCCGATCAGCCTCGGCGAGGAAGGCGTTTAGGCACAGTAATGGTGGCAGTGGCGGTGGTAAAGGTGGTGGTGGCGGTGGTAATGGTCGGGGCGGTGGTTGTGACTTTACAAGGGTGGCCTTGTTAATCAGCCACTCGTACTTCTTCTCCAAAAGTACGTCGCTCTCCTCGAACAGAAAGGTTCTCGGTCTCTTGTGTTTTATATACCCGCCACCGTACCGTGGGCACTGAGTAGAGTGTTATCATATGCTTCCTCTTCCTCCTCTCCCTCATCCTCCTCTTCCTCCGCCCCCCCAAACGTTCCTTCGGGGCGTTCCGCAGCGGTTGGGGGAACTCCCCTGGGTGTCCCCTTAGGGCGTTCTACAACGGCTGGGGGAACACACGGTCCAACGCGTTGACCACAACGTTTGGCCACGTAGGCGTTTCCAAAAAAGGCAGGGGCCCGCGGTGGCGTCGCCGGAGGCGTCTTGGATTCCAAGCAGTGTAAGAGGACGTGAGAACGCGGATCGTTGACTCCGGCCTGGGTGCCCCCCTTGCTGAAGCCTTGGCAGGGCGGACCGAATGCGTAGAGATCCACCCTCGGGGCTTTCTCGCGGTGCCTGCGCGCCACGTCCTTGTAGCACTTCACGCCCTGAGTGCCGCGCAGGTGATAGCACATGTGGCGCGCGGTCTGGTCCTTCTCGCACGCGAAAACCAGCTCGCACTTGATGCCGCGCAGCTCGAGGGCCAGCGCTTCGCTGCAGTAGCCGGCGCAATCGCTTCCCACTCTGATCGGGGCGTCGGGGCGTCTGTCAGAGACGTCGAAGGTCAAGTCGGTGTCGACCGGGGGGTCGCCGCTGAGGTCATTGAGCATATCTAAGAAGGCATTCTTGCAGGTGGCCTCGAAGGGGCGCGCCCGCGGGCACCAACAACTCACGCGATGTGCCCCCGCTACCCCCGCAGACCACCGCCCCCTGTCACAAGGGGGAGGGGCGCGTGAGGAGCAGCAACAAGGGAACGACGACGATGATAACAAAGACGACGTGGGCAAGGCTCACTGGGGCACATTGCGTCAGTCGCGGGTTGCACGAGGCCGTCGCACCAGCCTGCTCCACCATGGGCGTAGTAGTACGACTAGGTAGTGAACAAAGTGGCGGAGGTATCAGAACCTCCTCTGCATCCTGGTCGCTGGTGGACGCGAGGCAGTGGGGCTTCTTGGACTGGTTAGCGGGCATGGCGGCCGGTCGCTTCCTGGATATCGGAGCGGGGGCGTCGTCAATGTCGGCGGGCAGGTCGCCCCAGTCCAAGTCTTCCATCGCTGGCAAGTGGAACGACTGAAACAACAAAATAAACACAATCATCGGCGATGCCTCGCCGACGGTAAACCCGAGCCAGAAAGGCTAGGGAACAAGGGTGATGATTATCCCAGTGCGACCCTACCTAGGAGTTGGAGCCCCTAGGAAAGCAGCATAAGTGAAGCTAAGCTAAGCTAAGCTAAACTAAGATAATTAAGCTAAACTAAGCTAAGCTAAGCTAAAATGAGATGAGATAAGCTAAGCAAAGCAAAGCTAAGCTAAACTAAGCTAAGCGAACCGAAGCTAAGCTAGGCCAAGCTAAGCTAAGATAAGCTAAGTTAAGGTAAGCTAAGCTAAGATGAGATAAGCTAAGCTAAGATAAGCTAAGTTAAGCTAAAGCTTAGTTAAGCTAAGCTAAGCTAGGCTAGGCTAGGCTAAGTTGGGCTAAGCTCAGCCAAGCTAAGCTAAGATAAGATGAGATCAGCAACGCTAAGCTAAGATAAGCTGAGCTGAGCTGAGCTAAGCTAAGCTAAGCTAAGATGAGATAAGCAAAGCTAAGCTAAGGGGGCGCAACTGGGGGAACCGCGTGGCGGGTACTGGGGGAACCGCCCGGGGCGATTTACACTGCCTGGCCCCTTCAAGCTAAGAAAATAAGAACCCTCTAGGCAGAGCCCAGGTAGGGAATGATAATGAGAAGGAGGAGGAGGCGCATCCAAGGGGGAGGGAGGGTAAGAGAAAGATGGGTGAAAAGGGCGAGGGGAGGAGGATATGGAGGTGTGTGAAGAGTGAAGAGAAATGGGGGGCTGCCGCCCCTTCTCCCCCTTGTTTCCTTTGGCCTCAATATTTGACTGAACGCGTGGGGTCTCTCAGACTCACGCTTCCCCCTGCTCGCAAGTAGACGTCGATCCTCGGGGCGACGACCGATTCCTGATGGTTCATGTTTTGAACGCCAACTTCCCCAAAGGCGACAACACGATCTTGAAAGGCGCACCGAATTCAAACATGCACAAGACGGGCTAGCAATGCTGCCACTGCCTGAGCGACTCAGTCAATCACGATAACTGGGCGGCCACGGTGGCGTGCGACACCTGGAGCCCCAGCTGATGAACAGGCAACGGAAGTGGCAACCGCCGAGGAGGAAACAGACCCCACCGAGGCATCGTGACGTGGAAACGCGCAACATATCTGCGGTTTCTTCTTGAACACGATCCAGTTGCCATGGCGCACGGCGAAGCGTTTCGAGGGCGATACGTCTGACAAGCGTTTAGGCTGTTTCTTATTGGGCGTCACCACTGGCACTGGTGGGTCGAATATCCAGTCGCAGTAGAAGTCCCGCGACGCGAACAAATCAAGCTTGCCGGAGGAATCATATACCCTCAAATCGGGCAGACGCGGGCGACGACCCCCTTGCACGACTTCAGTGGGTGCAGCTCCGCGCTTCTGTCCCCTGCTACTGGGCTCTGGGTGGGGAGCCTCATCATCCCAGAGGCTCATGGCGACCCCGAGTCACCGTGTCGGCTCAGATTCTTGAACCAAACCAGCTTCGCAAAACAAATGGGATCTCAAAAAGAACATCGTTGGCGACAGCAACGACGGCATCTGAAGATATGGCAAGTGTTGGTCAGGGGAGCGTGGCCTCTGGCATCAAATATCTAACGAAACGTCTTGCCGAGTGCTCAATCTGGCCACCGTAGCTATGGCACGACTTATCCTCCTGGAACCCCCGCTCCCCCTCGTGGGAAGAATATCTGAGGGGGGGGGGGGAAGTGGGAGGAGGAGGAGGAGGAGGAGGAGGAGGAGGAGGAGGAGGAGGGGGAGGCTGAGGAGGAGGGAGGGGTCAGGGCCACCGAGCGGGACGGCAGGGCCCAGACTCGAGAAGAGAGATTCCAGCGCCCGTTCTGAGATCCGCGACATGGCGCTCGGACTCGCACGAACGCGTCGACCAAGAGCAGCCCGACACAACATCAGAGTCAGGGAGCCCGAACGGTCTTACTTCTTCCTTGTGCGTGCGTGATGGTGGGCAATACTTGAGGGCCATACTTGGGGGCAATACTTGGGACAAGTCCATGGGGGCAATACGTGGGGGGCAATGCATGGGGGTCATACTTGGGGGCAATACTTGGGGGCAGTACATGGGGGCAATACTTGGGGGCAATACATGGGGGCAGTACTTGGGGGCAATACATGGTGGTAATACTTGGGGGTGATACATGGAAGCATCACTTGGGGGAAATACCTGGCGGGCAATACATGGGGGGCAATTGGTGGAAACGTTGCACGGGGCCACTACGCCCGCGCGCCGGCCTCGCCACCGCCGCGGCCCCCTCACTCTTATCCGCAAGAGCGGGGTGCTAAGTATCGAAGCACAGATCGGGCCGAGGGACCAACACATGATTATCAAAGTCATCGCGCCTCTCTCCCCATCCCAGCTCCTCCGACCCTCAGCCTCATCCCTTCACCCCAGCCTACTCACCATCGCCACTGAGGTGGAATCTCCAGGAGGGGAAAACAACGCTGTTCTAACATGATTTGTGATCGCAATCCAATCAAAACCTATTAGGGCTACACACGCATGCACTAAACTGGCAGCGCAGCGCGGCAGCAAAAGGAAGCAGAGCACGCAACGTTTCACACATGAGGCGCTGCAGCGCAGCAAAAGTGGCTAAGCGACCCCTCATGGAGTCGCCATCGCCGTCGCCTCAGACCGTCGTCGTCGTCGTCGTCGTCGTCGTCGTCGTCGTTGTCGTCGTCGCCATGCCTGCTCTTAAAAAACCCATGGGTGCCGCCCGCACCCAGTTCTCGCCCTCGAAGTGCCTTGAAAGTGATATCAGTTTATGAGCAAGCTCGCGTTGCGTGCACGTCTGATCCCAGGCAAGACTGCGAGCAAAACTGCAGCGGAACTCCGAAAAAAAACGATCAAGCAAGGTAGCGGCAGCGGCATTCAGGTGTCATCCTCACTGCCGCTGCTCTGGGCAGGCGAACCGGCGACGGACTTGGCGGACTCAACCTTCGGTTTCGGTTTCGACTTGATATTGGGTTTTGCCTCTACCTTCGGCGCGGCGGTGGGGTTCCGAGGTCCCAGGTACAAAGGGCTAGCCTCGTCCTGCGTCAGCGAGCGCGCGTGCTCCTCCAGGAGGGTGTACATGGAGGTCATATGGAAGGGCGACAATGTGACCCCGAAATACGGGATGGACCGCTCAACCGCCATTTTCGCCCAAGTGCCAGGGCCAACAGTTAAATCGATGATGCCCTTGATGCTGCACGAGTGGGCAAACTCCTCAACCAAGACGGGGGGCATCTCAGGATGACACACGGTGGTCGGGTAGTTCGGATCGATGTTGCGTTTCTTCTCTGCCGGGCTCTCCTGGGGCTCACAACTATGATGTTACATGCTGGTGTGTTATGATGCTACTGTAAACGTTTGGTGCGTGTATGCCCCATGCGTGACGTTCTATTCCAGAACGGGGTAGGTCAAAGTGAGGGGGCCGAACGGTCGTACAGTAACGGGTTTAATACAGGAGTTAATCCAGTCTTGTTGGTACTGTTGTCGTCGTCCTGGCGGGTGGGTCGCGGCGCGGTTGGGTCGCGGCGCGGGCGGGTCGCGACCGGGCGGTTTCATGCCAAAGGTTCTTGGTGTGATATTGTTGGTGCTTGTTTCGGGAGCCCTCTTGAGGTCCTCTTGGAGCCCTCTTCGAGCTCTCTTAGGGCCCTCTTGGCGGGGCCCAAGAGGGCCCCAGGACGGTTTCAGGAGGGGCCCAAGATGGCCCCAAGTGGGGCACAGGAGTTATGTGCCAACCGAGAGCCCGCTGACATGGGCCCCTCTTGGGGCCTCTTTGGGGCCTCTTGGAGCCGCCTCGGGGCCCTCTTGGAGCCTTCCTGGGGCTTTCTTGGGGCCCTATTGGGGCCCCCCGAGCCCTCTAAGACCCTCCCAAGCCGTCGGGCCCTCTTGGGGCCCTCTGAGTTGTGTTGTGCATGTGTTGCCGTGTGTTGTTGAGTGGTGTGGTTCCTTCCTTCTTTCATGTCATAGGGGCCGATGGGTCGCGGGCGGGTCGCGAGGCGGGTCGCAGGCGTTGCGCCCGCTCGCCGGCGCCCTCATTCTCATCCGCAACTGCGGGGTGCAACGTAGTAACACTCCGCCACACCCCTTCTGGGGGCAACCAGGCGACGCGGGCCAGGCTGCCGAGGCTCGTGCCCCCCCCAGTCTCTTTCCTCATCCTACATAACCCTCATCAGCCGTCCCTCATCCTACCTACCCCTCCTCAGCCTCATCCTACCTACCCCTCCTCGGCCTCCTCAGCCCCATCCCCGAGCCTCCTCGTCCGCCGTCCAAGGGCGCGGCGTTCACCAACCAGCCAGCCAACCGAGCAGCAAATCAGCCAATCAAAAAGGGGGGCATGCGGCAGGGGTCGAATACCTTCAGATAAGAGTGGCGAAACCAAGAGTGAGAGCAGGAGCCAGAAGCCCAGCCAGAGGTTGAACGCAAATAAACACAAGAGCGATAATAAAGGCACGAGTATGAGCACAGGTACGGGTGGGACAACGCGTAGGAGAGTCAGACAACAAAAGAGCAAACGCAAGTTTATATACCAAGATAGCCGCAGTGCGAAAGCTCGAAGGGCATGAATAACATATCAAGATAGCAAGCGAAGAATTGCAAGGAGGCGTCCTCGACGGGCTCATCCGAGGAGGACGAACCATCGTCATCCTCCTTGCCGCCGACGCGGGCGACGTACTTGTCGATGACCTCGAACTTCTTGCTCCGGGGCAACGTCCAACAAGCACTCGCGGCCAAGACTGGCACGTCCGTAATCGCGTTGCCCTTGTTGGTCCCCGAGAAGCGCCTGCGCTTGACGACCGGAAGCTTCATCTTGTCGAGGGAGATCGCGTAGAAGTATTCGTCCTGGGTGATGCTGCCCCACCCGCGTCTAGTACCCGCATTGCGATCGGTGATGCCCTTCTCGCTCTTGATCACTTTGACGCAGGCGGTATGATGCTTGTAATTGCCTCCCTCATGGTCCTTGACAAAGTTCTTGATCTTGCACACGTTGCCGTGCTTCCCACCATCGCAAATGAGGAAGAAATCCCCTGGGACCAACTGCGTGCTCGTGTAGCCCGCAGTCGCGGCCCGACCTTCCAATACGGCTTGGATGAGCTTCTTAGCCCGACTGGCAGGCCACGGAGGGATGCGAACGTGCGGCTTGGTGTCGCTCTCGCCGCAAAACTTCACGTCGAAGACAACGGCGATGTAGCGCTTGTGCGCCGTGCCAAGCATCTTGCCCACACTGCTCGAATTGAGCATGCGAATCAGCTCGGTCTGGCTCTCCGGCTCCACCACGAGCTTGACTTGGGCATGCACGAGTCGAGTGATCTCGCGATCCGCTTCGGTCACCGTCTGAGGTTGCGAGATGTCGTCGCCCGCCGAGCTCGCGCCGCCGCCCACGCCACTGGCGGCCCCACTGCCCGTCGCTGGTGGCACGTGCAGGCCGTCAGACTGCTCCTTCCTAGCCGCCTCAGTCCCCTTCGAAATCATGGCCGCGATGCTTTCCATCATGCTTTTGAGGGTCGGATACTCCAATATGTCTGAGGGGCTCTTGCCGGCCCTGCACCCAGTTTTCAGGTAGCCGTCGTAGGCCTCGCCGAACACGATCTCCTCTGTGAATCCCATGAAACGCAAGCTCGACTTCGCCCACCCAGTCTGGTAAGATCGATCCAGAGACTGAGACTCACCAGTGAACGGCTGGACCTGCTCGCGATAGGTCCCGAAGTCGCCGAAGAGGCGCTGCATCTCGGTCAGCGCGCCCGTTGCGATCCCAAGCCGCTGGCCCTCAGACCCGATGAGGAATACGCGCATCTCGTTCTTCAGGACGTAGAGGTCGACGAGCCCCCCCCCGCCGCCATCGCCATGTCCCGTCAGGATCCGGTCGACAAAATCCTTCGGGCCCATCAGTTTCGACTGAAGCTTATCTTTCATCTGGGCAAACACCCAGGGGGCATCGTCGTACTTGAGGCGCTTGGCAATGCGGTGCAGCTTGTACACCGAGTCGAGGGGGCTGTTCATGCCATAGGTGTGCTCGAACCACAACACCGTCGCTGCGGCCTGAGAGTGGCGCAATATCTTATCGTAGACGGCGAGGGCGGATTTCACGAACTCCACACCGATCTGCTCCTTGGACATAGCAGATGTGAATCCATCTTCCGACTCAGCGTACTGGTTGAAGAGATCCGCCACAACCTTGGCGGACATGCTCTTTTCCTTCTCCTGGCTGGATCCGCCCTGCTCCTTGATCTTGCGCTGCCGGAAGGCGACGATCTCGAAGATCCACTGGTAGGCGGTGCGCGCGAGCGTCTCGAACTTAGTAACGACTTCCTGCCTCATATTCAGGACAGCGAAGTACGCGTCATCCTGGGTAGCGAGGACCTTGAAGTGCACGCTTACAGTCAGCGCCATGTGCTTCCAGTTCTTGAGCTCCTCAGCGTCGGCCCCGTCGTTGATCCGTTTGGCAAGGGACATGATGAATGCGATCTTCATCTCATCGGGCGAAACGCACTGGAGAGCGCCACGGTGCGACAGGGGGTCGAAGGTCAGATCGCGAACGGCGATGGCGACAGTGTCGGGATAGACCCCAGGCTTGGAGAAGTACTTCTTCCCAAGCGTCTCGATGGAAGCTGGGTTGATGGGCACGCCCGGAGAACCCAAACTTTCCAAGCAGATCCAGAATATGTTGCCTCCGCACTTGTAGTTCTGTTCAAGTTTCATTGTCGAGGCGTATACCTTCGGGTCGAATGGGGCTTGGATGGCGCTGCGGCCCGTCTCGGTGATACCGATGGGGTCTGCCGCGGCGATGTCCTGGAACACAGGCGAATCCTTCACTGTCTTGATGGCGTCGAAATACGCCGTCAAGATCGGCTTGTTCACATCGGACGAGGCCACGCTTCCCACAGGATCATCGCCGCCAGACGCGTCGCGTTTCTGAGGCTTCTTGGCAGAATCTGCGTTCTTCCTGGGCGGCATGGCACACTGGGCTAGCTGGCCCCTGGGCGGGCCGAAGCAGAAGAAGTGTCACAGATTGGGCTGGCTGAAGCAGACTGGACTGAGCCAGAAGCGATGGGCGCGGGGGGACTGCAGAGCTGCCCCGTCCAACCAAGTTATTGTCCTTCGGGGAGGGGCCCCTGGACCTGGACGGCGGGCCTCGCGACGCGTGGAGCTTCCAAGATGGCCGAAGATGGATCCAATAGGGCCTCGGAGAGCCCAAGATGGCCTCAAAGATGGTTGATATACCCCAAGATGCCTCAAGATGGCTTCCAAGATGCTCCAAGAGGCCCCAAGACCGCCCCAATACGGCTCCGAGTGGCCAAAGAGCACGCCAAGGAGGCACCGACGAGGCCAGAATCTCCCCAAAACTCACAGAACATCTATGATTGCTGCTGTCTCGCCGTTTCGCTTTCGGTGGCCATCCGAGGCCTCAAGATGGTCCCAAGATGGCCCAAGAGGGCCCCAAGAGAGGCCCAAGAGAGCCCCAAGACGGCCCCACGAGCGCCCAAGAGCAGGACGAGGAGGATAAGGAAACGGAGGAGGAGGAGGAGCAGGAGGAGGAAGGAGGAGGAGGGGGAGGAGGAAAGGGAGGCGCTCCTCCCCTAGGAGCAGGAGGAGGGAAGAGCAGGAGGAGGAACAGGAGCAGGAGGAGGAAGGAGGAGGAGGAGCAGGATGAGCAGGAGGAGAAAGGAGGAGCAGGAGGAGGAAGGAGGAGAAGGAGGAGGAAAAGGAGGAGCAGGAGGAGGGAGGAGGAAAAGGAGGAAAGGAAAGGAAGACGGCAGGAGGAGGAAGGAGGAAGGAGGAGGAGGAGGAGGAGGAAAGGGTGACGGGCGCGCGGGCGGTGGGGAGGGGGAGCGACGCAGGGAGGACAATAAGCCCCCAAGAGGATCCCCAGCGGCCTCCCAATAGAGCCACCCCCGAGGCGCCCAAGACGCCCAAGAGCCCCCTTGGACCGCCAAGAGATCCTCAAGACGTCCTAAGGGGCATCCAAGAAGCGACCAAGAGATATCCCAATAGATCCAGAATGGCATCGAAGAGGCATCTAGCCCGTTTGCTTGCCCACCTCCTCCATTATCATCATCCTCATCATCGTCCTCCCCATCCTCCTCCTCCTCATCATCCTTCTCATCATCCGCATCCTCCTCCGCCCCCCCCTCATCCTCCTTTCATGTCGTGAGGAGGTGATCTTTCACGACGTGTTATAAATCAACATTGGTCAGAGACCACGGTGGTTTTCACGACGTGCTGTACGTCACACTAACGACTTGCGGGTGCCTTCCCGCTCCACGGGGCACCCGCCCTCATCCTACTCATCATAATTATCATTACTCCCTCATCCATCCATCCACCCACCCATCCATCCATCCATCCATCCATCCATCCTCATCGCCCTTCTCATCCTCAGCATCCTACACATCCGTCGAAAGATTCGGCTGTCCACATATTTGCTCCTACAATTCCCTCATCGCCTCAACTCGCCTGGACGTCGTTTCTGGATGGGCTGGTGGGGATGCGCGAAGCGTCTAGAATTGCAAACACGGTCGCTTGCTATCCGCCTGCGCTTGCTTGCGAATTTGACAGGACGCCCCGCTGTATAACTTTTAATGTGTTTGGTTATCTTTCTGAGATGAGCGATGGCTATTTGCACGCGGATGAAGGGGGCGAGGACGGCGACGAGGAAGAGGAGGGTGAGAAGGATGATTCAAACGATGAGGACGGGGCAAAACGGGAGGGCGGACGACGAGGACGACGACGGGGATTGGGGCGAGGACGTCGACTTGGACAAGGGGGAACATCATCCGGGAGTGTCTATCTTCGAGGGGGCGGCGCCCCAAACACCAAGACAGCCAGGTGATAGCCAGAGTGTCCTGCCACCCCCGCGGGCGCAACATGAATGATCAAAGGTCTAGGGCTGGACGCCCCCAGAGGCCATCCATATTGCGCCCGCGGGGGTGGCAGGACACTCGGGCTATCACCTGGCTGTCTTGGTGTCTGGGGCGCCGCCCCCTCGAAGATAGACACTCCCGAATGATGTTCGCGTCCCCGAGGGCGTCGCCCTGGATAGATAGACACTCGGGCGCAAACCCGAGTGTCTTATCTCTCCCCGGCGACGCCGCGCACGGCCAAGCACCGACATTTTAAGTCCCGAAAAGGGGGAATGCTCGCAATTGTTTCAAAGAGTCGTTCGTCAAAGGAAAAAATATGAAGTCCGAAACATGTTTGAAACTGTCGCCCTGGATAGATAGACACTCGGGCGCAAACCCGAGTGTCTATCTATCCCCGGCGACGCCGCGCACGGCCAAGCGCCGACATTTTAACGCCGAGTTTTTTTTTTTGGGGGGGGGCGCTCCAACGCAGGCCATTTAGAGGGGCGTCGCCCTGGATAGATAGACGCTCGGGCGCAAACCTGAGTGTCTATCTATCCCCGGTGACGCTGCGCACGGCCAAGCACTGACATTTTAAGTCCCGAAACAGGAGGGGCGCTTGCAAATTTGTCAAGAAGTTGGGCGTCAAAGAGAAAGAAAAAAAGTCCGAAACATTGCTGGGGCTGTCGCCTTGGAAAGATAGACACTCGGGCGCAAACCCGAGTGTCTATCTATCCCCGGCGACGCCGCGCACGGCCAAGCCCTGACATTTTAAGTCCCGAAAAAGGGGCAGCACTCGCATTTTTTTCAAAAAGGCGTGCGCCAAAACGGAAAACCCGACTGATGTTTTAAGCTGTCGCCCTGGATAGATAGACGCTCGGGCGCAAACCCGAGTGTCTATCTCTCCCTGGCGACGCCGCGCACGGCCAAGCACCGACATTTTAAGTCCCGAAAAGGGGGGAATGCTCGCATTTGTTTCAAAAAGTTGTTCGTCAAACGAACAAAAAAACAAGTCCGAAACACGTTTGAAACTGTCGCCTTGGATAGATAGACACTCGGGCGCAAACCCGAATGTCTATCTCTCCCCGGCGACGCCGCGCACGGCCAAGCACCGACATTTTAATTCCAGAAAAAGGGGGAATGCTCGCATTTATTTTGTTTTGAAAAGGTGTTCGTCAAACGAAAAAAGTCAGAAACACGATCGAAACAGCCCTGAACAAATGGGAACGCTTTCAAGTTGTGTTCCAGGAAATTGCGCGCCAAACAAAAACATAAAAAAACAAGCATTTATTAAAACAAAACATCCGAAACATGTTTGACGCTGCCGCCGTGGAAAGATGGACATTCAGGCGCATATCCGAGTGCCCATCAATCCTCGCCGACGCCGCGCATGGCCAAGCACCGACATTTGAATTCCCGAAGAGGAGGGGGGGGGGGGGGCCTCGCAAATGTATCCAAAAATTGCGCGTCAAACGAACAAGAAGAAACAAGTCCGCAACATGGCAGCGCAAGGAAGTCGCATGAAGCAGCGAACGAACAAACATCGGCGGCCACTTGGATGCCCAGCAAAATATAGTGCGTTACATGCGTGCGTTTGGAGTTCCATGTCGACTTCGTTTAAAAAAAAAACTGAGATTGAAACCTCTCTGATCCGTGTAGGGAGGCCGACGGGCGCGCGCGGGTGACACGTGTCACCCGCGCGCGTCCGTCGGCCGCCCGTAAGGATTCAAAACAACCTTGACTTCACTTTTTGGAATTACATGTCGACTGAATTCTAACAGCTGAAGTTGAAAGAACCCGTAAGTGGGGCCGACGGACGCGCGCGGGTGACACGTGTCACCCGCGCGCGTCCGTCGGCCTCCCTTAAGGGTTCAAAGAAATTTGAATTCAGTTTTTTGGATTTACATGTCGACTTAGTTCTAAAAACTGAATTTGCAATTTATTTGAACCAGTAAGGGAGGCTGACGGACGCGCGCGGGTGACACGTGTCACCCGCGCGCGTCCGTCGGCCTCCCTTAAGGGTTCAAAGAGATTGTTGATTCAGTTCTTGAAATTACATGTCGAATTCATTTAGAAACAAACCTGAATTTGAAACTTCTGTGAACCCTTGAGGGAGGCCAAAAAGTTGCGCGTCAAACGAAAACAAATTGGTGTTATCGCACATTGACAGTGTAAGGAATTCGCATGGAGCAGCAAAAGAAAACACAAAAAACGGCGGCAACTTGGGTGCCCCGCCAAAAAGGTTTCTTTACATGCGTGCGTTTCGGTTCTTCCCGCACGCGCGCGCACGCGCCAATATTTGTGTGCATATATATATATATATATGTATGTATGTATATATATATGTTTATATACATACAGACAGACATACATACACATACACGTATCAGAGTGAGGGGCCCGAACGGTCATTCATTGTCCATGGGTGCGTGGCCGCAATGGGACTCCACGGCGCGGATGCTGCTCGCGGTTGTTGTCGTTGTTGTTGTTGTCGCCCCCCCCCGCGACCCACTCCGCGACCTACCCGCGACCCGCCCCGCAACCCACCCGCGACCCACCCGCGACCCGCCCGCGACCCACCCGCGACCCACCCCGCGACCCACCCGCCGCGACCAACCCCGCCGCGACCCACTCGCCGCGACCCACCCGCGACCCACCGGCCGCGACCCACCGCCAGACCCACCCGCCGCGACCCGTCCGCGACCCATCCCGCGACCCACCCGCGACACACCCGCATACCACACTACGTCGTTGTTTCCGTCGCCATCGCCGTCGGCTTTGCTTTCGTCTCCGTCGTCGTCGTCGTCGTCGTCGCCCTAGTCATGCTCGTCGCCCTCGTCGTCGTCATCGTCGCCATCGCGGTCGTCGTCGTCGTCGCCATCGTCGTCGTCGTCGCCCGCGTCGTTGTCGCCATCGTCTTCGTCGCCCTCCTCGCCGTCATCGCCCTCGTCGTCGTCGTCGCATTCGTCATCGGCGGTGTCGTCCTCGTCGTCGTCGCATTCGTCGCCCTCGTCGTCGTCGTCGTCGTCGTCGCCGCCGTCGCCGTCGCCGTCGCCGTCGCCGTCGCCGTCGCAGTCGCCGTCGCCGTCGTCGCCGTCGTCGTCGTCATTGACATCGCCCTTGTCGTCGTCATCGGATTCGCGTCGTCGCCGTCGCCACGTCGTCGTCGCCGTTGTCGCCCTTGTCGTTGTAGTCGTCTTTGTCGCCGCCGCCGCCGTCGCCGTCGTCGGCGTCGTCGTCGTCGTCGTCGCCCTCGTCGTCGTCGTCGCCGTCGTCGTCGTCGTCGCGGTCGCCGCCGCCGCCGCCGCCGCCGCCGTCGTCGTCGTCGTCTTCGTCGTGGTCGTCGCCGTCGTCGTCGTCGTCGCGAGCTGGTCGTTGGGCGGGTGGGTCGAGGGCGAGTCGCGGCGCAGCCCGGGGCCGGCGGGTCGCGGGCGGGTCGCGGTTAGGTCGCACGCGTCGCGCTGGCCCACGCGACCCCCCACTCCTATCCGCAGTTACGGGGCGATATATGTATGTATGTCTGTCTGTCTGTCTGTCTGTCTGTCTGTCGGTCTGTCTGTCTGTCTGTCGGTCTGTCTGTCTGTCTGTATGTATGTATGCATGTATGTATGCATGTATGTATTATACATATATATATACATATATATGTATATATGTATATATATATATAGTTTCGCTGCGCGCGTCGCCGTGCCGCGGGCACTGAATGGAGTGTTTTCAAGTTTCTGTTGGCTTTCCGCGACTATGCTTTGTGCGCCGAGCATTGAGGATATTCGAACCACAGATCGAGCTATGGCATAACATGGCATAGCATAGTATATCATAGCATCGCGCAACATAGCATGACATGACACGGCATGGCAAAGCGTAGCATCGCATAGCATAGCAGAGCATGGTACGACATAGCGCAGTAGCATCGCATTGCGTATCGCAGCATGGCATAGTAGAGCAAATCGAAGCATATATCATAGATCTTAGCATAGCACAGCATGGCATTGGACAGAACAGCATAGGACAGCATGGCATGGCATCGCGCATTGCCCCTCGCCACCTTCAAATAGGCGTGTGAGATGTGACTTATACAAAGCAGTGTTAAGTCCGCTTCATGGAGGCACCTTGGGATCTCTTGGAAAGCTTACTTGATCAAGCCTCTCGGGGAGTCCTGGGGGCTCGTTGGAAGCTTCGGGGCTCGATGGAAGCTTTGGGGCTTGCTGCTTTGGGGGGGCATCTTGGGGGCGCTGGGGGGGGGGCATCCGAAAACCCCGCAGCGCGAACCCCAAACAGGCCGCAATGCGGCGGAGGAGGAGCGGCGGCGGCAGCAGCGGCGACATACGACGCACTGGCGCCCATCAAAGTGCAATCACTGTCGGGGGGCACACGAGTGGCGTCAACCCTAGAGGGCCCTCCAGGCCACGCAAAGCCCCTAGACGCACCGAACATAACATCCCAAGAGGGCGCGGTACCGCTGGCGCCCCAATCGGGACCCAAGGCCAGCCCGCCCGATAGCACGGGGAGGAGGAGGAGGAGCCTGAGGAGGAGGAGGAGGAGGAGGAGGAGGAGGAGGAAAAAGATGAGCAGCAGCAGCAGCAGCAGCAAGAGCAGGAACAACGTCTCACGCTGCTCTGGCCGGCGGTCACGCCAGTCCCCCCCGCCAACCCCGGCGGTCTCGCCGACTAGCTTAGCACTGGGCCCTCTGGTTGTCCAGCTTCTGGACGAAAGTCAAGAACTCCGACGAAGTGTACACCTTGATCTTGCCCTCTGGGACCTCCTGGGGGGGAACGGGCGGGGTGGGCGGTGGAGGGGAGACAGGGCTGGAGAAGTGTGAGGGGAAGGACAGGGGAGGCAAGGGGGTGTGCGAGGAGAGATGAGGGAGGGAAAAAGAAGTGGAGGGAGGCGGCAGAGAGGGAGCGAGGGAGGGAGGGCGGAGGGAGGGCGGAGGGAGGAGTGAGTAGGAGGGGGGGGGGGAGGGAGGGGGAGGAGGGATGGGGGAGGAGTGAGCAGGCAAGAATAACGATTATAATGGTGATGGTGATGATGACGACGACGATGATAATGATCATGGTGGTGACGATGATGCTGACGAGGCTGATCATGATGATGGCGGTGGCGATGGCGATGATGGCGATGATGATGACGACGACGATGATGACGATGATGGTGATGCCAATTCGCATGGCGATGATCTCGATTAGGACATGGAGGAGGGGGAGGAGTTAGTGAGAGGATGAGGCGAAACGGAAGGATGATGAGGAGGCTCTGGCCCCCCATCCACTCATCATCCTCCCTTCCTTCTCCGCCTTTGCGTCCGCCTCCTCCTCCTCCTCCTTCTCCTCCTCATTCTCCTTATCCCTCTCCTTCCCGCCCTCCGTTCCTCAACCCTGAGGTCCTCGACGACCTCGCCGGCAACCCTCAGGTAGGCCACCCTGGCCGGCTCCTTCTTGTGCTTCTTGACGGCGTCCTTGTAGTCCTCGATCGCGGGGAGCTCGACCCAGTTCCTTGACGCGAAAGCGACATCGGTGAGAATCTTGTTGGTGTTCTTGTGGGCGTCCTTGAAGCCGTCGGAGATGTGCAGCTTCCTCTTCACACTCAAGGCGCTCTTGTAGGCGATCACGGCGCCCTTGCCGTTGTTTAAGACGACGCTCGGAGATGCAGCGAGCCCGCCCACCAACGTCGCAGTCCACGTCTGGCGGAAGCTGGCTTTCACAGGATCCTTGTGAAAGGCCAGCGATCCATGTAGTGAAATGCCTCTCGAACCCCCCGCCCCCCCTTCTAGGGCGGACGAGCTGGGGGCGCGAGGGCCTACACTACATGGATTTCCAGGCCGGTGTCCTTGGTCAAGAAGAAGGTCGCCTTCAAGGGGCTCGTCTCCATCAGGGCCTCGCTCAGCACGAGATTGGCTTGCTCCAGCGTGACCGCCTGCTTCGCGCTGTCGTCCATGTGCCAGTGGACGTTGGCCACGCTGGCGAGGTCCAGCGCATTCTTGGACGATGTGAAAAGTGTCCAATCCTTCTGCTTGCTGTTGCGCTCGCGGTCGTTCTTAATGCGCCTCTTGATGATCTGCTCAGAGTCGTCTTTGGTCTGCTGGTCGATCTCTGAGCTGATCAACGCGCCGCCCATGTAGGCCTCAGCCTTGTTTCGCCTGTCAATGGCCACCTGCTTATCGATCATCTTCTGGTGCGAATCCTGCCAGGTGCCCTCGCCGACCTCGATGGCGTCGGCGCCGACCTCGAACTTCTTCGCTGAACTCGCCACGGCGTCGGTGACACTTTGGCGCCGCCGTCGCTGCCACTCCGCCTCAGTACCCTCCTTCGCGTCCGAATCGACCAGCCGCTTCACGCCCTTGTCGATGCGAGCGATGCCGCTGCGGCCCCGGGGCTTGTTGAAGTTCTCGCTGTAGATCTCCTGGGCGCGCTGCATGATGATGTCGTCCTTTTGATCTACGTGGGATCGGTCGAGCACGAGCTTTGCCACCATGGCCTCGGTGGAGTCCAGGGCGCCGAGTGCCTGCTCACCGAAAACGCGTTTGAACCTCGAGAAGTCCTGCTCGATGCCGGCTGTGGAAATCGAGATGGCAAAGTAAGCCTGCAAGACGCTTCCCAACGCTGTCATGGTGAAACGCGTCGTCCTCTTACTATCCAAGGCCTTAGTCGCAGCGTACTGCCATGCATCACGAACTGAGCACCCGTTGAAGATCATGCGCGACTTTGCGACCTGGCCCAGGTGGACGAACTCGGCTTGAAGCTGCTCCTTGCTTACATTGTAGAACATCGCGAGGCGTTCGAAGCAAGCGGCAACCTCTGGGTCGTCAAGGTTGTTGGACCTCTTGTTCTCGTCTAAGCAGAAGATTCGGAAAACGGAGACGACCTCGTAGTTGGGGAATTCGGCCACGGTCACCGAAATGGATACCTTCACGAAAGCCCGCATTCGTTGCAGGCAGGTCTGGACGGCGATGCCATCGTCCAAGCAGGTCGGGCCACCGATGCTTCGCACTTGCGTCTTGGAGATCCTGAGAACACGAACGGTGCTAGTGAGGAGGTCGATCATGTGGCGAGTGCACCCCAGGGTGGTCAGGCACCCTTCCTGGTTGAAGAGATACTCCAACTTGGCCAGGAACGTCTTCACGCGGAACGCCATCTCGGCCGTGTCGGTCTCTTCCACATCTAACTCTCGAGTGAACTGGAGCCCTTCATCTGCAGCATCCGCCATCATGGCTACCTGGATGCAGACCTCCTCTGAGATCAGGCGCATGAAATTCCGGGCGCCCGCCTGCTCCTCGCCTTCCCGGCAGACGGCCATGCAGCTAGCAACCTGCAGGAAGGCTGGCATGAAGAGGCAGAACCTGCCCTTAGGCTTTGCCTCGCTCTCGTGCCGATGCTTGGCCGCCTTGACGTTCTTCACGGTGGCGACGCGTTGCTCCATCTCGACGATGTACCGCTCCAGCTCCGAGCGCCACACCATGGAGTGGTGGATCCGCTGCACGATCGAGTTCCTGCTCTTGAAAATGTTGTCGTCTATCATCTTGAGCGTGGGGTCGCAATCCTGCGGCTTCTTCGTTGTCCTGGGGTTGCACTCGCGAAGCTTGCAAGAACAATCCCCCCCCGCCCAAAGCCCTAAGCTAGATTATCCCAGTGCGACCCTACCTAGGAGTTGGAGCCCCTAGGAAACCAGCATAAGCTAAGCGAAGCTAAGCTAAGCTATCATGAGATAAGCTAAGCTAAGCTAAGCTAGGCTGGGCTAGGCTAGGCTAAGCTAAGCTAAGCTAAGATGAGCTAAGCGAAGCTAAGGTAAGCCAAGCTAAGGTAAGCTAAGCTATGCTAAGCTAAGGTAAGCTAGGCTAGGCTAGGCTAGGCTAGGCTAAGTTAAGGTAAACTAAGCTAGGCTAAGCTAAGCTAGGCTAGGCTAGGCTAGGCTAGGCTAGGCTACGCTAAGCTAAGCTAAGCTAAGCTAAGCTAAGCAAGCTAAGCTAAGCGAAGCTAAGCTAAGCTCACCCAGGGGGCGCAACTGGGGGAACCGCGGGGCGGGGACTGGGGGAACCGCCTGGGGCGAGCGTCACTGCCCGGCCCCCTTAAGCCAAGAAAGTAAGAACCCTCTAGGCAGAGCCTAGGTAGGGAATTAAATCCCACCAGCCCTTTAGGGCGTAGGTGGTCTAGAGAGTTTCCTCTCCGAACCCCTTTCTTCCCCTTCGGGGAGGGGTTTACCCCTCCAGCCCCGCCCCTGGACCTGGACGGCGGGTTGCGCGACGCGTTGGAGCGTCCAAGATGGCCCAAGATGGCTCCAAGAGCGCCTCGGCCTTCAAGATGGCCTTCAAGATGGCTCAATATTGCCCAAGATGCCCCAAGATGGCTTCCAAGACGTTCCAAGATGCCCCCAAACCGCCCAAGATGGCTCCATGTGGCCAAAGAGCTCGCCAAGGAGGCCCCGCCCAAACCGTCCAAACACTTACAGGAAATCAAAGTTTTTGGTGTCTCGCCATTTCGCAACCGATGGCCATCCGAAGCCTCAAGATGGCCCCAAGATGGTTCAAGAGGGCCCAAGAGAGGCCCAAGAGAGCCCCAAGGCGGCTCCCAGAGCGCCCAAGAGCGCTCCAAGAGCGCCCCAAGAGCGCCCGCCCTAAGAGACGACGCTTTTGGGGGCTCCCGAGGGGGGGGCTAATTAGGGACCCCCTCTGTTTTGATCGATCTCCTCCAAGATGGCCCCAAGAGGGCCTCCGGGGCTTCCAAGAGGCGCCAAGACGGCCCCAAGAGGCCCCCAAGAGGCCCCAAGATGGCCCCAGGAGGCCCCCAAGAGGACAGGATCACAAGCGGCCCCCAGAGGCCCCCCCCCCCGAGACGCCCAAGACGCCCAAGAGCCCCCCTGGACCGTCAAGAGACCGCCAAGAAGCCCCGAGAGGCATCCAAGAAGCGCCCAAGAGATATCCCAAAATATCCCGAGAGACATCCAAGAGGCCTGTAGCCCTTTTGCGTGCCCACCTCCTCCATCATCCTCCTCTTCCTCCTCCTTCTCCTCCTCCTCCTCCTTCTTTCATGTCGTGAGGAGGTGATTTTCACGACGTGCTATAGGGCACCCTCCCTCATCCTAATCATCATCGTTATCCTTCCTCCCTCATCCATCCATCCATCCCTCATCCTCCTTCTCCTCGTCATCCTCATCCACCTCCCCCGCGCGGCCCTCCTGGAAGCGCGGGTCTTGTCCCGAATGATCATGCTCAAGTTCGGCGTAATGCCCCCCTCATCGATGGAACGTCGACCGATGCGGCCGGCGGTGATCTCGTCGGAGGCTGCATCGACAGTGAGGACTTTCACTTTCTCCAGAACCAATCTGGCATCAATCTGGGCCTGCATGATGTCCTGCTTGTCGACCTCCACAAGGCTGCCCCTGGGAGCATGAATGCGCTTAGTCATGAGCGACGTCACGATGTGCAACGTTGCCTGGTTGATCTGGTCCGAACCTGTGCCGAAAGCCTTCGTCTGACCTACCACGCCCCTGCGGATAGTGAAGTGCTTGTCGACCGCGACGTGTCGTAGAGCCAAGCGACCCTGGCGCTCATCTCTGAGGAACGTGATCTGAACCCCGTCCTTCATCAGGAACTCGCGGTCAGCCTCCTTGATCGATTCCCAAAGGCACCACTGGAGTTTTTTGATCCGCTCGAACTGCCCCACAGAGTCAACCGTTCGCTGCCCCTTGCATGCGGCGTCCCATACCGTCTTGAATTCAAGAATGGGTGGAGCGCCCTGGATGGCTTTCATCGTGGGGCCGACCGAGATCTGCAAGTACTCGAGTATCGCACTTTGATGTGTATCCGACTTTGCATGCGACGCGAGCTGCTTCCTCTTGCAGGTGCTCTTCGTTCCCGCGTAGGTGTAGCTGCCCAACTTCGACGAGTTCGCCCGCTCGCACTTGGACTGGTTGCGCGCCACGCACCCGAGCTTCACCGTCACGAAATCGTTGTTCTCCCCCTGGGTCCATCTCGCATCCAGCCAAGTGCCCTGGCTCAACTGCTGGGACTGGGCGGACAGACACGACTTGTCGATGCCGCCCGGCGGCCCCATCAAGAAGCAGTGCTTCCATTTGTTCTTGAAAATGATGTAGTGGCACAGGTCGCACGTGGCCTTCTTCTTGCAACGCCTCCAGTGCTTCCTCTGACTGTCATTGTCCATAAACGACAAAGTGCTGAAGGCAAGAGTCTCGGCTGCTGACTGCACCATGGTTTTCTTCTTGCGTGAGGGGGCTGTCTGAACTCCTTTTCCTGGTGCCGTGGTCTGTAGAGGGGCATGTTTCCCCATCGCTTTTCCCGCCAAACGGAGCACGTAACTAGGAGAAATGAAAGAGCAGCTAACTCAGTGCTCCTGAGGCTGGGGCCTCCGAGGCACCCCCGCTGCCATGAGCCGAAATGGCTACGGACGAAGGCGACGCGAAGTAAGTCCGCCGGCGCACCAGCTTGCTCAGAGTGAGGGGGCCCGAACGGTCATACTTCTTCCCTGCGCGTGCGTGGCTGCTTGGAGGGCTCGGCTTCTGGGGGCAATACTTCGGGGCAATACGCAATACTCGGGAACCATACATGGGGGCAATACATGGGGGCAGAACTTTGGGGCAATACATAGGGGCAAGACTTGGGGGCAATACTTGGGGGCAATACTAGAGGGCAATACTTGGGGACAATCCATGGGGACAATACATGGAGGCATTACTTGGGGTAATGCATGGGGGGCAATACATGGGAGCAACTATAGATGGGAGCAGTGCGTGGGGCCACTACGCTCACGCACCGTTCTCGCCACCGCCGCCCCCCCAGACTCTTATCCGCAAGAGCGGGGTGCTACGTTATCATTCCACCCATTCGGCCATCATCAACATTGCAGTGTCGCTAGCAGCTCATACCCTGAACTATGTCTTCAGACTGACCCCTCCCCGACACGTGCACCATATTATAGAACCACGCGCTCCCATGGCCGCGATTCCTCCCATTCCGCGAGGCCACGGCCCAGTAAACAAATATGTTAGCCAGCATGGCCACCAAACAGTGATTTCTTGCCATCTAGGTGGTGCCATCCAGTGGTGCAAGATATGTGGTGCAATATATGCTATGTGCGCAAGTTGGTCCAATCTATGTGGTGCAATCTAGGGGGGGCTCGACCCGCGGCGGGGGCTCTGGGGCGCCCATGGACCCCTCGCGGCCTCTCGGTGGCCCCACGCGTCCAGAGACGGCAGCGAGCGGGGCAGCGGCAGCGAGCGAGCGGACGGCGGCGGCGGCGGCGGCAGCCGCGGCGACGACGACGACGACGACGACGACGACGACGACGACGACGGACGACCGACGACCGACGACCGACGACGACGACGACGAACGACGGACGACCGACGACGACGACGACGACGACGACGACGACGACGACGACGACGACGACGACGGAGACGGACGACGACGACGACGACGACGACGACGACGACGACGACGGCCGACGACGACGACGACGACGACGGCGACGACGGCGACGTCCACGACGACGACGACGACGACGTCCACGACGACGACGACGACGACGTCCACGACGACGACGACGACGAACAACCACCGACGACCGACGACGACGACGACGACGACGACGACGTCCACGACAACGACGACGACGACGACGACGAAGACGACGTCGGCGACGAAGACGACGACGAAGACGACGACGAGGAGGAGGACGACGACGACGACGACGACGACGGCGGACGACGACGGCGGACGACGACGGCGACGACGACGGACGACGACGGCGCTAAGCCCACCTGAGCCACTAACCCTAACTCTGACCTCAACCCCAACCCCTAACCCTTGACCCCTAACCCATAAGCCCTAGACCGAGCCCAAACCCTAGACCCCGAACCCCATGCCCCCTAACCCTAACCCTAAATCTCACCCTAACCCTCACTCCAACCCTTACTCTCACCTTAACCCGAGCCCTTTACCCTGACCCTCACCGTAGCCCTAACCCTAACCATAGCTTTAACTCTAACCCAAAACCGACTGCCCAACTCCAACCCCGAAGCCCTAAACCCTAACCCTTACCTTGAACCCCTAAACTTAGACACTACTATCCTAGCCAAGCCCCTAGCCCCATAACCCGAACCCTACCCCCTAACCCTGACCCGACCCCCCTAACCCGAACACCTTTGTCCTAACCACTACCTTAACACCCTAATCCTACCACCCTAACCCTAACCTCTGACACCGATCTTAACACCATAAACCTAACCTGCCACCCTAAACTTAACCTTCCTGACCCCAATCCCCTGCCCTTGACCCGACCCTCTAACTCGAATCCCAACACCATAACCCTAACCCCCTACGCCTAGCTTCCCAAAGCCTACCACCTTACATAACCCTAACTCTTATAGACCCCCTGAGCCTAACCCTAACACCGTAACCCTAACACTACCACCTTAACCCTATACCCTTGTCACTATCACCTTAGCCATATACCCCCTAACCCTAACCCTCATAACCGAACCCCTACCCCAATGCCAATCCTAACACCCTAACCATGATAATGACCCCCTAACCCTAACCCGACCCTTCGAACCCGACCACCGTAACCCGAACCCCCTAACCCGCACCCTAATTTAACTTAACACCTTACCCCTATCTATATGCACGCTTGGACGGGAAGGGGGTGGATTAAGGCGGCTCCCCCTCTTTAAGAGGGGGAGCCGCTGCCCGCCACTCGCAACCGAGGAGGGGAATCGGCGGGGGGAGGACCGACGAGGGAAAAAAGACGAGCGCTAACCAAAGGCAAGCCAGGAGGGGCACGCAGCAGAGAGGCACGCGGCTCCCATGGACCCCCGCCCCCGCGGCTGGTCCACGTGCTCTGGAGGCGCGCTGGCCTGCCCCGCCCCCCCCCCCCGCCCACTTTCCGAGGTTTCCCGTGCGCGTGCCCGAGGCTCGGCGGGTACTTGTGCCTCTGTGTGTGTGTGTGTGGGTGTGTGTGTGTGTGTGTTGTGTGTGTGTGTGTCTCTGTGTGTGTGTGTCTCTGTGTGTACGTGTGTGTGTGTATATGTGTGTGTCTGTGTGTGTTTGTGTGTGTGTGTGACTGTGTGTGTGTGTGTGTGTGTCTGTGTGTGTCTGTGTCTGTGTGTTCCTTCCTTCCCGGCAGGCAGGCAGGCCGCCCGAGACATCCCCGACGCCCGGGCGCGAGCGGGGCCGTGCATGCCCCCCCCCCACCACCGGGCGGCTGCCTCCCGGGGTGCCGACGCCACGGCGTCTCCCTCGAGGCACTCCCGCGGTCTGCGAGGCCGGGCGCGAGGACGCCGCGACGTCCAGGTGCGAGTGAGGCCGACTGCGAGCGCGTCCGAGAGCGAAGCGAGTCTGAGTACGAGCGAGTCTGAGCGCGAGTGGGTCTCTCATCGCGGGTGAGTCTGAGCACGAGTGGGTCTGCATGCAAGCAGGCCTGAGCATCAGTGAGTCTGAGCGCGAGCGAGTTGAGCGAGGTGCAGGAGGATGTGAGTGAGTCTGGGCGTGAGCGGGTCCCCGCATGAGCGGGTCCGAGTGAGGAAGAGGAGCTTCCGGAGAGGGAGGTGAAGTGTGAGCCGGAGGCGTCTGAGTAATGAAAATAATCTCATCTTAGGATACGTTGAATGAATGCTTGAGCGTCCCAAGGCCGCTGGAGCCGCGTCTCTGGGCAGCGCACAAATCATAGCAGGTAGCAACTTTACCAGCTGGGGGGCACAATATACCGAGGGTTGAAGAGTGATGCATCTTTCGCCGCCCGGAGCGCTGCCCCACCCCTGAGAGAGGAAGGGGGGTCCTCCCTTTACAACTTCGGGGCTACCACTACATGAGATGGGGTCGGAGGATCGCACAGCATCGCCGACGCATCGGCGATGCGCTGGCGACGTCGGAGATGCACCGGCGACGTCGGCGTGGAGAAACTCGGGCTCAACGCCGGATGCACTGGCGATGCGGCGCGAGCCTCTGACCCAGAAGACTCGGACTCCATCTGTGAGGCCTCGATTCCAGGAGTCCTGAACCACCTATCGCAGGTCTCCGGGCCGACGGCCCGGAAGAGCACCCCGGCCCAGCAGCGCCGCTGCTCGTCCTGCACCGGGTACTCCCACTTCCAGGGCTCGGCGCAGGTGTCCCTGATCAGCCCGAGCGGGGCCTCCGCCGTCGTGGGCTCGTGGAAGTCGTGCGAGCGGCGCTCCAGCAGCTCCTTCACGGTCGCCCCCTCGCCCTGCAGCCTGCTCGGGACGGCTTCGGGCTGCGCGCACGCACAGCCGCCCCGTGGGCCCCGCTGGCCCCACCGGGCCCCCCGAGCAGCCAGGAGCCTGCAGAGGCGAGCCAGGCCTGCCTCGGGTGGGGGGGGGGGGGGGCTGCCGGCGCGCGGCCCGAAGCCCTGCCGGCTCCTTCACGACCTTCCCCTCGCCCCGCAGCCTCGTGGCCACCACCTCGGCACGCTCGCCGCGCAGGTTCTTCTGATCCACCACCTTCCAGCCGTGCCTCAGGAGCAGGCCCACGACCTCCCGGGCCTCCTCCGGCCGTGCGCCGTAGCGCACGGGCTCGCGGGCCGCCACGTGGAACAGGGTGTTGTTCTCCGCGTCGACGGCGGAAGGAGGAAGAGCGGCGCAAACAGCGCGGGCCTCCGAGAGGTCTCAGGTCCGCTCCGAGGTGGCTCCCCGGGTGGCCACGGAGCTTTCCAGGAAGACCCGGAGGAGGCCCCCCAACAGAGCCCAACAGACTCCTAGGAGAGCCCCAAGAAGGGCTCCAGAGCGTCAGCATCGTCGTCGCCGCCGCCGCCGCCGTCCCCCTTCAGGGTCGGCGGCACCGGCCATAAGGCCTTCCCAATAGGACGAGCATGATGTCATGATAGGACTTGCTCCGGATCCGTTCCAAGACTCCCAGGGTACACCCGGCGGCCCTTGCTTCGCTTCTGCAGCCCGTGTGGACCACGAGGACATCTGGAAACTCCTGGGAATCTTGGAACGCACCATTATCGTGACCCCTTACCCGTCTGAGGAAACACGAACTGTCGGAGGTCCGCGCAGATTTCCGTGGATCGGAGCTGGGCCCCCTGGCGGCGCACCCGGCGCCGCCCACGGCGCGCGCCGCGCGCGAGGAAGGCGAATCTTAGAGGGAAAGACAGGAACCTCCTCGATCGCGTGTTGCTAGACTTAGGTCGAGCATGTCCTCCTAGAGACTTGCCAAAAAGTAACCAGCAATAATCCAAAAGCAGGAGAAATCGTCACCAGACAATGTTTCAACTATTCTTCAGCATTCCTCCTGCACAGGTACATGCCCGCTTTCATGCCAGAAGTGTCCTTGGCCCGAGGTGCACCCAGGATTTCCACGGCGGCCCCCACGGCCTGCAGAGCACCCCTCACGAGGCCCAGGGGGAGATAAGGTGTTACCGTGGCCCCTTGGTTGTTAGTGCGTGCGGCCCGGTGAGTGTTAGTATGGCCAGGGTTCCTTCGGAGCCTATTGACCAACGAGTACGGTGAGGGGGGGGAGTCTCCAAAGAGCCTCCCCCCCCCCCTTCACCGAAGAGCCTCTCGGAAGAGCCTCTGGGGGCCGACGAAGAGCCTCTTGGAGCCGCCGAAGAGCCTCTTGGAGCAGCCGAAGAGCCTCTTGGAGCACCCGAAGAGCCTCTTGGGCTCTCCGAGGCCTCCAGGGTCTTCAAGGAGCCCGCCAAGGAGCCCTCCAGAGGCCTCCAAGGAGCCCTCCAGTGCCTCCCATTCCTCCGCACTCCGTCGCACTCCTCGGCAGTCTTCCGCGCTTCACTCCAGTCCTCCCCCCTCTCCGCACTCCTCCCCACTCCTCTGTACCTTTGCGCACTTCACCGTACTCCTCGGCATCCCTCCCCACTCCTCGAAACTCCATCCATCTTGATTTTCGGCGTTCCTCCCCACTCCTCTGGAGTTCTCCCCACTCCATCGCACCACTCTCTCCGCCTCCCCATTCCGTGGCACTCCCCCTCCTGCCTCCTCCTCGTTCCTCCCTCGCTCTCCCTCCTCCCTCCACCCTCCTCCCCCCTCTCTCCTCTCCGTCCCTCCCCATTCCATTGCACTCCTCGGCACTCCTCGGGAGTCTTCCCCACTCCATCGCCTCCCTTCTTCTCCCCATTCCATGGCACTCCTCGTCCTTCTCTTTCCCTCCTCATTTCCTCCTTCTCCCTCCCTCCTTCCCTCTCTTTCCCTCACTACTGCTACGGACTAACTAGTAGCTGCTAGTACTAGTACTACCTACTGCTACGGACTAGCTTTCCCTTCTTTCCCTCCCCTACTGCTACTAGCTGCTTTACTCCTTCTCCCTCCCCTCCTTCTCCCTCCCTCTCTCCCCCTCGTTCCCTCCCTACGACTACTACTAGTAATAGTACTCGGATTCGCTAGTAGCTGCTCGCGACTAGCTACTAGCTACTAGCTACTAGCTACTAGCTACTACTACTACTACTACTACTACTACTACTACTACTACTACTACTACTACTACTACTACTCCGCCTACTACTACGACTACAACTACAACTACAACTACAACTACTACTACTACTACTACTACTACTACTACTGCTGCTGCTGCTGCTGCTGCTACTACTACTACTACGACTACCACTACAACTACCACTACCACTACCACCACTACTACTACTACTACTACTACTACTACTGCTACTACTACTACGACGACGACGACGACGGCTACTACTGCTACGACTACTACCACTACTACTAAAACTATTGCTATTGCTAGCGCTACTACTACTAATAATAATGATAAGACTGTTACCACTACTACGACGACCACTGCTAATAATAAGACGACGACGACGACGACTACTAGTACTATTTCTAGGACTAGTAGTAATAGTACTA
>CAUYUJ010000763.1:0-10000 GCA_963575745.1 Prorocentrum cordatum | reverse complement strand
AAGCTAAGCTAAAGCTAAGCTAAAGCTAAGCTAAAGCTAAGCTAAAGCTAAGCTAAAGCTGAGCTAAAGCTGAGCTAAAGCTGAGCTACAGCTGAGCTACAGCTAAGCTACAGCTAAGCTAAAGCTAAGCTAAAGCTACAGCTACAGCTAAAACTAAGCTGAAACTAAGCTAAAGCAAATCTAACGCTAAGCTAACGCTAAGCTGAAGCTAAGCTAAAGCTAAGCCAACGCTAAACTAAAGCTAAGCTAAAGCTAGCTAAAGCTAAGCTAAAGCTAGGCTAAAGCTAAGCTAAAGCTAAGCTAAAGCTAAGCTAAAGCTAAGCTAAAGCTAAGCTAAAGCTAAGCTAAAGCTAAGCTAAAGCTAAGCTAAAGCTAAGCTAAAGCTAAGCTAAAGCTAAAGCTAAAGCTAAAGCTAAAACTCCCAGGGGACTGGGGGAACCGCGGGGCGGGGACTGGGGGAACCGCCCGGGCGGTGTGCACTGCCCGGCCCCTTTAAGCTAAGAGAGTAAGAACCCTTCTAGGCAGAGCCTAGGTAGGGAAAAACATATTCAAAAAATAGCCCCCAGACTATTTTCGGATTATGTTTGGGGTATTTACTAGTTTTCGTCGAAAATCCCCCTGTAGGGGGACAGGCCCGACTTAAGGATAGGGTGGAGGGCTTCTTGGAAGGAGGCTGCCTCTCAGGAGGCGGCGGCCGGAGCACCTGCAGACGGGGCCTGCGCCGTCCAAGAAGCGAGGTGCTTCTGGGAAGCCTCCCCCCCTCCCCCTATATCCTTAGGTCGGGCATGCCCCCCTGCAGGCGGATTTTGGACGAAAGATACGAAATAGTCAAAGCATACCCCCGACAATGGATAAAGAAATAGTCCAAGCATCGTCCCCAGGCTACTTCTGGACTACTTTTGAGTATTCCTCCTGTAGAGGGACGTGCCCGACGTAACCCTGCCCCCCTCCGCGCGTGGCGGAACGCTGCCCCTCCCCCTCCTCCTCCTCCTCTCCCTCCTCCCCCTCCCCCTCCTCCTCCTCCTCCTCCTCTCCTCCTCCTCCTCCTCCTCCTCCTCCTCCTCCTCCTCCTCCTCCCCCCTCCCCCTCCCCCTCCCCCTCCTCCTCCTCCTCCTCCTCCTCCTCCTCCTCCTCCTCCTCCTCCTCCTCCTCCTCCTCCTCCTCGTCCTCCTCCTCCTCCTCCTCCTCCTCCTCCTCCTCCTCCTCCTCCTCCTCCTCCCCTGATCGCCCAGCACATCCCGCACGGCGCCCGCGTCGAGGCCCCGCACGGCCCAAACCAGCTTCGCGGCGGGGTCGCTCGACCGGGGCAGCGCGGAGAAGCTGCCGGCGATCCTGGGGCTGCGCGCGGGCGCGGGGCGGTGGACGACACACACACACAAACACACACACACACACACACACGCACACACACACACATACACCCACACACACATACACATACATACACACACACACACACTTTTTGCGTCGGCGGCTGGGCAGAGTCACTGCGCTGGCGGAGTAGCGCACGCACGCACACACCAACAATAACAAAATAACAACATAACACACCAACAAAACAAGCACGCACGCACGCACACACACACACACACACACACACGCACACGCACACACACACACCAAAAACGACAAACACACAAACAAACACACACTAACAAAACAAACACAGACACACAACAACACACACACAGTCACACACATATATCTATATATATATATATATATACACAAGAACACGCACACACACACACACAACGCACACAACGCACACTCAGAAGCCGCGCCCAGACGGCCCGTGACGGCGCAGTGGCACACCCTCAGCAGAGACAAACACGTGCGTGAAGGAAACAATGCACGGCAAATGCTGCGAGACACTGCCGCGAAGAGCACCGCCCGACCTCGTGCTGCGGCGCGAGCGTGGGCGGCCCGGCTCCGCGCCGGAGGAGGGGGGGAAAAGGTCGAGCGAGGGGAAATAGAGGCCTCCTGGATGGGGTCGGAGCAGGTGGCTCCTACTCCTCCTCCTCCTCCTCCTCCTCCTCATCCTCCGCTTCCTGCCCCCACTCCTAGTCCTTTCGATCAGGGTCGGCGGCACCGGCCGTCAGGCCTCTCCAATAGAGGCCTCCTGGATGGGGTCGGAGCAGGTGGGGTCGGAAGATCGCGCCGCATCGACGATACATCGGCGATTCATCGCCGATGCATCGGCGATGCACCAGCAATGCACTGGCGACGTCGGCGGTGCATCTGCTACATCAGCGTGGAGAACAGTGGGCCCCACATCGAGCCGCGTCGCCGATGCATCGCCGTTGCATCGGCGATGCATAGGCGATGCGGCCCCATCCTTCGGCTCAATCTGCACGACCCCATCTAGGAGGCCTAGAGGGAAACAGACCCAGCTACCATGACCTCAAGCCCGATTCGGGTGCCATGAGCTGGATTCGTCCGGAGCAAACCCAGGATCGAGCCCGATTGCCCAGACTCATCCCGGGCCAACAGCCTGTGTGTATGCCCCCCCTGGCTTCCCGGGGGCGATGAGGGACACAGATTCGCCTCCTGTAACTGGGCAGGGTCGTTCATGAACTTGGAGGCCTGGAAAGTGGCACCAACAACACAGGGGGTTGCCTCCACAGGGGGAAGACGATCCTAGATTTCGGTGTTGGTGGTAATATTTCGGCCACCTTGGAAGCCAGAATATTACCACCATCACCGAGATCGGGATATTCTTCCCTCGGTGGATGCACACCGCCGATATTGGTGTTGGTGTCAATCTCTAGGCCTGCGATGAACCTCCTTTTTGAATGGAAATACTTAGTTTTTGCGCGGGATTCGATTGACGGGTTTGGACCGAAAGCGATACTGGGAAAACAGTTCGTCCCCCGCGGCGGCCACTGCTGGGGTTCCGGATTCTCCGGACTCTCTAGAAGGATTCCTGAGGATTCGCAGGATTACTCAGGACAGGATTCCGAATAATCCCTGGGAGGCATAAAAGTATGTCCAAGGAGTCCCTAGGAATCCTAACAGGAAAACCTGGGAGGGCGACGATGAAGCGCATGCCAGGAATTCTAGTTTCCACTTTCTCACCAGACAACTAGAAACACAGCAAGGTGGATCTGCACCAGCATCCTTGCACGAAGGTGCTCGAAAATCCTCCCGCGTGCAGGGTGGCCCACGGCAGATTATGCGCTGGGGACAACAGCCACCCAGCAATATCCCATGCACGGCGAAGAATAGTGAGTACATAATTCCACGCGCGACAGCAGCCGAACGAACTCACCACCACGATGGCGGGCCCCGACTGCGCATGGTCACCCGCGCGATGCCCATATGAAGACGACGACGATTCCGACGGCGACGACGAGGAAGGCGACGCGCACACTCTATCGGAGATGCAGCGGACTATAGTGCAATCCTCTTCCACGGAAGCTTCAGGGGGGCCCGGGAGGCACGATCCGCGGGGAGAAACAACCACCCAATAGAGCCTCGCACGGCGAGCCATCGTGCGGAAATAATTGCCACGCGCGGCCAGCGAGGAACAAGATCAGCGCACAGCTATGGGGGGATCATACTGCGCGCGTGCCTTGCGCGGAACCCATGTGAAGACGGTAACGACCACGATCATCGCCCGCCGAGAGCTGTGGGGGGTGGGGTAGGGGTGCAGCATGAAAGATCTCCTCTGCGGTTGCACGACACTTGGGTGGAGCTCCCTATGGGGCCGAACTTGGCGGGGTAACGCATGCGGACTGTGCCACTCGGGTCTGCTCCCTCATTGGGCCACGAAGCGTGTGAAAGGTGTCTCGGAATGGGCGAGGGGACACAGGCGGACTGTGCCACCAGGGCATTGGTGGGGCTCCCTGTGGGGCCGATGGCAGATGGATGCATGGGAGGAGGGAGGAGGGAGCGGGCGGAGGAGGGAGGAGTGACGCGGGGCGCTGTCTTCTCAATACGAGGACCCAATTCCACAGGACGGTGGGACGAAACCAAGACATCGCATGTCTGGCCAGACTGGGACTGTGAAATACCAGGACGCTGCCACGCCTGAGAAAGCCGCGGCCGCAGGCGAAGTATTCTCCACTCTTGAAAAGCAATTCGAGTACCTCTAACCCTTTGGAAGCAGGCCTCGATGAAGAGGCCAAAACAAGTAGGGACAAATGAGGGTGTTCTCAACAGATGTATCGAACCAAACCACAGGTATCGATTTTCCCTGAAGCCAAAATCGGTGACCCGAATTATGCTACGTCACTGTGTCATTAGGCCGAAGGGGATAAGAAGAGAAAACGCGCCATCAACATCCACTTTGGGCGCTCCGTGCGGAATTCCTGGATCTGCGCTGGACCTCACTCCCTGGCGCGCGGAGCGAGCCAGGGGCGGCGCTGGAGGCGCCGCCTGGGGACCCAGCGCGGATCCAAGAAACCTGCGCGGAGCCCCAAAGTTTAACTTTATGCAATATTTGTTCCTCGATATTTGTTGCCCGGGGAATTCTTCGCCTTCTCGGGCCAAATTGGGCAGAGAGTGGTGGTCTGCAGAGTCTTGGTTGCTCCTGGGACCTGGCCTTCAGTCGGGCGTCTGCAACGGGTTTATCCTCGTCCCAGCCCCGTCCGACATACGAGCGGTGGAGAAGGCCCAAATGGGGACACCAAAAGGTACCGATACCGCTGCTCCCCGGACCTCTCCTGGGGTGCGTTCTGACCAGAATTTCGAGGCGAATCCAGCGGTGGCGACGAGGGCCTCCCAGGAGGCCCGAAAGGGGGAAAAGGGAAGGAGGGTAGCAGAATGGATACCTTTTCTCCTCTGACCGAAAGCCTCCAGGAACTCCCACGACCATCAAATCCAGGCGGTGCGACAGTCGGGATGGTCCGGTGATCTCGGTCTTTAGCCTCTGGGGGGGCCGCTTCCTGGCTCCGGGACCGCAGAGGAGGAGGAGGAGGAGGAGGAGGAAGGAGGAGGAGGAGGAGGGAGGAGGAGGAGGAGGGAAAGGCTTCAAGATGTGGCCGAGATCCCTGGGGGCGTGCCGACGTCACAAACAGAAATGCAACGCCGGAAGAGAAAGGGAATCCTCCAAACGCCCTTCACGACGACGAAGCCGACAGCAACGCCCACAAGGTCTGGGGGTCAAAATCGGCCCCCAAGCCATGAGGGGTGGGTTTCGAGGACAGTCTGCTCGTGACCACGAGGAGCCTCCCCAACCGGCTCTACAGGCGGATTCTGGGCGAAAATAAAAGATAGTCCAACAACATTCGAAACTAGTCAAACATACTCGGGAAATCGTCCCCATATTGTTTGGTCGACTATTCTTGAATGTTCCTCTTGCAGAAAGACATGCCCCACGCGAGGCTCATCCTGGATCGAGATCGGAACCGAACTGTGTGGGCATCGGATCGGATCGAACCGGACCGCGAGCAGCCCTTCTGGACGCCCGAAATGGGTACGGAAAGAATGGGTACGATGCCCAACAGCAGTTCCTGTTCATTTTGAGCAGAACTCGCTGTCCGCGCCGCCGCGGCATGTGTCCATTCGAGACAGAAGGCCGCCTGCCCAACAGCGGCCGCTGTTGGTTTGGGACAACATTTGTTGTTGGGCATTGTACCCATTCTTTCCGTGCGCGTTTCGGGCGTCTAAAGCCCTGGAAGCCGACGACGCCCGGCGGCCACGACGGCGGTCGGCGGGGCGAGCGGCGGCGACGACGGGATCCGATCGACGGCGGCCGTCGACGGGCGGCCACGGGCCAAGGCCTCCGACGCCACGAGGCATTCGCAACGCGGACCCGCGGAGGCCTGGGCCCCTGCCTCGGGGAGATGTGCTCCTCGTGCTGGGCCGTCCTGCCGCGGCAGCCCCGGGGCCTGGAATCCCGAGGCAGTGCGGTGACGGCCCGCGCGGCGACCTCGAGATCCCCCAAGAGACCTCACCGCACGGTCCCGTCACCGCACGGTTTTTTTTCTGGGACCCTGGAGGCCCCATGTCGCCCGAGACGTCCTCGGAGAGGGACCCGAGTCCCGAAACCGTGCGGCGACCACGACTCCCCACCGACTCACCGCACGGTGTGGTCACCACCCCGTTTAGGGGCCCCCGACGCTCTCTCGGCAGCCCCGGGGGGGGGCCCGGCGAGGGCCCTCCGGGGCAGACGCTGCACCAACAAGGAAGCGCCCGCCGTGCCTCCTGCCACGATGCGGGCGGGCCTGCAGATGGCGGCCGTCCACTCCCGACCTGCTTCTTGCTTCGGTGAAGCCCTGCAGAACGCATCTATGCAGTCGCCCTTGATTGGACAGGACACGCGAGAGGGCACAAGACCCTTCCGAGGGCCACATCGCCACAGGAATGCAGGAGGCACGGGCCGCGAGACACAGGGCACAAGGTTGCCCTTGCTTTGGCAGGGCCGCCCTACCACTCCGGGCCGACTGTCATGCTCCGCGCTGCTTGCTATCATCTTCTGAATCCCGCAGGTGTGCGGAGCCCTCCTCGGGGGTGAGAGAGAGAGGCTCGACGAGCTGGTTTTTCTTCTTCGACCATCGTCGAAAAAAAAAGCGTAGACACGCCCGAGCGATGCCAACCTGCCCGGGTCGGGGCCGCGCCGCCCGCGGTCCGCGGCGGGGGCGCGTACGTGCGCGCGGGCGCGCCCTCCGCGCCGACCGGCCGCCGCGCCCAGCCCAGCCCGCCAGCCGCGGCGGCCACGCCCGCGGCCTGCAGGGATCGGGCCGGGCGAAAGGGGGGGATAGCAAAGGGGGGGGGTTGAGAATCAGCTCGCGTAGCTGATTTTCCCAGCGCCTCCCGGCGCCGGAGGCTGCTACGCATCGAGGAATCAATGGGCCCCTCGGTGAGGCCGAAACCAGCTGCATGCAGCAGATTTCGTAACCCCCCTTTCCCAATCCCCCCCTTTCGTCCGGCCCGAAGGGAGAGCCCATGCAAAGAATCGACAAGTCGGCTCGGCGGTCGACGTGCGTCGGGTCGGCGGACCTCGGCGGCAGCCGCGTCGGGAGGAGTCGCCTCGGCGGAGGTCGGCCAGGCAGCAGGCGCCCAGTATGTGAGGCATCGGGGCCCAGATCGGCATCCTCGGTGAAATCGAATCGGCACGGGGGGCCATCGGAAGCGAACCGAACCGAATCGGAGGAGGAGGAGGAGGCGGAGGCGGAGGAGGAGGGGGCGGAGGCGGAGGAGGCGGAGGAGGCGGAGGAGGCGGACGAGGCGGAGGAGGCGGAGGCGGGAGAGAGGAGGAGGAGGCGGAGGAGGCGGAAGGAGGAGGAGGAGTCGAAGTGCATGATCCCCGCGACCTGGCGCGCGAAGGCGCGCGCCAGGCCCGCGGCGGCCGCCATGGCGCGCCCTGCCGCCGCCGGGGGGCGCTGGGCGCGGCCCGGCCGCGGGCCCCTCGCGGCCCTCGAGGCTCGCTGCGCTGGCCGCGGCGGCGGCCCGACCGCGCCTGCGAGGCCCCGCCGAGAGGCCACGGGCGGGCGCCCCGCCACCCCGCGGCCTCTCGCTCGGGCGCACACGCCCCGCGCCGGCCTCGGCCTCGCGCGCGCGCGCCTTGCCCCGCACGGTGGGTCCACCAGGGATGCTCTCGAGAAGAGGAGGAGGAGGAGGAGGAGGCGGAGGAGGAGGAGGAGGAGGAGGAGGAGGAGGAGGAGGAGGAGGCGGAGGAGGAGGAGGAGGGGGAGCGGCGCCGAGTCCCGTGGTAGCACGCGCTCCGGGGAGGCTTCGCCCCGTGAGGTGGGGGCGGAGGGCAGACCCCGCGGGCGCGGAGACCCGCAGAGGCGGCGGCCGCAGCACCCTCCTCTCGAGAGGCCCCGAGGGGGCGTCACGGGCGTAATCCCGGATCTACCCGTGAGGGCTAGGATTAGGTCGGAAGTGTCCCCCTACAGGCGGACCTTTGGCAAAGCATTGAAACATACCCCCAACATATTCCAAAAATGTGCCAACATTGCAAAACAAGTCGTCAACTGACTATTCGTACTACTTTCGAATTGTCCTCCTGTAGAGGGACAGGCCCGATTTACGTTAGGAGGCAACTACTGGGAGGTCTTCGTCCGAAGGATTAAGGAGGATCGCGCCCCCTTGGGGGGCTGTTGCGCCAGAGAGGGCCTCGGAGCAAGCGGGATTAAGCAGAGGATTCAGCGGGAGCTAGCGGACCAGGGCAAAATCAGAATTTTACCTCCCAGGAGTTGCATCCGAATGAGGGTGGGGGTCGCGGCACTCCCCGAGACGAGGGCCCCCCCCTTCTGGAAGCCCAGAGAGGGAACATCCCTCGAAGATCGGGAGGCCAACAAATAATCACCACGGGCGCTGGGCGGATTCACTGGAATCCAGCCCCCCCAGGGAACCCAGAGAGGGAACAGTTATCGGAGATAAGGAGTCCCCAAAAAGAAGTCGCCACGGGCGGATTCATTGATCTACAGTCAGCCCGTATTGCAAGGACGCACGGTCAGGATGCAAGGGGTCTGGAAGGCCACGTCGACACCTCTCGGGCGGGGCGCTGCCAGCGAAGGTGGCCGAGGATGGGCCGAGGGGGCAAGGATGCGAGGGTAGCCTTGGGAAGTCGCTCGCCATACTACATATGCGGGGTGACTGTACTCGTGAGGGTGAAGTTTGTAGCAACCCTCGAGACGAAGGGCAACACCAGGAAGCCCAGAGAGAGAGAGAGCATCCATCGAAGGTAAGGAGGCCCTCAAAAACAATCGCCCAGGCCAGGCCCCCGCCTCTGCGCCCGGGCGCCTCCCCGCCTACAGTAAGAGCTCGACCACGAGAAGCCTTCCACGAGAAACTCAACCACGAGACCCCCGGACGTCCATTGATTTTTGGTGTGGGGAACCATCGAGTCCAAAGAAACCCAGGGCACCCTGGAGGCAAGCATGGGTCTCCACTGTACAATCAAAACCTGTGGCAAGGACGCGCTGCAAGGAAGCAGAGGCCCTTGGACGGCCCTGGGGTGCCCCAGTTGAAGCTTCTCCAGCGGCGAACTGCCAAGAAACTGTCTGAGGGCGAGGCGCCGCCGGGGGGGCCCCAGCGCGGTTCCGAGGAATCCGCGCGGAGCGCCAAAAGTTTGTGTTTATGGCGTTTTTTCTCCTTCGACTCTCCTCATGGCAACCAGTACAGGCCCTTTGGCATACACCGTGAGCCCCGCGTGCAGCTCAACCCTGCGACCTTCAGTCGTGGATTGAGCAGGGGCCGACCGCCACAGCATCCCAAGAGGTATGATACGACATGTTCCCAGAAGGCAACACTAACGATACACTAGGAGAACAACATGTTCTTTCAACAACAGCAACAGCAACAGCAACAGCAACAACGATGACGATGACGGCGACGGCAACGCCAACAACAACAACAACAACAACAACAACAACAACAACCACAGCACCAACAACAACAACAACAACAAAAACAATAACAACCACAACAACAGCAACGACAACAACACCACAAACAACACCACCACCACCAGCAACAACAATATCAACGACAACAGCATCAACACCAACACCATCAACACCATCAACAACAACAACGAAAACACCACCGACAACAACAACAACAGCCACAACAACACAACAGCAACACCACCACCAACAACAACAGCAACAGCATCAGCAACAGCAACAGCAGCAGCAACAACACCAACAACAACAACACCAACAACAACAGCACCAACACAAACAACACCAACGACAACGTCAACACCACCAACAACAACCATCTGTCTCTACATAAGACAAGGTCCGCAATCATGCTCCATCGTGCTATCTAAGACAACGCTGCGCCACTGCTCAACTGGGGGCTGCTCTCACAACAACAGCCATCTTTCAGTTCAGAAGACGAGGTCCGCCATTCTGCTCTAAGAACAAGCCCGACAACGATGATAAGATAACGCTGCGCCACTGCTCGACTGGAGGCTGCTCTTATAACAACAACCATATGTCTTTACGGAAGACAAGGTCCGCCATCGGGTTCTAAGGACAAGCCAGACAACAATTTTAAGATAACGCTGCGCTACTGCTCGACTGGAGGCGCACGGCGCAAG
>CAUYUJ010000762.1:56046-109730 GCA_963575745.1 Prorocentrum cordatum | reverse complement strand
TCGACCTCCTCCACCTCCTCCTCCTCCTCCTCCTCCTCCTCCTCGTCGACCTCCTTGGGTTGATCGCGGAGAAAGCCTGTAGTTGTCCAGTTTGAACCAGTCGAGGAAAGACAACTTGGCGCCGGGCTTCAGTATCCGGAAAATCTCCTGCAGCAACTTATCCAGGTCCTGGACGTACCTATAAGAGCGGCGGCTGGTTCTGTCAGACTTTCGGCCGCTGGGGCCGTCAGGACGACTCAGGACATGACGCTGGCACTGGGAAAGGATCGAGAGCTTCAGGGGCCGTGGACTTGAGACGATCTGTTCGTCGGAAGTCTGTGGAGTCACAACGTGGCTCCCCAGAGGTCTGGATCCCTTCCTGGGGAACGGCTCTGCATCCTTTTTTCTGTTCAGAACGGCTCGCCAAGCAAACCAGGAGAACCCCAAGAGCCGCCCTGCGATAGGACAACTCATGAAGTGAACCGTGGCCTGAAAGGGAGACTGCTCACGCTAAAGGTAACGTAGTTCCCCCTCCCCCTGCGCCGGCCGCAGGCCAGAGGATACGAGCGCTGCCCGCCCGGGACACGGGCGCCGCCCGCCCCGCAGCGGCCGCGGTCGGTCTGGGGCGGCCCTCGCTGCTGGGCATCGCCCCCGCCCTGTTCCGCCCTGTGAGGCCCCCCGTGCCCTCGTGGCGTGCGCACTCGCTTTCGCCCCCGTGGGATGCCGAGCGCGCAGGGTCTGCGTGGGTTCGGTGTCGACACTGCGCATGCCAATTTTGTGTTTCGCCCCTTCCCTTTGAGGAATTCCCACCTCAGGACCAGGGCACATCGCGGACGGCATCGTCGTTGCGCCCCACCCGGGCGACTGGGCGACTCTCTTCCCTTTCCTCCTTGGCGAGGATCATCGGCCTCAGCCACTCCGGTGGAAACCATCATAGGCCCCACCCCCTCGGCAGCTGCCATCATAGGGGCTACCGGGGGTCCCGCTCCCATTCTTAACACTTTCACCTTACGGCGCCATTGCCAATGGAGGGTCGAGGCTCTCCCTACAGCCCCATCGGCCAACGAAGACGGCCGTAGGAAGGGGTGCCAACGTACCTCCACAACTCAGACCTTCAAGACCTTCAGGCACCAATTGCCACCATTCAATGTTTTCCTCCTCCCCCCTCCTCCTCCCAGCTCCCCCCTCCCTCCCCCTCCCCCTCCCTGCTGTTCCTCTCTCCTCCTTCCCCTTTTCGCCCTCCTCATGCTCCTCCTCATCGTCCTCTCCCTCCCTGCTGCTCTGGAGGGTAGGCGGAGGAGGAAGAGAAGAGAGAAAGGAACATGTTTTACAATGTTCGCCCTGTCTGGGCCTCCTCCGGAACTCTCGTCGCCCCAGCCGTATTCTCCCTGAAACCCCGTTCCAGAACAGGTCTGGCGCTCGAGTTTGACAAAAGGTTTTCGAACTTCTTAGAACTTTGCTCCTGAAACTGTGTCTTCTTATGTTTTACCCTCAAGCGGCTAGCTCCATCGGACCTGCAGCATCACTCGAGAATTCGCAGTGCCGGGCAAATCTTCGGGGCGTCAGGGCGGCATCCAAAACCAACACTGCCCTCGAACGGCTGCTCGAATCCACGGTGGCTTCGACGGCGACCGACTCGGGCTTACGCGGACCGCCAGGGCGGCACGCAGTACATTGACAACATAGGCGCGCACGCGCGAACTTGTGCGGGCAGCTTAGCGAATGCCGTCGCAGTCGAACCCGTTCTTCTGCGTCGCCCAGGTGGTAGCAGAGGATTTGAGAAGAGGTCTCCAGCCCCAGGAAGAGGGGTACGTGAGCGCCTGCACGTGGTACAAGGCGTCGAACGTCTCGTTCGTAAACGGCAAGGGCTTGTTGTAGTTCCCCTCGACGAACTGAAGCTGAGACCCGTGCATCCCCTCGGCCTTGGCGTGCTCCTCCGCCATCCGTATCTGCGTCTTGTCGATGTTGAGGCCCACCACCTTTTGGAGGGAGAAAGGCAGCATAGATCTGAACTCTCCAAACTTCGAGCGGATTCATCGGGATCGGCGCTGGGCCCCGCCCCCTCCCTGGCGCGCGGAGCGCGCCAGGGGCGGCGCCAGAGGCAAGGGGGGCCCGGCGCCGGTCCTGAGAAATCTGCGTTGGGCTTTGAGCTTTGCTCTGTTTACTCAGCCTTGCTTCCTCGAACCTTGGCCCCCGTGTACTTTGCGACGTGGTGCGCGATGCGCCCCCTGCCGCAGCCCACGTCGAGGACTTGCTTGCCCGCGCCCACGTCGAGCTTGTCGGCCATGCCCTTCTCCTCCCACAACACCTGGTTGCCAAACACTCCGAGACTCAGATCCATGACGGGTGGGATGTACATCTTCTCCACCTCGCCGATGGCGCACAAATGATTCACTACCTGGTAATATCCCTTGATGTGCTCCCCATCCTCATCTCCCGTGTAGTTCTCCTTCTCGAAGAGCTCGTACGACTTCAGGAATGTATCCAAGTGTTCCTTCGGCAGAGTGTACAATGCGTACAATGCCTTGGCTGAAGTGGAAGCGCGGTACCACAACACCTTGGGGCTTTGCTGCTCCCACCCGCAGATCCCGGCGAGGGCGGCCACAGCAAGCACGAGCAACGAGGTACACAATCCTGCCGGGAAAAACTACACCGTAAACGATCAACAAGTATGAGATGAACGAGCTGCATAAACATGATCTTCTCGAGGGCCGCACGGATGTATCGGACTGGTGCTGGATCCCCCACCAGGTGCGGCGCCAGAGGCGCCGCCAGGGGGTGTCCGGCGCCTACCAACGAAATCCGCGCGGACCTCGGAATGTTCCAAACGGCGCTAGCGCTTTGAGGTTCTCACTTTGGTCATGCACCGAAGCAACTGGACAAGTGCGCCGAGGTTTCGCCTGACGCCCAAATGGTGGCTGGTCATGGGCGCCTCGCGGGCGCCGTGCGCTGGTTGGGTCCGCCGGGATTTCGCCTGGCGCCCGGCTGGTAGCCGGTCGTGGGCGCCCTGCGCGCTGGGTGGGTTCGCCAAGGCCTCGTGGGGTGACCGCCCGAAAGCGCCTCGTGGGCGCCCCGTGCGCTGGGTCGGTCCGCCGGGTTTCGCCTGGTGGCCGTCCGTGGGCGCCCGTATGGGGTCCGCTGTAGATTGCACCACGCACTCGGCAGCACATGGCTTGCGCCACATGGATTGCGCCACGCAGCTTGCACTGCATCATAGACTGCACGGTATTGCACTACGTACTAGTACACCACACACAGCCTGCACCACATAGCCTACACCACGTACATCGTCGCAGGCCTAGAGATTGACACCAACACCAATTTCGGCGGTGTGCCTCCACCGAGGGAAGAAGATCTCGATCTCGGCGATGGTGGTAATCTTCTGGCTTCCAAGGTGACCGAACTATTACCACCAACACCGAAAATCGAGGATCACCTTCCCCCTGTGGAGGCACCCCCCTGTCTTGGTGTTGGTGCCAATTTCCAAGCCTGCGACATCGCACCACAGAGATTGCACCGAATATATCACGCATCCAGGGTGCAACGATGCACTGTTTGGTGTCCACGCTGGCAAACCTGTTCATGATGGTTTGCTGTTCTTCGATCTTGAGCGTCCAAGACCGCAAGGAGGAGAAGGAGGGAGAAGCATGGCAAACATATCTACGCCCACGCTGGAAGCGGCCGAGGGGTCTGCGTTGGATGGGCCCAAAGAAAAGGGATCAAGAGGGGAGGACGAGGGCAACTCCGTTCAAAATCTGTCCTCGGAACCCTGCCGGGATCGAAACTGGTCAAACTTTCGAGCCGCGTCCAGCCAGGGCGACGAGGGGGCCCCGTTCTCCCCCGTTTTGCCGGCCAGAACCAGTGCTGGGCCACCCATGCCACCTCAGCACCCCAGCTGGACCCAACGCCCACGTATGCCGTAGATCTCTCCCCTCTCGAGTCCGACTGCGGCCATCTCCGCGGGCGAGCGCTGGAACGACCAGGCGCTCGGCGCACGGCAACGCCTTCCCAGGCGGACTGGCCTGAACCAAAATTACTCAAGTGGGCGCCTTCCTAGACTAAACTTTCGGGTCGGACGAAAAGGGGGGGAGGGACAAGAGAAGAAAAGTAGCGAATATAGAGAATGGAGGATTCCCGGACGGGGTACGGGCGATGGGATCGGAGGATTGAGGGGCATCGCCGATGCATCGGCGACGTTGGCGATGCATCGGCGCCGTCGGCGCGATAAGAATCGGGTTCCATATCGAGCCGCATCGCCGATGCATCGGCGACGCGACGCGATCCTCCGACGCCATCTTCTCGGGCCCCATCTGGGAGGCCTGGACAGAATCAGCTCGCGTGGCTGGTTTTCCTGGAGCCTCCTAGCGCCAGGGCCAACATCCACTGGGATCTGGGCCCAAACGAGCCTGCGGAAGCTTGGTGCTGCCGGTCAGCACATTTCTTCCTGCCTGCCCCCCGATTCCATCCCCTCCCCTCCCCCCTCCTCCCTCCCCCTCTTCTCTCCTGATCCTCCTCCTGCTGCTCGTCCTGCTGCCCGACCTGCTGCCCATCCTCCTCCTCCTCCTCCTCCTCCTCCTCCTCCTGCTCCTCCTCCTGCCCCTCTTCCTGCTCCTCCTCCTCCTCCTCCTCCTCTTGCTCCTCCTCCTGCTCCTCCAGATCCTCATCCTCCTCGAAGGAAGATGAAGGGGGAGGGAGAAAGAGCGAGGAGGGACGATACTCAACCCAACATGCATCAAAGATCCTTCGGTACACCCGCCACCCCCAAGTCTACTCCTCAAAGTCGGCCTGGTGATTTTTATTTGATACGGGGATTCTCCCGACGACCGCCCAACGGACATGCTACCTGGGCCAGAACCACGCGTTGAAAAAGGGGGCCGCCTCCATCCATATAGCCCTGAACATGCGATCACTAGCTAAATAAAGGAGTAATTATGAGTAGTCCCAGGGTGCAAGTGATCAAGAGCAACCACCTTCCATCCCTGGACCCAATGCCCAATGTTTCGGCTTCGGGCAATGGCGCCCAAGAGAAAGTCAAGCGAGAGAGCCGTGTTGAAGGGTGGCAGCCCTCCCTCGCTGGAGTTGGAAGCGGCCGATGGGGTCTGCGCTGGATGGCCCCCGAGAAAATCGGCTGAGAGGAAGGGGGGGGGGGGCGCACGAGGCCAAGGAAGGCAAGGAATTAGGCCGACCCGACCCTAAGTCGATACCTGGCGAGCTCCCCAGGTCCTACCCAAGCAGTGTGTTCAGGCGATGATCCCGCCTCTTGAGCTGCTTTAACCGAGCGCGCATCCAGCCCTGAAGCCGCAGAACCCCCCTCGGAGGCGACAGGTTGGGTGCATGCCGCAGGTCGTGATAGGACTGAAAGATGAGATCAAGGAAAATCGCACAGGCAGATAGCTCGAGCTGAGAAGAAGCGGCCCAGGGGAAGATGGAGGCACGCTGCGGCCCCGGAGCGAGGAAAAGAAAACAGGCAAATGCAGGACGGCACTGGCACTATACATAACAACAGGGCACTCAAGATAGTGAAGGAAGTTGTCGGCCCCAGGCGCCAAACAGAAAACGCAGCCACAGGTGGGCCCGCGGAACCTGGAAGAACAGCACCAGCCGTTCGAAAACGTTTTCAAACCAGAGACGATAACGCACGAGGGAACCAGCTGTTCTAATCTACGGAGCGCCACCAGGGCTAGGTCAAGATCACAACACCTCGCGGAGACTCCCAACTTCTTCATCCGATACAAGAGCGGGACACGATACCCTTCTGGGGCAAGATGATAGAGCCATTTTTGTCGTAGCAGCTTGGATCCTCGGAGTTCCAGGAACGGGTACTTTGGGCACGGCACATAATTGATCATAGTAAGAGATAAGTGCGTGCATGGACGACTGCAACCATAGGGGGTCCCTGTCCCATAGAAGTTTGCACTCGTCGCTGGCGGCCATCGCCTGGATCCGCGTCTTCGCGCGATAAAACTCCATCGAATTGCAGGCGAAACGGTGTGGCCCTCGAAACCAGATGCGCCGTTAAATTCTCGAGCATGGCAGGGCTAAGAGCGTTCCGCGGGGTCTGCTCAGGTGGACGGAAGACTGCGTCCACGGCATCGCTGGGGGCATCCCCCTTGGGTAAGAAAACAGCGATGCCATGATTAAATTCATCAGGAAGTCGCCCATGAGCGAGAAGTTCCTGGTACACTTCAAAGAGAGGTTCCATCGTGCAAGTACCGCCTCGAAACCAAGCGCTGTACGGAATTCCGTCGGGCCCAGGACACGAGTCACGAGCATATTGAGCATGCTGACAGAATTCATCGAACTCAAGTTCCCAGAACATGAGAGGGGGCACCTGCGCGATGAAGGGTATGAGTTCTTGCCGTCTGACATCTTCACCTTCGACGAAAGCATGCACTTGCCCCCAATGCGCCGACAGCAACTTAGCCGCTGCGCTAGGCTCAGAAACCTGGAGACCCGTCGGGTCGGAAATAGCAGAGAGCGAGATCCTCCTCCTCCTTCGGCCCCAGGCACAGAGGAGGGGGAGGAGGAGGAGGAGGAGGAGGAGGAGGAGGAGGAGGAGGAGGAGAGTAAATCCGCTCGGTCCCCGGACCCCTCCCAGGGTCGAAACCGACAAGTTTGTCGAGCCGCGTCCAGCCTTGGCGACGAGGGGGCCCCTTCCTCCCCCTCCTCCTCCTCCTCCTCCTCCTCCTCCTCCCTTCCCCATTTCCTTGGCCCGGAGCTAGTGCTGGGCCACCTCGGCCCCCAGCTGGCTCCAACTGGGAGCTCCTGGGAGCTCTTGGAAGCCCTCAGGGGCTCCCCGGGAGCTCCCCAGGTGGGGCAGGAGGCTCCGAAGAACACTTCCCAGACCCACTCGTGGGGCGTGCACTGACCAGCATTGGGCATTGGGTGGCGAATTCAGCCCTAGAGACGAGGGCCGCCCAGGAGGGCAAAACAAGGCGAGAACGAGGGAAGAGCATCGGTATCTGTACGGGAACTCTGTGCTTTTGGCAGGGCCGTGCGCGCTGTTGTCGGTGCACCACAGGACTCGAGTGGTCGCGAAAAGCGGAATGGCCACACAAAGTCCACCCAACAGCAGGGCACAGGGGACAGGACAACGCATACAAAGAGCAAGAAACAGAAAGAAGGGGGCCAGAAACACGAAAAACGGAACTGACAGAGCGCCCTGCTTTTCACAGAGACATGCGTCTCGGGACTCCAGGGCGGACCCTCCCATTAGAAGACAGTCGACACAGAGGAACAAAGAGATCAAGACCACGTAGACGCAGCAGAGGGGCCAAAAAAGGGGGCAGGAAAGGAAAACAGAAAAATCCGCCGACCCAGTCGGCGTGTGTGAGACGCTATCGTCGTCTTCGCCGTCGTCGTCGTCGCCAGCCCCAAGGAAATCCAGAAACGAACACAGAAAAGAAAAAGAAGCGTCGCAGTTAGGTCGCTGTCCTCCTTTTGCCCCTCCCTGACAGAGGGCGGGGTGGGGGGAGGGGAGCAGAGGAGCGGGGGTCCCGGGTCAGACGACGGCCCTCCCTGGGGGCCCGGCGGCCCTCCTGCCTCCCCCCCGGGCGGTCCCCCTGTGGAGAGGGGGGATGGGCGGAGGTGGTCTCCCTGCCGGCAGGGGAGCTCAGGACCCCTCCCCCCCCGCCTCGGACCCGGCCCTGGCCCTGGTCCCGGCCGCTCTTTGGGCAGGGCCTGGTTCAGATGAGATCGGGACGGGCAGTTATCTAATCGCTTCGCTCATTCCGCCGGCCCGTATTGTGCCCTCGCTGACGTTTGGGCTTTGGGGGGCCTTTGGGGGGCCTCGTGAGGGCCTTTTGGGGGCCTCCTGGGGCTTCTTAGGGGCCTCTTGGCGCCTCCTGGGGGCTTCTTAGGGCCGAGGGCTCGAAATGCTGTTCTGTGTTCCCCCTCTGGGGCTTCTCTGAGAGCGTCCTTGGGGCCCTCTTGGGCCGTCTTGGAGGCCTCTTGGGCCGTCTTGGAACCCTTTTGGGTCATCTTAGGGCCCTGTCGGAGGCCTCTTAGGGCTATCTTTGGGGCCTCTTGGGCCGTCTTGGGGCGTCGCTATGCCGAAAAGGTGGAAACGCCCAAATCCCCCCAAAACCTAAGGAAAAGCTCTGATTTTTGCCTCTTGGGGCCCTCTTGGGAGTGCTCTTGAAGGCCTCGTGGGGCGTCTAGGGGCTATCTTGAGCGTCTTGGAGCGATCTTGTGGCGTCTCGGACCCTTGGTATACCATCTTGGGAGCCTCTTGGGCGCTCTTGGCCCGTCTTGGGACTCTCTTGGCCCTTCTTGGGACTCTCGGGGACGTCTCGGGGCCCTGTTGTCGCGCTCCTGGGGCGCTCTGGGGGCTTCTCCCTGGGTCGGGGTGCTTTTCGTCCGGGGACCCCCAGGGGCCGCCCCGCGCGCGCGAACTAGAAATACTGTGAACCAGTTACCGGAGATCTTAGCACGCCTCTGGCCCGTTGGGCCGGCGAATTTTGATACTCGGACTCTGGAGCCCGCCCACCACGAAACTGAACAACAACGCATCCAGCGCGAAGATCGTGTCCAGAACTCTGGATAACCCATGCATCAACAAGTTACGATACGAAAAAACGAAATATCTGAGGTCTGGGTGCCAAAACCTTCAACTCAAGGGCGCAAGGAAGGGATACAAGACGCTTGCCCCTCCACGCAAGACCCTTGAACATCTAAGATTGCCCAGGGAAGAATTCGCCGACCCAACGGGCCAGAGGCGTGCTAAGAAGATCTCCGGTAACTGGTTCACAGTGTTTCTAGTTCGCGCGCGCGGGGCGGCCCCTGGGGGTCTCCGGACGAAAAGTGCCCTGGCAATGTCCTGGGAGAAGCCCCCAGAGCGCCCCAGGAGCGCGACAACAGGGCCCCGAGACGTCCCCGAGAGTCCCAAGACGGGCCAAGAGAGAGTCCCAAGAAAAGCCAAGAGCGCCCAAGAGGCTCTCAAGATGGTACACCAAGGGTCCGAGACGCCACAAGATCGCTCCAAGACGCTTAAGATAGCCCCCAGACGCCCCACGAGGCTTCCAAGAGCAGTCCCAAGAGGGCCCCAAGAGGCAACAAATCAGTGTTTTTCCTTAGGTTTTGGGGGGATTTGGGCGTTTCCACCTTTTCGGCATAGCGACGCCCCAAGACGGCCCAAGACGCCCCAAAGATCGCCCTAAGAGGCCCGAGAGGCCTCCGACAGGGCCCCAAGACGGCCCAAAAGGGTTCCAAGACGGCCCAAGAGTCCTCCAAGACAGCCCAAGAGGGCCCCCAAAACGCTCTAAGAGAAGACCCAGAGGGGGAACACGGAACAACATTTCGAGCCCTCGGCCCTAAGAAGACCCCAGGAGGCGCCAAGAGGCCCCTAAGAAGCCCCAGGAAGCCCCCAAAAGGCCCTCACGAGGCCCCGAAGAAGCCACCAAGCGGCTCCCAAGCGGCTCCAGGAGGCCCCCAAATGCCCCCCGACCACGCTAGCAAGTGCCAGCGATGCTACAATATGGGAAGCGAGCACAAAGAAATTCTGGGAAACTTCTGCGCAGCAATCTGTCGACCCTCCTCAGGCACTCCTCCTCCTTCTCCTCTTCCTCATCCTCCTCTTCCTGCGGTCGCATTCACAAGCCGCCACCCTCCAAAACGGAAAGGCTCAAACTTGCGACGAATACCTCCGACCTGCGACATGGCCCCACAACGGCCATCCAAAATCATCAACCCCTCACCGACACGAGCAAGACCAGAACCGTGATCACCCACGATTGCCCCAGGACAACCCCGCCAGAATCTGCGACGAACCCTCGAAACCAAATCCAAAGTCACTGCGACCCCCTCAAGAATGCATCCCCAAATCGACAGAAGTGCGACAGTAAAGGCCGCCGGAATGAGCGAAGCGATTCAATAATAAGGATGCGACATACTCTTCCTCTTGACCTAGACCTCTGCAACTCCCCCCCCCTCCACAGAACTTCGTTAGGTCCGTAGCGCGTTAGTTGCGCTTCAGGCGCCTCGGGCCCTGCGCAGGGACTGACTCGAAGGCCGCCCTCCCAGAGCCTGCAGACGAGACTCTGCTACGGCACCCGGGGAGGCCGACCAGCCGCCGAGAGCCAAACCCAGCCCCCCAGAGGAACCGCCGAGCAGGGCGAGGCCCAGGCCACGGCTGCAGGGCGACGTGCCCCCTCCCCCCCCCACGATGCGAGGCAGACGCATCAGGCGGCAGGGCGCTATGTTTGGCGCGTCAGCCAAGAAAGAAACTGCGGGAGACTCCTGTGTAGCATTGGACCGCGAGCTGTGGAGCCCCACACATTGGAAACAAATGGTGCACAGTGCACGGTGTCGAAAGCCCGGGGGCGCCCGAAATTCAATATGAAGGTGCAGGGCAAATGTGCAGGGTCCTTGGGCATCCGTGCAAGACCCGTGGAACTCCAGGATTGAATTAAGGACGGACTGGGAGACACGGCATGCAAAGATGCCCTTGCAAAGCACAGATGAACACATGTTCTCCGCTCTTGGGAAAACTTTCGACTGCACATCTGTCCCCTGTCGGAGGGAGGGCTGGATATTGGCTGTTGGTTCCCATACGTGCGCGAGCTAGCCCCACCTCCGTAAGGACCTTGACACTATCTTGTCTTGGCCCGTGTTCGGGCGCTGTGAAGACGCACTTGAATAACAAGTTCACGACACACGACACACACACATGAATCTGCATTCGCAAAGACACACACGCAGGTTTCCGCACACGCGGGCTTCCACGCGCACAGGGGTTCCTCACGCACATACACACACGTATGCACGCGCGCACGCACGTGCACACAACATACACAAACAAGTACACGCAAAAACGAAACCACACGCACCCACACACAACCACAAACACAGATGCACACAAACACCACACACACAAAGATACCAAAGCACAGTCACAAACGCAATCACACACAAGCACACACCAAACCAAACAACACACACGAAGCAGCCACCATGAACGTCTACACACATGGGTATCCAAACTGGCTGCACGGACGAATTGTGTGGGGTCAACACGTCCACACACTGGCGACATGTCTTTCACATCGTCAGGTACCAGAGATTCCACCGCCCTTTTCTGAACTTTCAGCGAGCAGTGGCGCAAGGTCTGCTTACCCCTACACAGCGCGGCCTGGCAAGGCTGCTCGGTGCGGCCAGGGCGCCAGGGCGAGGATAGCAATTCGGGCATGACATAGGACACCACTACCAACCATGTTCATCAGCGCCAGCACCATCAGCATAATCGTGCATAATCAGCATCAACATCATCATCAGCCTCACCACCATCAGCATCAGCATCAGATCAGCATCATCATCACCACCACCATCACCACAACCATCATCATCATCACCATCATACTCATCATCATCGTCGGCGTCGTTATCATCATCATCATAATCATCTTCCTCCTCCTCCTCCCTTCACCACCACCACCATCATCATCATCGTCATCGTCATTATCATCATAACCATCCTCCTCCTCGCACTCCACCACCACCACCACCATCATCACCACCACCATCATGATCATGATAATCATGCTGATCATCATTATCATCATCACCACCACCATCATCATCATCATCATGACCGTCGTCATCATAATCCTCTCCTCCTCCTCTCCCCACCACCACCACCGTCGTCATCATCATCATCATCATCACCATCATCATCATCATCATCGTCATCATCGTCATCATCATCATCATCAACATCATCAACAACATCATCAGCATCAGCATCACCATCATCCTCCTCATCATCATCACCATCTCGTCACTACCAGCACCACCATCCTCCTCCTCCTCCTCCTCCTCGGCGTCGTCTTCGTCATTCCCTGCACCCCCTTCAGCATCACCAACACCGTGCCACGGCGCTCCTCCGCCCCACTCCATCCCCTATGCGCTGCCCTCCATATCGCGCACGAATCTCAAGGACCAGAGGGGGCAGCGGAGCCTCCGGCGCCCGCGGGGGGACGGCCAACCCTCTTGGCGGCCGCCGTGCGCGACGGGCTGTACCAAAGAAGACAACACGGCACGAGCATAAACTTTTGATGGGTCAATCTTCCACCACCACTACCATAGGTAGGACGGGGGAGAAGGGAGGATGGGGAAGTCCTCCTCTTCCTCCTCCTCCTCCGCTTCCTCCTGTTGCTCCTCCCTCCTACCTAAGGCAGTGGCGGTGGAAAAGCGGGCCATCAACGTTTGGATGTCCGCGCGGGATTCTCGGATCGGCGGCGCCTCCGGCGCCGCCGCCGACGCGTTCCGGGTACCCAGGAGGGCCAACGCCGATCCATGACCCAGACATCCGGCCGCCTCAATCTCTGTCGCCGCATGGGTCTCTGGACAACTTCCCTGGAGCCGGCTTTTCGTCGTGAAGTCGTAGCTTGATGGTCCCGGGGCCCCGTGAGGGCCCCAGAGGCCGGAAACGGCCCAGATCCGGACGCTCCAACTTTTTAGGAGCCTGTGAACTCTGGGGGCATCCCGGGCGGACCTTCGAAAGTTGATGTTCATGCCGTTTTCCCGTCGCATGTCTAAGTGATGCGTGCAGGGTGCTAGGTAAAGTTAGGTCGGGCCTGTCCCCTTACAGGGGGATTGTTGGACATAAAATGCAAAATACTCAAACAATGCCCAAAAGATGCCCAAACTTACAAACAAAATAATGTCCCCAGACTATTTTCTGACTATTTTTGAATATTCCCCCTATGGAGGGACAGGCCCGCCTTAAAGGTGAAGTCCAGCAACCAGGAGGGCGCCCCCGAGGGGACATCGAGGGAGAAGCCGCGCGCTCCCGCGCGGGGCGGGGCACCCAGGACCTTGCTGGCCACGAGGGGGCGACTGGGGGAATGACGAGGAGGAGGAGGACGAGGAGGAGGGCGACGAGGAGGAAGAGGAAGAGGAGGAGGAGTGGGACGAGGGGGAGGAGGGAGGTGGAGGTAGAGGAGGTAGAGGAAGTGGAGGAGGAGGAGGAGGAGAAGTAGGAGGAAAAAAAGTAGGCATAGGATGAGATGGTCCGAAAATGTCGAAAGCCAACGACGACGACGACGACCAGGTGCTCCCGAGGGGGTTCTCCCGGCGAGGCTGGGGGCGCGACCTAATGGCCGGGGCCGGCCCAGGTCTCCCCAGGGGCAAGCAACCGAGGGGTCGGCCCATGCCCTGCCGAGGCTGGCGAGAGCCACTTCTGGCCGTGGCGACGAGGGGGCCCCGAATATGTCCAAAGCCGCCGCCGATCACGACGACGACGACCACGTGCTCCCGTCGGGGTTCTCTGGCCAGGCTGGGAGCGCGACGAGGGTGGATACCCGAACGGCGGGCATCACACCTTTCGGGACTCGACAATAGAAACAGTCGTTCGGGCGCCGGAATGGCGGGGTCGAGGACTTGAACGTGGGCGCGGCGCAAGTCTTGAATTATTGCGGACATGTTGCGGCAACATCGGTTCTAACCATATGCATTGGCGCGCGGCGCGAGCCCGATTCCACAGCTGACGTCTACCACTTCTGGCCTTCATGGCAGTAGTGGCAAAGAGGTATGGACGCGCAGTGCGGCGGGAGTGGCCAATCGCGCAGGGGACTGCGGCGTCGGGAGACCTTGGCCGGGTGCGGCAAAGCAAGAGGAACTGCGGGAACATCGCAACCACAGGGCACGTCGCCAACGGCCCACGAGGGCGCTCCTGTTTCCCCTCAGAGCACAGAATGGATACATGTAAACAGAAACTGAACAAACGTAACAAAGCATGGAGACATGCAGTCGAACAAAAAGTAAGAACCGGATGAAAACACACACGTTTTCATCTCTGCTGCACCCGAGGCTTTTCCACCACAATGGCGCCCCGCCTCACGCGCGGCCTGCCTGGACAAGGTGTCGTCGCGGCCAGGGCGTCGCCGCTTCCCCAATATAGCACCACTGGGAAAATGCCGCGCTCCCCCGCCGCCCCCAGAAGCGGTTTCTTGGCGCAGCGCTACCCGCAGGATGCGGCACTGACGTCGCCGCACTGGACTCCCTCATTTCTTTGCCACAACGAACATCGCGACCAATGACAGCGGGCGCCACTAATCATACCATGTTCCATCCGCGCGCCGCCGCATCTTGTCAGCGCCATCGCTAGGCTGGGCATGTCCTCCTACAGGCGGGTTTTGGAAGAACGATAAGAAGTCAAACAATACTCAAAGTAGTCAAAAGAGCACGAAACATCATCACCCAAGTAGTTTCGCTTTTCTTATTCTTAAACATTCTTTCAGTACAGGGACATGCCCGACTCCAGTCTAAGTGTAGCGCCCCCCAAGGGAAGGGAGAGATGAGGGGGTCGGAGGGGGACGTCCCAGGTGCAAGGTGGTGGCAAGAATCAGCGCCCCTCTAAGAGGGACTCCACTGACGGGTACTTTGGCCAGTGACCCGGCGAACCCAACCCTCCACGATGTGGGCAACGCTGCAATACCAGAAAGAAGCCCTAAAATGGCAACTCTCGGCAACTTTCCAACGCACCCGTGAGGGAGTACCCGTTACGGTGCCGCTGAAGGAAGGACGCCGACCTGGAACCAGAGGGCCCAAACCCGTAGCCCAAGGGACCTCACCGCGCGGCCCCTCACCGCACGGCCTGGGAACCTCGGAGGCCCCCGTCGCCCGAGACGTCCTCGGAGGACGGCCCAAACCGCAGAGCCGTGTGGCGACCCCGAGTCCGCACTGACTCTCCACGCGGTGTGGTCACCACACCGCTTGGAGTTGTGGATGCCACGACAATGGGCACCCTAACAGTCCTATCCTTGAATTTAAAATGTGTTTGAAATGTCGGAAAATGTTCTAAACATGTTTGAAACATGTTGTTTACATACTTAAAAAAACATGCTTAACACATGTTTTAGACACCTGGAAATTATTTGGCAACACGCTTCCTCTCCATTGATCGTCCTCCACAAGCTTGGGGCCCCCCGATGGAGGGAGGGGAGGGGGGCCGGAGGGGAGAGCGGCCGTAAGGGGAGAGAGGGCGGACGGGGAGGGTCCGCGCCCTCCCGGCGGCTGTGCATTCAGGACTGCCGAAAGGGAGCAGCGCAGTCAGTGGCTATCCGCCGACCCCGTGCACGGGCGCTTCGGGAAGCAAAGGCAAGTGCGAAGAGAGCTCCTCCTGCTTGACAATCTGAGTGCTACTCTCCTCTCTCCCCTGGTGGCGTCAGGGAAATGTTCGGCCCCCCTCTGCGCACTGGTTGTCTAAAGCCCAGGAATTAGGTTTTCGATTGGGTTTTTTCATCAAAAGGCTGCTCTCGCTGAGGCGCTGGCCTCATTTTCGTGCTACCGCTCGTTCCGAATCGTGCTCCCGCTGCAGCGCTGGCCGCATTTCCGCGCTTCCGCTCGTTCCGAATCGTGCTCCCGCTGCAGCGCTGGCGTCATTAATTCCAGCGCCATGCCACGGCATGGTTTTTGGTCCTTCTAAACAGGACCCAAAATCTGGAAAATGCCTCCCCCCCCCCCCGAAAAAAACATCGGAAGTGATTCCACATTCGGTGTCGATTCATTGATTGTTGGGTCGCAGAACCCCCCCCTCACTTTGGGCGTCGCCACGCCATGCTATGTCAGGCTACGCGTCCTCCGAATCGTGCTCCCGCTGCAGCGCTGGCCTCATTTCTGCGCTTCCGCTCGTTCCGAATCGTGCTCCCGCTGCAGCGCTGGCGTCATTATTTCCAGCGCCAGGCCACGGCATGGTTTTCGGTTCTTCCAAGTAAGCCCCAAAATCTGAAAAAATACCCCCCCCCGAAACAACCACCGGAAGTGATTGCACATTCGTGTCGATTCGCTGATTCTGTTGGACCGCTGAAGCCCCCCCACTGATCTTCAACACCATGCTATGCCATGTAATGCTGTGCTCTGCTACGACATCCGACTGTGCGAATAGAAAGGGAATCTACGCCATTGCAAGGAATGGGAGGGAGGGTTAGGACGTCAGATATGACGCGAGCGCACCTAGCTTGTCCTAACCCCTCCCCCCTGTCCCTCCTGCTTCGCCCCCATCGCCTCCTTCCTCCCCACGCCATCCTTTCCTCGTGCTTCTTCGACCAAGACGCTCTTCGGGAGGCCCCCGAAGAGCCCCAAATGTTGATTACCCTCCTCGTAAAATGCGCTTCGCACTCCCATGTTACTCGGTCGAAGATCGGTCCACCTTGCGATCTTCGAATGCCCAAAAGGGCTCACTGAGATCTCTGAAGAGGGCCCATAGATGGCCCAAGACCTGATCTGGCCCATGAGGACGTACGGAGTGACCCAAGACGGCCTGGTAGAGCAAAAAGACGCCCCCCCAAATGCCCCGAGGTATGCCCCAGAGGGTCAAGAGTGCCCCAAGATGTTCCAAGAGAGTCCTAAAACAAAACGGCCCAAGAAGGCCCCAAGACGCTCCAAAATGTTCCCCAAGCGACCCGATACTACCTCATAGAAGCTCAAGACAGCCCCAAGACGGTATAACTGATCCCTATGAGAGCTCCTCAAGAAGTGGAGACGAGGAGATGTCGCATGTGACGGTCTACCCCTTCCTCATCCTAATCAGTTTCCACATATTCTAACTCCACCCCAATACGAGCTTGTAGGAATCAAACATCTCCCCAAAGCAGCCGAGGTGTCACATGTGCCAGCAAATTGGCGTTGCTTCGTTCGTCGTCACACAGAAGTCTGTCTCCTCCTCCTCCTCCTCATCATCATCATCACCATCATCATCATCATCACCACCACCACCATCATCATCATCACCACCATCACCATCATCAGCAGCAGTATCATCCATCATCATCATCATCATCATCATCATCACCAGCATCATCATCATCATCATCAGCATCAACATCAGCATCATCATCATCGTCGTTCCTTCCTCCTGCTTCTTCTCCTCCTCCTCCTCCTCGTCCTCCCCTTCGTCTCCATCATCATCCTGCTCCGCCCAAAGACGGCTTCATAACAATCCAACATGGCCGGAAGACGGTCGATATGTCACATGTGGAAGGATTCTGCGCATTGCTCCAAACGCTACACCAGCCTCACCATGGCGGCGTTCGAGAGGTAACCCTTCACACTCTCGATTCTGGATTCTCCGCACGAGACTCCACCTCGTCACCATGATGTGTCTCATCCTCGCCGTCTGCCACAATCCTCTTCTGCCAAAATCCTCTTCCTTCTCGTTGTTGTTATCCTCCTCCTCCTCGTCATCATCATAATCATTACCAGCAAGATCATCATCATCAGCATCATCATATTCATCATATTCATCAGATTCATCATATTCATCATGTTCATCATCATCACCATCATCACCAGCATCGTTATCATAACCACCATCATCATTATCATCGTCATCATTATCACCATCACCATCACCGTCATCATCATCATCGTCGTCATCATCAGCACCATCATCAGCATCCTCATTGTCTTCATCATCAACATCATCAATCCCAACGCCAACAGCAGCAACATCGCCTTCATCAGCAGCATCATCATCAGCAGCCTCCGAATCATCATCAGCATCAGCATCATCAGCATCAACCTCATCGTCATCGTCGTCGTCATCACCATCACCATCACCATAATCACTACCAGCAAAATCATCATCATCATCATCATCATCAGCATCCTCACTTTCTTCATCCTATATAAACATCATCAACTTCAACGCCAACAGCAGCGAGATCGCCATCATCATCAGCATCATCAGCAGCCTCAGCATCAACACCATCATCATCAGCATCATCAACATCATCATCATCATCATCGTCGTCATTGTCATCATCATCACCTCATGAATCATCAGCATCATCATCAACATTAGCATCATCATTACCATCATCATCGTCCTCGTCAGCATCATCATCATCATCATCATCATCATCATCATCATTATCATCCTCATCAACATCACCATAACTATTACCATTATCATCATCCACATCTTCATCACCATCACCATCATCATCAGCATCACCAACCATCAGCGTCAACAGCAGTAACCTCGCCACATCTTCATCACCATCATCATCAAAATCATCATCACCGCCACCATCACCATCACCATCACCATCACCGTCACCATCACCATCATCATCATCACCATCATCATCATCATCATCATCAGCATCCTCATCATGATCATGATCATCATCATCAGCATCATCATCATCACCATCATCGTCATCATCAATCAACGGTCTGATAGCAATAGCAGATGGCACAACAACGGCCGAAATGTCACATATGATAGTATTCTAGACGTTGCTCCAACCGTCGCACCACAAAGCGTACTTGCTGGCGCTCGAGGAGCAACCGCTTCCAACCGTGAAGGACGGGGCGTGAGAAAGGAAGAAACACGGCGAGGAGGTCGGGCAGGAGGAACACAGGAGAAGGGAACATCAGGACAGCACGAGGCCGACACCGAGGACGAGGAGGGACACACCGACACGGCGCGGGAGACATGCTGCGGCCCCGAGAAGCCGCGACAATGAGAGCGAGACACCAGCTTCGGGATGGGCTAGTGACGGGACGCGAAGCGGTCAGAACGATTCAAGGACGGGGCTCCTAATTCTGCGAGCGCGGCTGCAGGTAATTGGCCTCGACGGCGTCAGTGCAGGTCTTGCTTTGTGGCCCAGGGAGGACGCCAGCAGAACAACCCCCCTGGGCGGCTCGAGAGAAAAAACAACGGCGAACCAAACCTGTCGATTCTTGGGCCCCTGGGAACCCGTTTCAATCGGGCCACAGAGGGCGTCAATCCACGACCTGCGGCGGAATCCAGCCCTGGGTGGGAAACGAAAAGGTCCCGTCACCCGTACTCCGGACCTCGTGCACGAGGCATCGGCGCCGACGGCATGGAGAGAAACGGGCTCCACATCGAATCGCATCGGCGATGCATCGGCAATGCGGCGCGATGCTCGGCCCCATCTGCTCGGATCCCATCTGGGAGGCCTCGAGGCCAGGAGCTCGAGGCGAATCCAGCCGTGGCGAGGGCAGCCGCATAAACGTGTTTCCCTCCTCGGACTCCGACATTGGGGGACGTAAAGGTGGGATTAGGGGCATAGATGGGTCAGAGGAGCAACTGTCAACACGGCCCCTGTAAGGAGTAAAAGTTCGCATCCAGCTGGATACGTTCCCTAACCCCACCCTGTGATAACCCTCCTCTACGAGCCCCCGAAGGGATGGTGTCGAGAGCTCCAGGGAGGCCCCAGGCCAAGGCAGAAGAAAACGCGGCCTCTCGGATGCCGAGGGGCGAGGGGCGGGGCGGACGCCGATCCCGGCCAGTGCCAGCCTGGGCCTGGCCAGGGTCGGGGCGCGCACCCGACTGCCCCCGAGGTCGTGACTGCCTCGCACCGACGGGCCTCCCGAGAAGGCCCGCCCCTTCTCACTTCCCCCCCCGGGCTCGCCGCCAAATTTCTCAACTTTTCCACCTCTGGGGGGCCCTCCCGGGCCGTCCCGTGGCCCCCGCACGTCGCTCCGCCGCCAGCCGCTCGCGAGGGCGCGGCCTCACGCGCCGCCGAGCAGCGGGCCTGACCTGATGGTGAGCTCGAGGTCGCCGGCGCCCTGGGCCCCGGCGGGCGCGCGGAGCGGAGCGGAGCGGGGCGAGCCGGGGAGGGCCGCTCCCAGACGACGGGCAGTGTTCGGCCGCTTCTGGCCTCCAGGTGTTCGCGCCAGGCCCGGGGACCGTCGCGACCCGTCGAGACGTCCAGGGGTCCACGCCGCGAGAGAAAACACTGCGCCAGGGGTCTCGGGAGCGGGCCGGGGAGGAGGGCCCGTCGAGGCACCGGCGGCCCTCCCTGCCGCTCCTCGCCCTTGGCTGGGCATCCTGGGAGCTCCTTCTTCTCGCCACGGCTGGATCTGACCCGAAAAAAACTGCCCAGGGCGGATCCCAGGGAGGGGTCCAGGGGACAGAGTTAAGTCGGGCGTGTCCCTCTACAGGGGGAATAATCACCCCCCCAAAAAAAACAATAATGATATTACTACTACTACTACTACTACTACTACTACTACTACTACTACTACTACTACTACTACTACTACTACTACTACTACTACTACTACTACTATTGCTACTACTACTACTACTACTACTAATAATAATACTAATAATAACATTAGTAATAATAATAGTAATGGTAATAATAATACAACTAATACTACTAATAATAATGATGGTAATGATGATAAGAATAATACAAATGAGAATAATAATAATGCGAATGAAAATAACAATAATAATGGTAATGATAAGAAGAATGATGACAATAATAATAATAATCATAATAATTAGTCTGGGGACGACTTTCTTGTTGTATGTCTTGACCCTTTGGGGGCATTGTTTGACTACTATGTCTACTGTTCGTCCAAAGTCCCCCCTGCAGGAGAACAGGCCCGACTCAAGGCCAGAGCCTGAGCGCAGCTGGGACGGGCGGGAGAGCTGCCGTTGTCGCAGTTCGCCCTCCGCCGAGGGCCGCACGGCGGCGCCACCCGGTCCGCGCGGGAGAGAGGGGAGGGGCCCGCCAACCGAACCCTGAACATGGGGCGAGGAGCGAGGAGCGAGGAGGAGGAGGAGGAAGAGGAGGAGGAGCGAGGAGGAGGAGCGAGGAGGAGGAGCGAGGAGGAGGAGCGAGGAGGAGGAGCGAGGAGGAGGAGGAGCGAGAGGAGGAGGAGGAGGAGGAGGGAGGAGGAGCAGAGGAGGAGGAGGAGCAGGAGGAGGAGCAGGAGCGAGGAGCGAGGAGCGAGGAGCGAGGAGCGAGGAGCGAGGAGCGAGGAGCGAGGAGGAGGAGGAGGAGGAGGAGGAGGAGGAGGAGGAGGAGGAGCGAGGAGGAGGGGGGGGAGGGGGAGTTACCAAGAGGGGTGAAGGGGAGGAGGTGGGGGGGGGGCCTGACACTCATGGTCTGCCAAAGTTTGGCCAACTGCACTGCGCCGCTGATCTGAAGCCTGCGACGCTCCGTCCACGAGGCCCCCCGCAACCTTCCCATATAACCCCTCCCAGCAACGTCCTAGACGCCTGACCTCCTTACGCCAGCACAGCAGCTTGAGGACAGGCTGGGGGAAGGGAAGGGGCGGGGGCGAGAGGGAGCGCGAGGTCGCCAACCGTCCTGTGCCTCGGGGCGTGGGCGGAGCGAAGCGGACCGCGTGGCGATGCTGGGTTGGCCCGCGCGGGAAGGTGCGGTGACAGCGAGCTCGAGGCCGCCGGCGCCCCAGGCCCGTTCGCGCCCAGATCTGTGGGGGCGTGTCCGATGGAACTGTGAGTCGGGGCGGGGTGGATAGACATGTCCGCTCTGTCAGCCCAAAGCCACCGCGATGTAGCAGCCGTGACACTTGGATCTCTCAAGGGGAAGCCGCCACGGGGGACGCACGGGCCCTTTCGCGCTCAGTCTGTGGGTGTGTCTCAGGTATAATGGTCGAACGCTGCGGTAGGCACGTCTTTTCTCACAGCCCCGAGATCACCGAGATGTAGCAAGCATGGCACTTGGGCATCCCCAGAGGGAGCTACCCAGGGGTATTGCACGGACCCGTTCGGTCCACCATTTCGGGGACGTCCTCGGTAGAACGGCAGGGTGGGTCGGCGGATGGCGGTTGAGAGGTCTCCTTTCAGGACTTCCATACTATCGCAATCGTTGCACGGGCCCGTGTACGCCGATATTTCAGGGACGTCTTCGGTAGGATTGCGGCTCGGAGCGGCGGATACATGTTTCAGATGTTTCATGTTGCACCAGCGCGATGCAGCAAGCATAGCACTCAGGCATCCCACGGGAGAGCCGACGGAGGGTATTGCACGGGCCCGTTCGCGTTCAGATTGTGGAGTTGTCTCTGGTAGAACGGCCGTCTGGGGCGATGGACATGTCTCTCTTCAGAGCCATATGATCATCGTGATGTAGCAGACATGGCACTTGGGCATCCCAAGGGGGAGCCGCCAAGGATAATGCTGGATGTATCCCACGTAGAGAGGCCTTCGGGGGCGGACATGCCCCCCTTCAAAGCCGAAAATGCCGTCGCGATGTCGCAGCCCGTGGATATACAGAATGGCTCTATAGCTGCTCGGATTCATGAGATTCCACGAAACAGCCGCCATAGGGGTACTCCACAGGCCCGTTCGCGCCCAGATCATCGAAACAGCTCAAGTGGACTGGCAATTTTTGTTGGGGGATGGGCAGACGCGTGTGTATCTCTTCAGAGCCCCGTGACCACATAGAACATGTGCGTGCATTAAGAAGGTGGCGGGGCGACCAAAATGTTCCCGTCCAAAATGCAAGGCAAGTTCCGCGAGGATTTCTGGGATCGTCCATTCCACTCTTTTCTCCCCCCCCTTGCTCCCCGAACCCCCCCCCTCCTCCAACTCCCACTGCCCCTATCCTTCCTCCTCCTCCTCCTCCTCCTCCTCCTCCTCCCCCTCCTCCTCCCCTCGTCCTCCTCGAGCCAGTCCTCCTCGCTCTCCCCCCCCCCCTCCTGCTTCCCTCACTCCCTCCCTCACCCCTCCTCTCCCTCCCGCCCCCCTCCTCCTCGTCTCCTCGCTCCTCCCTCCCTCCCCTCTCTCCCCCCTCTCCCTCCTTCTCTCGTCGCCGACGACAACGACGACCACCACCACCGCCGCCAACCCGCGGCGACAACGCGAGCGGAGGAGCGCAGGCTGGCCATCCCCCGGGGTGCCTCTGGCGTGCCCCGGCTGCTCCCCGCCCGCAGCGGGTCCACCGTGGGGGGCCTCGGGTTTTGCTCGTCGTCGTCGTTCTCGTCGTCGTCGTCGTCGTCGTCGTCGTCGTCGTCGTCCTCGTCGTCCTCGTCGTCCTCGTCGCCCTCGTCGCCCTCGTCGCCGTCGTCGTCGTCGTCGTCGTCGTCGTCGTCGTCGTCGTCGTCGTCTGGGGGGGCCTTTCCCTCCTCCTCCTCCTCCTCCTCCTCCTCCTTCTCCTCCTCCTCCTCCTCTTCTCTTCCCCCTCCTCCTTCACTTAGTCCTCCTCCTCCTCCTCCTCCTCCTCCCCTCCCCGGAGAGGGAGAGGGAGAGAGGAGGGGAAGGAGGGAGGGAGGGAGGGAAGGAACTGAGGGCGGATAACATCGAGAAGATGGAGTGAAGGAGGAGGAAAGAGGATTTGGAAGGAGGGAAGAGGAGAGATGAAGAAAGCTTGGAGCTGGGTTGGCCTACCTCCCAAGAGGCAAACCCACAAGAGCAAGCGGAACGGAATTGGCCATAAACCAGCGAAACGGCGGTGCTCGTAATCAGCATCCTCATTATCATAATCGACAGCATCATCGTCATCATCATCATCATCATCATCAGCAGCAGCAGCAGCATCATCATCATCCTCATCATCATCACCACCATCACCATCATCATCATCATCATCATCACCATCACCATCACCATCATCATCATCATCATCATCATCATCATCATCATCATCATCATCATCATCATCATGGTCATCAGCATCATCATCATCATCACCATCATCACCGACGTCAAATAAAAACATCTGGCAATGCGACGCGGGCGGCAGAAATAGACGCACGGGTCCGCAGCCACGGCATCGCCTCACTCATGATACAGTTGGAGGGTCGCGGGTACGAGAGGTCCTAGTGATAGGTGCATTCTGCTTGGGAGCAAGCCCATCTAGCATACGCTCCAAACGATCGCGGACGCTTCGATAAGCCGATTTGCGCGGCGTGATAAGGTTTAAGACATTAATCGAAGAGTCTAGCCCGCAGAGCCAACATTCATCACATCATTCTCCATGCCATGAGCCTGGCAACGAGATCTCTGTGCGGGTTGGATAGATACCCAACAAGCCGAACAGCCGCAACGCTTGACACACCTTGGTCCTTGGTCCCAGGCTAACCAACGGAGCACCTCTCGAGCAGGGAGGAGAAGTGAGAGGTACAGGAGGACCAGAGAGAGAGAGAGGAAAGGGAGGAGAAGGATGACGGTGGAGGCCGTCTACCTTGGTGAGGGCCCTGCTGGCCAGGGGAGGGGGTCATTGCGAGCTGAGGCTCTGCGGACGCCCGACGCGCGAAAAGGGGGGGGGATGGGGGGGGGATGAGGCAGGGTGGACGCGGAGGGTGTGGAGGAGGATGGGGAGGAGGATCTGCAGGAGGAGGACGTGACATGCTCTTCGTGATCCTCCAACTCCTGATTAAGCACCTCGCTCCTACGAGGACATCATCCTTCTCGTCCGCCTGATCCTCCTGATCCTCCGCCTGATCCTCCTGGCCCTCGTCCTCGTCCTCCTCCTCCTCCTCTTCCTCTTCCAGTTCCACGTCCTCTTCCTGATCCGCCTCCTCCTCCTGCGACGACGACGACGACGTTCGTGCGTTAGTGACTCTGCTTGCCTTGAGGATTGCGGAAACCCGCATGCAGGCAGATCTGAAGTTAGAAGTTGAAGTCGTCGGTTCAGCCAAAACTCTTTGAGATCAGCCCACCGCTCTTTGTCCATAGCCATGCTCTGCTAGTCGTCGCCCACGGCTTTAGGACATTGGTGCTCTCATCGCCACATGTGACGCCATTTTCCATGACACTGTTGGCCACATGACTTTTCCAGCTGTCGGAAAAAGATGCAGTGCCCCCGAATCGCAAAGCCTGTCAGGCGATCCTAGCTTGCGTGCTTACACATACGCGCCGCATGCCAAGCCCAGGTACAAACTCTCCCTAAGTAGTCAGATTCTGTCACAGCGCTCCAACTTGCATTTGGACCGCAGCTTGTTTAGCTTCTCACTGAGTGCCTGGCAATGAAAACCAATGACATCGCACTCCTGGTGCGTCTCCACCAGGGTGTCGAGCTTGGCCCCAAGCACACTTCGCATCATCTTGCTCTGAGGGGTGCCTCTTCGTGACATGCAAAACTCCGATGTTGAAGGTGAGCGCCGGCAAGATGAACTCGACGACGACTGGAGCCCGTCGCCCCGCGCCAAGCGCGGGGTGCAGCCGACTAAGCATCCGGCCCGTCGTAGCGCCACCTCGGGTTGGCAGACGAGGGCCGCCCGGCGGACCTGCACGGAGTAGGGGACGCGCCCTCCCACTTCCTGGTCGTCCTCCCCTCCATCCTCCCTCCCCCTGCTAGTCCTTCCGCTCCCTTCTCCCTCTTGCTCGTACTGGCCCCCCCATCCCTCCTGCTGCCTGCCTTCCCCCACACGCCTCCTTCCCCTCCTCTCTGAATGCGCGGCCCCGGCACCAAATCCGTCTCAGACCTGGTGACCACCAGAGCCAGGCGCAGACATCAAACAACACAATCGCCCAAGACGGCCCAAGATGCACCCGAGATAGCTCTAAGACAGCACATGTGGCTTCCAAAGAGGGTACCGAGTCGGCCCAAGAGGACCCCAAGATCGCCCAAAAGTCTCCCAAGAGAGCCCCAAGGGCAGCCTAAAGCGCTCCAAGAGGGCAGCGAGGCAGCCCAGAGAACCCCTAAGACGGCCTCCGAAAGCGTCAGACAGGACAAGAGCCCCCATATGACGGCCCAAGAGGCCCCAAGAGGCCCCCCAAAGGCCCCAGCAAGCTCCCGAGGAGGCGAACGGAAATGTTGTTCTGCCTTACCTGATTAAAGAATCTGGAAGTTCGAACCTGCTTGTGTTTCCGACCGTCCGAGATGACATAAGAGGCCTCCAAAGGTGCACAAGTTGGCCCAAGAGGACCTCAAGATCGCCCAAGAGCCCCCCAAGAGGGTAGCAAGGCGGCCCAGAGAGGCCCCCAGGACGGCCTCTGAAGGCGTCAGACAAGCCAAGAACCACCAAGAGGCCCCGAAGATGCCTTCTCCGCCTTGTCTTCGTGTTCTCCCCCTCCTCCTCCTGCTCCTGCTCCTCTTCCATCTCCTGCTTTCCGCGTGGACGAAGATTAGGTTGGGTTCGCGACCCGCCTCAATTCAGACCGCATACTGAACTGCAGCAGGGCGTGAACTCGACCTCCCCCTACCACGCGGACGAAGACGAGGTCGAGTTCACGACCTGTCCCAAATGCGAACAATTGCCGAAACTGCACTGTTCCCAAAATCAGTCTCATTCCTGCTGCACTGTTGCACTGGCACGGTAGCGGGGTTTGCCGCAGGCAGCTGGAACAATAATCACCCGAGACGTACCCAGCCCCTTCTCCACGGGAGGCGAATCTGTGCATGGACCCTCCATACAAAGGAACACATCGCCAGATGTGCACGCTCTAAGATGCCCGCAACTCCGCCGCGCCTGCCAGGAGCCCACGAACGAGGCGACAATTGTGCAGATCGTAGCCTCCCTAGGATCCGCGAGGTCTCGGCTGGGTCCGTGTGGCCCCCGACTCCGCTGTACCTCCAAGGAGCCCACGACAGTGGCGACTGTTGCGCAGTTCGCAGCCACCCAAGGAGCTGCGAGGTCTCGGCTGGACCAAACTCCGCCGTGCCTCCTAGGAGTCCACGAAAGTGGCAATACTTGCGCAATTCGCAGCCGCCCAAGGAGCTGCGAGGTCTCGGGTACATCCTACTCCGCCGTGCCTCCCAGGAACCCAAGACAGTGGCGACAATTGCGCAACTCGCAACCACCCAAGGAACTGCGAGGTCTCGGATACTCGCCTACTCCGCCGTGTCTCCCAGAAGCCCACGAAAGCGGCGACAGTCGAGCAGTTTGCAGCCGCCCCAGGGAGCAACGCAGGAGGAGGGGGGAGGAGGGGGGAGGGAGGACGAAGGAGGATGAGGAGAGGACTCAGGTGTGCGAGAAGAGGACGACGGAGGGGAGAGGAGCGGGAGGGGAGGACGAAGGAGGAGGAGGAGGAATTTTGGGAAATAAATGCACATGTGCTTATACATACACCCATATACATCCACATGAATGTGCACACACCCCTATACGCCGGCCCACCCACCTCACACGGGAACTTCATCACAAACGAGAGAAATAGACAGAGATGGAGAGGGAGAGGAAAAGAAAGAACGAGAGGTAGAGAGAACGACGGATAAGTTGAGATAGTGAGAGAGAGAGAGACATGTAGAGAAACCAAAGAGAGAGAGAGAGAGAGAGAGAGAGAGGGAAAGAGTCACTTAACGCTCTACGTTATGACGTATACCCAAATATGTTATACTACACTCAGGTCAAACCCGCTGTCTTCTACTCCGTTATTATCGATGGTGTTCCCTACCAGGTGCTAGACTCTGCTGTAACAGCTACTCCAGGCTACTCTACTCTAGTCTACTCTACGTTGTCTCCTCTCTCAACTCTCGACCCAGAATGTTCTGCCCTTCACATACTATACCCTTCCTTCACCCCCTACCCCTACCCTCCACCCTCTACACATCATCCGCTCTACCCCCACGGTCTACTCTACTTTCTGCCATCCGCTCTGCTATCGACTCTCCACGCTCTGCGCTGTGCCCTCTACTCGAGCAAAGTAGTTTTCTCTTCGGCTTTGCTCGACTGCTGCCAGTGAGTAGCGTAGAGACCAACCTAGAGAGTAGTGCGTGGAGTGATCCTATAGAGGGTAGAGGCTACAGTAGAACAGGGTAGAGAAGTCTGTCAAACAGTGTAATTTCAGGAGTAGAGAGCAGAGCTGATGCGGAAGCATGGAATAGAGTGCGGGTATTAGATGATACGGTAGAGAGCATGCCATATGACAGGGGCTGTGCGTGAGTAGCAGAACGAAGTAACGAGAAAGAGAGAGAGAACGTAGAGTAGAGTAGAGTGGAGAATGGGGTAAGTGGTGGAGTAGATGACAGAGTAAACGAGCGGGGTGCGTTGCGCCATAGAGAATATGGTGTTAGATCGTGTGCATGGCGTCCATTAGGATTGCATATGTTGGAGAAGAAGACTAAGTGGGTATAAGAGAGCAGGCTAGCGCATGGCTGGGTAGCATCGCAGATAATAGAGTCGAGTAGTGTAGCGAAGGATCGGCATAGAGTCGAGCAGGGGCGGAGTAGAGTCGAGTAAGATAGGGTTAGATTATGTTAGGATAGGGTGGATAATACAATCAACTATATTTGACTGTCGACCAGGATCGGGTAGATGGGGTCCAGTCGGTAAGAACAGACTAGCGTACAGCAGGGCCGAGCAGAGGATTGTATCTCCTGGTGGAGCAGCAATCGAGTATGCGTGTTCAGGTAGTATGAAGGGTTCGGGTAAAGTAAACAGACTTGACTCGAGTAGATTAGGATCGGGTAGGTTCGAGCAGAGGAAGGTAGAGTAAAGCAACGTAGCGTAGAGCAGAGTATGGTAGGTGAGAACGTAGCGTGGGTACACTAGAGCAAATACGTTGCAGAGTATAACTGAGTGAAACATAATAGTAGATGATGGGAGCGATTAGAATACACTAAGCGAGGGTAGGGCATACTATGGCATACTAAAGTTGAGTAGGTGGGGGTCGAGTAAGGTAGGGTGGAATCGAATCGGCTAGGGTAGGCCAGTGTAGTGTAGAGCATAATCGGGTCGATGCTAACATAATGCGAATATGCGATAATATATTGGCGTAGAACGGAACATGATAGAGCAACGTTGGCCAGAGTATAATAGAGTAGACTCGAGTAGGTGCAGAGTAGAGTAGGAGTAGCGTAGAAACGAGTAAGGTACAGTAGAGTAGAGTAGGTTACAGCAGAGAATCGTAGAGCGGGGGGCCATGGTGGAGTAGAGTCGGCCAGGCTCCACCCAAGTCTAGTCCAGCCCAGTCGGCTTGAGTCCACTCCAGCCAACTTCACTTCGGTCGTCTGATGCATTTGGGGTCTGCGCTGGCTGGCCTTCGATAATCAAGGGTCCCAGATTAGACACCCAAGGCCCCCTCCAAAATCCACGGTACTGGCAATCTAAATGAAGTCCGATCGGAATCCAACTGAAATCTTCTGGATCTGTGCCCAAATGCGTGCTACCTGGATTACAACCAGGATCCAGTAGTTAAATCAATGTGGGGATCTCTAGACCGGGAACCTGATTTATTCTAATTGAGAGCTTCTCGTCTCAGAGGTTCCCAAACAGCCCAAACAGGAGGACGCCTCCCGCCTGAGAGGTCCTCAATCATTAACAAGAGTTAAAACAAGAGGAGGCTCCCGCCTGAGAGGCCCGATCAAAATCCAAACAGGAGGGGATTCCCGCCTGAGAGGTCCCCCAAAAAACCAGCATGAGGCGGCCCCCGCCCGAGAGGTTCCCCGAATATCCAAGCAGGAGAAGGCTCCCGCCTGAGAGGTCCCCCAACAACCCAAACAGGATGAGGCTCTCGCCTGAGGGGTCCTAAAACAACCCGAAGAAATCCAAACACCATGCTTATCATCCTTGTAACTGTCACCACAAAGCCCACACACCCCGCGGTTCCAAAGGAGGCGACAACTCTTGTCAACGCATCTGGGACAGCGGCGCCGGTTCTCTGGAACCTCTGGGGTTTTTGATTGTTTGGGACAGGTACAAGGATGAGAGGCGGACCTCTTGGGATTGGTGTTGTGAATTCTTTGAGAAACATGTTCTTGAAGTCGTCATGGGACCTTCTTGACATGTTTTCGGGAGCCTCTTAGAAAGAGTTGAGTTTTGAAACCTTTTGGGTGCCGTCTTGGGGTCTCTTGGGGGCCTCTTTCGGGCTTCTTGGGGGCCTCTTGGGGCCTCTTGGGAGCCTATTGGGGCTTCCCAGGGGCCTCTTGGGGGCATCTTGGGGGGAGAGCTTGATTCTTCAGTTCGCGTTCCCTCTCTTGGGCCCCTCTTGGGGCCTTCTTGGGACCCTCTTGCGCTGTCTTGGGCGGCTCTGGGGCCATCTTGGGGCGGAGAGCTTGATTTTTCAGTTCGCGTTTCCTCTCTTGGGCCCCTCTTGGGGCCTTGTTGGGACCCTCTTGCGCCGTCTTGGGCGGCTATGGGGCCATCTCGGGGCTCTCTTGTGCCGTCTGAGGGCCCTCCTGGGGGCCTCGTGGGCCCTCTGGGAGCGGTTTGGGGGGCCTCTTGGGCGGTGCTTTAGCGCCGGGAACAAGACACATCGAGAATGCAAAAAGCATGCGAAAAAAATACAAATCAACGATTTTGCCCTCTCGGGGCGCCCTTGGGCGGCACCTTAAAGGCCTCTCGGGGCGTCTTGGAGGCCTCCGGGGCAGTTTAAAACGCATCGTGCGACCTCTTGGGGGCCTCGTGGGGCCTCTTAGGGGCTTCCTGGGAACCTCTTGGGGCCTCTTGGGGGCATCTTGGGGCGGAGAGCGTGATCTTTCAGTTCGCGTTTCCTCTCTTGGGCCCTTTTTGGGTCCTTCTTGGGACCTTCTTGCGCCGTCTTGGGCGGCTCTGGGGCCATCTCGGGGCTCTCTTGGGCCGTCTTGGGGTCCTCTTGGGGGCCTCGTGGGCCGTCTTGGAGCGGTTTTGGGAGCCTCTTGGGCGGTGCTTTAACGTCGGAAACACGAAACAGCGAGAATTAAAAAAAAATGACAAAATAATAAAATCAACGATTCTGCCCTCTCGGGGCGCTCTTGGGCGGCATCCTAAAGGCATCTTGGGGGCCTCCGGGGCAGTTTAAAACGCATCGTGCGACCTCTTGGGGGCCTCGTGGGGCCTCTTGGGAATTTCCTGGGGGCCTCTTGGGGCCTCTTGGGGCCTCTTGAGGGCATCTTGGGGCGGAGAGCGTGATTTTTCAGTTCGCGTTCCCTCTCTTGGGCCTCTCTTGGGGCCTTCTTGGGACCTTCGTGCGCCGTCTTGGGCGGCTCTGGGGCCATCTCGGGGCTCTCTTGGGCCGTCTTGGGGCCCTCTTCGGGGCCTCGTGGGCCGTCTCCGAATGGTTTTGAGAGCCTCTTGGGCGGTGCATTAGCGCCGGAAACACGAAACAGCGAGAATGCAACACAGGTGGGGAAAAACAATGACAATCAACGATTCTGCCCTCTCGGGGCGCTCTTGGGCGGCATCTTAAAGGCCTCTCGGGGCGTCTTGGGGGCCTCCGGGGCAGCTTGAAACGTATCGTGCGTCGCCAGAGACCCCTGGACGGCGTCTTGGGGGTGTCTCGAGACCGTCTGGGGCCGCCGGGATTGCTGTCTGAGGGCTCCCCGGGGCGATTTCGGCGCGCCGGGCCCCACATTTGCGGTCGGGGTCCTGGCCCCAGGCCCCCAGACCCGGTCCCCCGTTATATGTATACATAGATACTAGAACCACGCGCGCGCTTCGCGCGGGCTTAGGTTCTAGCGTGTCACAGACACAGGAATCGCTGTGCGAAAAAATGTTTGGAGTTTGTCTCAGGCAAGTGAGGACTCCAGTGGCAACACCTGCTTGAGGCACAGCCGGGGACGGACCCTGTGTAGAGTCTGGAAAGTCGGACCAGCTCTCTGGTCGACCCTGTTGGGCGCGCCCTGGGGCTCTCTTGGGTCGTTTTGGGGGGCCCATTGGGGGGGTGTTTCGGGGTCTCTTTTGGTGTTGTTTCGGGTCTCTTGGGGGGCTCTTGGGGCTTCTTGGGTGCTTCTTGGAGCCTCTTGGGGTCTCCTGGGGGCCTCTTGGGCCAAAACGCTCGAATCTTCGGTTCCTCATCTCCGTCTTGGGCGCCGACTTGGGACGTTCTTAGGTGGTTTGGGCGCCTCGTGGGCCGTCTTGGCCCCCTCGTGGGCCGTCTTGGGGCCCTCTTGGGGGCATCCTCGACCGGCTTGGGTGCCTCTTGGGCCGTCTTGGACGCAGTGGAAGCCCAAAAGGCGAACACGCCAATTACGCTACCGAGGAACCCCACATACTTAATTCAAACATTATGTGTTTGCTTAGTTTATAGTATATGCGCAATTCTGCGTTCTGAGCCCTCGTCGCGAATGTTCCCCTATGTGTCATCCAACGCCATATTGCTTGAACCTCCTCCCTCTTCCTAGTCTTCTATCCTCCATCGAGGATAGATTCGATCCAGCCAGCGGCCGCGCTGAGGGACCACCCCCTGCGCACCCTCTATGGTGTCGAGAAAGTGCCCTGGACGACCGTCGTGCATATCGGCCGCGCTGAGGGACCACCCCCTGCGCACCCTCTATGGTGTCGAGAAAATGCCGCGCCTGCTATGCCCTGGACGACCGTCGTGCATAGCGGCCGCGCTGAGGGACCACCCCCTGCGCACCCCCTATGGCGTCGAGAAAGTGCCACGCCTGCTATGCCCTGGACGACCGTCGTGCATAGCGGCCGCGCTGAGGGACCACCCGCTGCGCACCCCCTGTGGTGCCGCGAAAGTACCACTCCTGCCACGATCTGCGAGCGTGTCACGGATAGAGGCCGCGCTGAGGGACCACCCGCTGCGCACCCCCTGTGGTGCCGCGAAAGTACCACTCCTGCCACGATCTGCGAGCGTGTCACGGATAGAGGCCGCGCTGAGGGACCACCCTCTGCGCACCCCTGTGGTGTCGAGAAAGTGCCACTCCTGCCACGATCTGCGAGCGTGTCACGGATAGAGGCCGCGCTGAGGGACCACCCTCTGCGCACCCCCTGTGGTGTCGAGAAAGTGCCACTCCTGCCACGATCTGCGAGCGTGTCACGGATAGAGGCCGCGCTGAGGGACCACCCTCTGCGCACCCCCTGTGGTGTCGAGAAAGTGCCACTCCTGCCACGATCTGCGAGCGCGTCACGGATAGAGGCCGCGCTGAGGGACCACCCTCTGCGCACCCCCTGTGGTGCCGCGAAAGTACCACTCCTGCCACGATCTGCGAGCGTGTCACTGATAGAGGCCGCGCTGAGGGACCACCCTCTGCGCACCCCCTGTGGTGTCGAGAAAGTGCCACTTCTGCCACGATCTGCGAGCTTGTCACGGATAGAGGCCGCGCTGAGGGACCACCCTCTGCGCACCCCCTGTGGTGTCGAGAAAATGCCACTCCTGTCACGATCTGCGAGCGCGTCACGGATAGAGGCCGCGCTGAGGTACCACCCTCTGCGCACCCCCTGTGGTGCCGCGAAATTACCACTCCTGCCACGATCTGCGAGCGTGTCACGGATAGAGGCCGCGCTGAGGGACCACCCTCTGCGCACCCCCTGTGGTGTCGAGAAAGTGCCACTCCTGCCACGATCTGCGAGCGTGTCACGGATAGTGTGTGCTTGTGTGTTTGTGTGTATGTGTGTATGTGTGTATGTGTATGTGTGTGCTGTGCTGTGCTGTGCTGTGCTGTGCTGTGCTGTGCTGTGCTGTGCTGTGCTGTGCTGTGCTGTATGCTGTGTGTGTGTGCTTTTGTGTTTGTCTGTATGTGTGTATGTGTGTATGTGTATATGTGTGCTTTCTCAACCCCCGTGGGGGGGGTTGGGAGCTTGCCACGGCCGTGGGCTCGAGGGCCCACCAGCTGTTTTGGCGCAGGGCCGCGCGCGCCGCGGCGCGGCGCATGCAGGCGGGCTGCTGGGTGTGCCTCCCTTGTCTCCCGCCAGGCTGGGCCTGGCACCTGGTGGCAGGCGCGGCGCCTGTCCCCTCGGCGCCTGGCGTGTGGCTCGGCGGCGGCGATGGTGCCGTGGTGGCGGCGGGCGCAGGCGAAGGCGAAGGCGAAGGCGCGCCCGGGCCGCGCGCCGCGGAGCCGGCCCCCGCGCGAGGTCCGGCTGTCGCACCCGCGCTGGGAGGCGGCTGCGGAGCCGCCGACGCCGCCAGGGCCGGCGCGGGAGGAGGAGCGGGCTCGGCGGCCGGCTCCAACGACCCCGCTGCGGCACGGGTGCCAGCCCAAGAGCCGGCCGGCGGCCCTGGCTGGAGCCCAGGCGCCCCTTCCGGCCAGCGCCGCAGCCGGGGCAACCAGGCTGGGCAGGACTCGGAGGGGGCGCGGGGCGCTGGGCGGCGCTCGCGGAGCCCGCCGAGGCGCAGGAGCCGGCGCGACCGCTCGGCACCGGCACGGGAGCCGCGGCGGCGGCGCCTACGGCGCGGGCGGCCCCGCAGCCGCAGCCGGCGGCCCCGCAGCCGCAACCGGCGGCCCCGCAGCCGCAGCCGCAGCCGCCGGCACCGCGGCCGCGACCGGCGCCGCTCCCCCGCGCGGCCGGGCGGGCCCGCTCCTGGCCAGCCGAGCGCCGCGCCACCCCCTGGCCCCTGCAGGCCGGGGCGCCGGGCCGGCCCGCCTGCGGAGCCGGCGGCGGCGCCCGCGGCAGGCCCGGCTGCGGAGCCGAGCCCCGGGGCGCCGGCGCGGGAGCCCCCGGAGGAGGACAGCGACTCCTACGACAACTACTCGGACGAGGAGACGGGCGCCGCGGGCGCGCCGACGGCAGCGGCGGCAGCAGCCCCGACGGCGGGGCTGAGCGCGGAGGCGGCTCGGGCAGCGGGGCAGAGCGGAGCAGCAGCAGCCGCGGCGGCAGCAGCCGGGCGGGGTGGCGGCGCCGGGGACGCCCGCCGCGCAGTGCTCGCCGCAGGGCAGCGGCAGGCGGCAGCGCCGGGGCAGCCGGCACCGGCCCCCGCGGGGCGACGGACGCGGCCGACGCTGCCCCCGCCGGCGGCGGCGGAGCCGCCACCACCGGCCCACCCCGAGGGGCGACGGAACCCGGCGGGGAGCCCCCCCGGCCCTGCGGCACCGGCGGCAGCGGAGGCCGCGACGGACACGCTGGAGCCGCTTCCGGGCGTGCCCAGCGCGCGCCTGGTCGCAGCGGCTCTCCAGGAGGCCGGCTGGTCGGGCTTCACGGCGACGGACCTCCCGGAGGGGCAGGTGCTCCTGCGGTGGAGCCGCGGGGAGGCAGCGCGCGAGCGCTAGCCCGGATTGCCACCAGCCGCGCGGCGCGGCGGCGGTGGCCACGCCCCCGCGCGAGGGCCAGGCGCTCCGCGCCGCTGGCCCCGCCGAGGGGGCGGCTGCCCTCGAGTTCGCCCTGGACGAGGGCGATCACGACATCGAGGTCTGCTACGAAGCGCTGGGCGGGAGCCTGGCGGAGCGCTGCTGGGCGACGCTCACGGAGAACGAGCAGCTGGGCGACGAGCTGCTTCCGGCCCCCCCCATGGCATGGGTTGAGGGCGACGGCGGCGACGGCCCCGAGGCGGACACTCCGCCTCCGCAGGGCGCCGTCGGCGAGGCCGGCGCAGGCGCGCAAGAACCGGCCCCCCCCGAGCGGGCGGCGACGGTCCGGAGGCCGGCGGGCTGACCAGGGAGCTGCTCCTGCAGGCGCTGCGGGAGGGCCTGGACGGGTCCGGCTGGCCGGCCGCGCGGGTGCTCGCCCCGGCGCTGCAGGTCGCCATTCGCGGGCTGGGCTTCCGCGAGGCGCGGGCCCGGCTCTTGGCGGCCGCTGCGGCGATCCCCGACGCGGAGGGTCGCCGTCGGGTCGCCTGGCGAGCGCTGGCCGGCAACGGGCGCGCGCGGCGCGGCTGCCCCTCGCGGCGCGGGTAGGCCGGCGGGGCCTGAGCGCGCGGAGCTGCTGGGCGCCGGGCGCCTGGGGCGGCACCCCGCAAAGTCGGGGTGCCAGGTGTCGGCCGAGGGCCGCGCTTGCTTTGCTGTTGCTGCTGCTGCTGTTTCTCGTCTTCTCCTCGTCGTCCCCTTCTGCTTTCTTCCTTTTTCCCAAGCCACAGGGCGCCCTCTCCGAGCTTGTAAAAAAGTGTATATGTGTGCTTTGATGTGCTGTGCTGTGCTGTGCTGTGGGTGAGGGAGGAAGGAAGAGGAGGGAAGAGGAGGGGGAGGAGGAGGAGGAGGTGAGTCGCGGGCGCGGCGCGCTAATGAGGAGACGCGGGTGCGCCGCGGCAGAGAAGAAAACCAGAACCCCACCAAGCACGTGGGGAAAAACATCAGGTTCCCTGCAGGAAATTAACGATTTTTGCTTATTGGGGCTCGATTGGAGTGCCCCTTGAAGCGTGTTCGGGACCTCTTTTTGTGTTTCTGCGGATCTCTTGGGGACCTCTTGGGTTCTTAGGCACTTCTTGGTGCCTCTTGGGGTCTCCTGGGGGTCTCTTCGGCCAAAAGGTGTGCATTTTCAGTTCCTCGTCCCCGTCTTGGGCGCCGCCTTGGGGCGTTCGTGGGCGGTTTGGGCGTCTCGTGGGCCGTCTTGGCCCCCTCGTGGACCGTCTTGGGGCCCTCTTGGGGGCATCCTCGACCAGCTTGGGTGCCTCGTGGGCCGTTTTGGACGCAGTGCAGGCCCAAAAGGCGAACACGCCAAAAACATCAGTTTTCCGATAGGAGGTCGACGATTTTTGCTTATTGGAGCTCTCTCGGAGTGCCTCTTGGGGCGTCTTCGGGGCCTTCGAGGGCCTTCTTGGCGTCATGGGAGTCGTCTTGAAAGGCATCCGGCGCCATCGGAGCGCGTTTTCGAGCGTTCCGAAGCTGTCTTCGGGCGATCTTGGACGGCCCCCGGCGCTCCAGCTGGGCTCCCGGAGCGCCGGGCCCCACATTTGCGGTCGGGGTCCTGGCCCCCGGCCCCCGGACCCGGACAGACTGACAAAAAGACTGACAGACATGCATGAATGCATGCATACAGACATGCATACATAACAAAAACATGTACATGTTGTAAACACATGTATGTCGACACATGTATATACACGCATACTCACTCCGTATCCATCGTTCCCTTTCTATGGTATGTATGTGTGGCGAACCCTGGCACAAAGAACAAAAACCTGGGAACCCAACCGCCCACCGAGACCAATCCGGAACCCGGAAACGGGAACCCGGAACCCAAAACTGGGATCCCAGCCGCCTACCGAGGCCAATCCGGAACCTGGAAACGGGAACCCGGAACCCAGAACCGGGAACCCGGGGACCCAGCCGCCTACCGAAATCGGCGGCGAGCTCTCGCCAAATCTTTCAATATCTGCCTGGACCCCACACAGTGCAACCACTGATTGGGGAATGGCCGAGATAGATCGGCCTCTCGACAGCAAGGACGCAGGCTCCTGGGCGGGATGGGAGGCCCAGGCCCCGATGCGACTGGAAGTCGATGCTTCCTCCCCCACCCACGGCTCGACCCCGGCGTTGGTTCCGGAGACCGCGGGGATCGTTCAACCTTGAACGATCGGGCGTTTCGGAAAGGCCAGATCGTTCAAAGATGGGCCGATTCTGGGCCACGAGCGGCGTTCAACCTGAAACCAAACGGCGGGGTCGCCGCTGGTCGACGCTACGCGAACCTGCCGTAGGCCGCTTCCCCTCCGTCGGCGCCCCTGGCTGGGACATACCTCGGCTCTCCAGCAGCATCTGGACGAGCTGGGTCCCCCCAAGACGCTCTCGGCGAGGCCCAGGTGCTGAAGAGCATCCCGAGGCTGGAGCACTTCCAAGAGACAAGACTCCCAAGATAACTAATCAAGACAAGGCTGCATGCACATGAATGTTCGGAGTTCCGCGCCGAGAGTTTACGCTTAGGTAGCGTTTCCCCAAGAAGTGTTCAAATGACGGGTTCTTACTTTTGACTTTCTGAAGGAACTGGATGGCTTTCCTGGGTCTTCGCCGCCTTGGCGATCGTGCCCTCTCGCGAGCGCCTCGCAGGCGCCCCGTGCGCTGGGTGGGTTTCCCGAGGGTTCGCCGCGTGGGCGCCCGTGCCCGCTCGTGGGCGCCTCGTCGGCGCTCCGTGAGCTGTGCGCGAAGTGGGTTTCCCGGTGCCCGAGGCTCCGCCTCGTTGGCACCCGTGCCCGCTCATGGGCTCATGGGCGCCTCGTAGCCGCTCGTAGCCCACACTGCTGAGCTTTAGCCACATGGATCAACACCACATATGGCACACGACATAGCTCACTGGGTTTACTCACGCCACATAACACACGCAACATAGCTCACACCACGTAGATTCGTAGATTACACAACGTGGCTCCCACCATGAAGCTGACACCACAGAGCGTACACAACTTAAATTACACCACGTAGCATGCACACCAGAGCTTGCACACCATAGCTTTTATCGCACCAACATGCTGACATAACACAGCTCACACGACAGATCGTCCAGCTCCACAGTGCTATAACACATTATTTGGGGTCGACGCTGGTCAACAGTTATTTTCTGAAAGAAATACCTCGAAGCTCGAACCTCCACCATTGGCGGCGCGCACAACAGGGAGTGAGTGGCACGAGGGAGGGTCTTAGAAACGCCAGGGGTGTTCTGCTAAACCTTTCTCGCAATCCTCCAAAGCCTCCTGGAAGGCCCCTGCCTCCTAAGAACCCCCCGCCCCTTCTTCGCGCCACCCCCATGCGCGCGCCGCTGGCGGCCCCGCCCCCTGACGTCACGGCGACGGCGGCGGGGAGCGGGCCTGCCCCGCTGCTGTGGCACTGGCGCCAGCGCGCGAGCGCTCGCGGGCCGCGGCGGGGGCTCCGTGCTGCCGCCCGCCGGCTTGATGGCCAGGCCGACGGACTGCCAGGGGGGACTCAGGATGATGATGATGATGATGAGGAGGAGGAGGAGGAGCAGCAGGAAAAGGACGAGCAGGAGAAGGAGGAGGAGGATGAAGAGGAGGAGGAGGAGGAGGAGGAGGAGGAGGAGGAGGAGGAGGAGGAGGAGGGAGGAGCAGCAGGAAAAGGACGAGCAGGAGAAGGAGGAGGAGGATGAAGAGGAGGAGGAGGAGGAAGGGGATGAGGAGGAAGGAGGAGGAGGAGGAGGAGGAGGAGGAGGAGGAGGAGCAGCAGGAAAAGGACGAGAGGAGGAAGGAGGAGGGAGGAGGAAGAGGAGGAGGAGGAAGGAGGGGAGGAGGAGGAGGAGGAGGAGGAGGAGGAGGAGGAGAAGGAGGAGGAGGAGGAGGAGGGGGAGGAGGAGGAAGAGGAGAAGGAAGACGAGGACGAGAACAGGGAAGACGAGGAGGAGGAGGAGGAGGAAATGCAGCAGCAGGACGAGGAAAGGAAAACGAGAGAAAAAAGGCAGTGGGGGAGGGGGAGTGAGGGACGCACCGGGTCGTTTTCCCTTCAGGACGGAATTGCCAGCGTTATACATACTGACGCATCTGCCGCTTGTGTTCCACGGCACGGCAGAGACCACGACCCAGGGGTCTAGAACACCACAAAACGAGAAAACAAAACTAAATCCGAGCAAACGAGACCACGACCCAAGGGCACACGAAAACGAACCAGGGTCCGAGAAAACACGACCACGACCCAGGGGCCGAGAAAACGAGAAAACGATAAAAGGAATCAGGGCCCGAGAAAACGAGACAACGAACCAGGGGCCGAGAAAACAAGAAAACGAAAAAACGAACCGGAACAGAGAAAACGAGACCACGACCCAAAGGCCTGAGAAACAACAAAACGAGAAAACGAACCAAGCACCGCGAAAAGGAGACCACGACCCAGGAGCCGAGGAAATGAGAAAACGCGAAAACGACCCACGACCACTATAGAACGATTCTCGTCCACCGGCACCGGCACCGGCACCGGCACCGGCACCGGCACCGGCACCGGCACCGGCACCGGCACCGGCACCGGCACCGGCACTGGCGCTGGCACCGGCACCGGCACCGGCACCGGCCCCGGCACTGGCACCGGCACCGGCACCGGCACCGGCACCGGCACCGGCACCGGCACCGGCACTGGCACCGGCACCGGCACCGGCACCGGCACCGGCACCGGCACCGGCACCGGCACCGGCACCGGCGCCTGCGCCGGCGGCATTGGCACCGGCACGGGCACCAGCGCCGTCGCCGGCGCCAGCACCGGCACTGGCACCCGCACCCGCAACCGCACCGGCACCAGCCCTGGCACCGGCACCGGCACCGGCACCGGCGCCGGCGCCAGCACTGGCACCGGATGAAAAGCATCATTGACATTGAACATCATGACATTTTCCAAACAGTGCTTGCACTTAGGGGGCCTTCCCTCTTCTTTCCTAGTATTAGCTGGGTCGTCTGAGGGGCGGTCTGGCGGCTCGCTCCTCCTCGCCGTTGCCGCCCTGTCGCCGCCCGTCGTCGTCTGAGCTTGAGGGGCGGTCTGGTTTTCCGTCCTTGCCGTCGCCCCCCCTTGCTGCGTCGTCGCCGCCCGTCGTCTTGGCCTGAGGGTCGGTCTGGCGGTTCCTTGCTCGTCGCCGTCACCGTCCCGTCGCCGCCTCCTCGTCGCTGCCCTGTGCGCCCCCCCAGCGGTTGCAATCCAATCGGTTGCAAGCCAATCAAGTGCAAACCCAGTGGAATCGATTGCAGTCCAATCAATGGTAAAATTATGCAAACGCAGTTCCCCACATAAAAAATATTAACAGTTTCGTGGGACCCATGGGGTACGACAACATCAACACGAAGGAGAAGCTCATCGAACGAGTAAGTACGCACGAAAGGGCAGACGAAAGAAAGGAGGAGGGAGGACAGGTGCTCAGGAAACGAAGCCTTGTAAATAGTACGGGTTGTTGATACCCTCTTCGCTCTGGCGGGGCCCCGCTGGAAGGGGGGAGGCCTACGAAACCTGGTAAAGAGTAATGCTGTCCGCGACCCTCCTCGTTCAAGCGAGTCCTCCTCCTCCTCCTCCTCGTCGTCCTGCTCCTCCTCGTCCTCCTCATCCTCGGCATCATCATCATCATCATCATCATCATCATCATCATCATCATCATCACCAGCATCACCAGCATCATCGTCGTCATCATCAGCATCATCAGCAGCATCGTCGTCACCCCGTCGTCGTCATCATCAGCATCATCGTCATCATCATCAGTATCAACATCATCAACATCATCATCATCATCATCGTCAGCATCATCGGCATCATCATAACCATCATCATCATCCTCATCATCATCAGCATCATCATCATCGCCAGCGTCATCGTCATCATCATCATCATCATCATCATCATCATCATCATCGTCGTCGCCACCATCGTCATCATCATCATCATCATCATCAGCATCATCAGCATCGTCATCATCATCACCATTACCGTCCTTGGCATCATCATCGTCCGCATCATCGTGGACGTCATGATCATCAGCATCATCGTCGTCATCATCAACAACAGCACCGGCAACGTCAGCATCAGCAGCAGCATCGTCATTATCACCAGCATCTGCATCATCATCCTCGTCGTCGTCGCCATCGTTGCCATCATCGTCATCGTCATCATCATCGTCATCATCATCAGCATCATCATAATCACCGTTATCGCCATCGTCATCGTCCATCACCATTATCGCCATCGTCATCGTCATCGTGAACAGCAGTATAACCATCGTCATCACCATCATCATGATGAAGCCTTCCTCATCGCAGAACTCCCCCTCCTCCTCACCCTCCTCAGTGGGAGGAGTAGGACGTGAGATGGATAGGTAATGTTCTCCCCTCCTCCTCACCCATGTCAGTGGGAGGGGCACGAAACCATTTAAATAGTATGGGTTTCCGATACCCTCCTCGCTCAGACGGGGCCTCCCTGGAGAGGTGGTAGGGGCACGAAACCATGTAAATAGCATGGGTTTCCGATACCCTCCTCGCTCAGGCGGGGCCTCCCTGGAGGGGTGGGAGGGGCACGAAACCATGTAAATAGCATGGGTTTCCGATACCCTCCTCGCTCAGGCGGGGCGTCCTTGGAGAGGTGGGAAGGGCACGAAACCATGTAAATAGTATGGGTTTCCGATACCCTCCTCGCTCAGGCGGATGGAGAGGGCACGAAACCATGTAAATAGTATGGGTTTCCGATACCCTCCTCGCTCAGGCGGGGCCTGCCTGGAGGGGTGGGAGGAGCACGAAACCATGTAATCTTTATGAATTTCCGATACCCTCCTCGCTCAGGCAGGGCCTCCATGGAGAGGTGGGAAGGGCACGAAACCATGTAAATAGTACGGGTTCCCGATTCCCTCCTCGCTCAGGCAGGGCCTCCCTGGAGGGGAGGGAGGGGCACGAAACCATGTAAATAGCATGGGTTTCCGATACCCTCCTCGCTCAGTCAGGCGGGGTCTCCCTGCTGGAGGGGTGGGATACCCTCCTCGCTCAGGCGGGGCCTCCCTGGAGAGGTGGGAAGGGCACGAAACCATGTAAATAGTATGGGTTTCCGTCACACTCCTCGCTCAGGCGGGGCTTCCCTGGAGGGGCGGGAGTGGCACTGCTGGGAGGCGGGAGGCGGCAGGGAGAAGGAGAGGACGTTCTGGGAAAACATAACCCGCACCAGCACCGGCCACCGGCACCAGCACCGGCACCGGCACCGGCACCGGCCCCGGCACTGGCACCAGCACCGGCTACCGGCCACGTACCGGCACCGGCCACCAGCACCGGCACCAGCACCGGCACCGGCACCGGCACCGGCACCGGCACCGGGGCAAGAATCGTTCATGCCTTCCCACGACCCAGGGGCCGAGATCACCAAAAAACGCTTGGTTCGAGAAAACGAGACCACGACCCAGAAGCCGAGAAAACGAAGACACGAGAAAACGAAGCAGGGTCAGAGAAAACGAGACCACCACCCGGGGGCCGAGACAACGAGAAAACGAGAATACTAGAGAAAAGAAATCCACAACCCAGGGGCCGAGAAAACAATAAACGAAGCAGGGCCCGAGAAAATTGACCACGACCCAGGCGCCGAGAAGACGGGAACACAAGAACGCCAACCAGGACCAAAGAAAACGAGACCGCGACCCATGAGCCGAAAACATGAGAAAACAAGAAAACACCCAGGGGCCGAGAAAATGAGAAAACGATGAAAGGAATCAGGGCCCGAGAAAACGAGACTACGAACCACGGGCCGAGAAAACAAGAAAGCAAGAAAACGAACCACGGGTCGACGTTATTCTCCAATTCGTTCTCTAGCGCTGCGGTGCGCACCTGTCGTCAAGGATTCCGCCATTTTGCCAGAGCCCCGGAGGGGGGGAAGGAGGAGGTAGCTTCGGAAGCCCCCCCCTTTGCACAGGAGGGGGGGGGTGTAGTTTAAAGCCGTCCCCCCCTGTGTCCAGACCAAAAAAAAGGAAGGAGGGGTGGGGGTAGCTTCCGAAGCCCCCCCCGCCCTTTGAAAGGGAAGCCCGGGCTCACCTTCTGCTCCGGAAAAGGGAGGGAAGGGGGGGATAGCTTCGAAGCCCCCCTCCCTTTAGCCAGGGCCCCCCTAGCTTAGAAACCCTTCAGAAAGGAGGGGGGTGTAGCTTCGGAAGCTCCCCCCCCTTTTCGAAGGAAGGGGGGGGTAGCTTGAAGCTGGGTCCCCCTTTCGAGTATTGAATTCCGTACGGGCGCGCTCTTACGAAACTCTGATTTGGCTCTGGCCTGAAACTCTGGTTCATCTCTCTGGTTCAGCTGAAGCTCTGAATTAGCTCTGGTCTGGAACTCCGATTTAACTCTGACCTAGCTCTGGTCGGGGACAGAGCCGAATCATAATTCAATCAGAGTTCAGACCAGGGTTAAATCAGAGTTTCGAAGAAATCGAATGAAACAGAGTTCCCGGCCAGAGTTGAATCAGAGCTGGATCAGAGTATTATTAGAGTCTTTCCCAATCAGAGCTTGCCTCTGTAGGGGTCCTAGCGGATTCAGATGGTTAGGTTAGGTTTGCCGCCGATTTTCGCGGCACGCCCGGGTGCCCGGGGGTGCCCGGGTGCCCGGGCGTGCCCAGGGGTGCCCGGGTGCCCGCCCGGTAGCCCTATAGCCTTATAACCCTAGAGCCTTATAGCCTTATAGCCCTATAGCCCTCTAGCCCTATAGTCCTATAGCCCCAATAGCTTTATAACCCTGTAGCCCTAATGGCTCCATAGCTTTATACTCTTATAACCCTGTAGCCCTATAGCCCTATAGCTCTCTAGCCCTCTAGCCCTCTAGCCCTATAGCCCTATAGCCTTACAGCACTATAGCCCTATTGCCTTTTAGCCCCATAGCCCTATATCATTTAAAACATTATGATTGTGTTTTTCTCTGGTATCATTTGAGTGTAATTTGTGAAGCTAGTTTGCATCCAAAACAAACACTCAACGCTAGACCTCTGCCTGGGCAACCTGGAGGCGTGAAACCAAACGTCTCGCTCGAGACATTCTCAAGACCTGGGCACGTGAAAACAATCATTTCACTTCGCATTTCACTTCAGAGATCCTCTGAATTCTGGTCTCCAGGAGAGGACAATCTACACCACAAGACAAGCGTCTCGCTCGAGACATCCTCGACACATTCTGAAAAAAACAAGCGTTTCGCTCGAGACATCCTCAGTGTTTTATTCGCCGGCCCACCTCGACCTCGATATTTATCGCAAAAAGAAACTCGCTGGCCCGGGCGCGAGACACCGTCCGAAAATCACGTTTCGCCAAAAGACGTGCAGCCACTGAGCTTCGGCAATAGGCGAGGACGAAGAAAGTGCCTCGACAGGGCCCGCGGGCGCCTCTCCCTCGCTAAACGCCGAGACCTTCACGACGCGAGCTAGCGACGCTCGAGCTCTCTTGTTCGATTGGACATCGAGACATCGAGATCTGCCGCCAGCGCATGCCGGGCATTTCCAGCTTCCCGCTGATGGGCCGATCCTGGCCGACGAAGGCAAGGGAAAAAACGTCAAATCGCCGGGGCACAACCTTGGCGCACCAAGATCTCAAGACGAAGAACGATCGAAATGCGCAGACTTGGAGAAACCCTCGCCCGCCTATCCAGACGCGACAACTCTGCGTCAAAAAGGGGGGGCGTCGCAAAGTCCTTGGACCGGGGCAGTGAGCTCAATGGTTCACCCCGGGGCCAGATGAAGCCCCTAGCAGGGCTCGCAGAAGATAGCTCCTCGAGGCCGTTGCAGCTCGTCGGACTCACAAAAAGCATTCTTAGCATCCGCGAGTTCCAGAGTCCATCCGGAGGATGCAGCCCCTTGCAGAGTCAACAGCACGCTCTCTCGTTCATTGGGAAGTAGGTGCGCGGACGCTCAAGTTTTCTGCATCGGGAACATGGCGACTTTGGATGCGCCATTGCGACGCAGCAGTCGGCGCCGCGGCGACTCCTTCTCGCGGCCCAAAGCTGCGCGCCACGCGCGAGTCCGCGATGCAATCTGGGAAACGCCTGCGCGACAGTTTGGCCTCGTCGGCCAGCGCAAGGCGAACAGACGCAGGTCCCAGCGCTGCGCCCCGCTCGGCGACGCCCGAAAAATCAGACAGACGACGCCCCCCCAAAGCAAGATCGCCCAAAATTGACTTCGGCCGCGCGCGGGGCCCAGGGGGTCTCAACCGAGACCTGGCCTGACCAGAGAATCCAGCCGCGAACCGGCGCCGGGCGCGCGCGTCGGGCAGCTGGACGCTGTCGCGCCAAACATCGGGGCCCTCTAGAGACCACCCCCCCCCACCCCCCCCGAATCTGGAACTGCCCGCCGCGGGGCCGCGTTCGCGCCCCGCCCTATTTGCCCGAGGGAGAATAGGGCGCCGGGCAAGAGGGGGAGTCTGGACCTCGGGCGCTCGAGGGGATCGGGGACCTCCAATGGCCCCGCAGCGATCTCGCAGTCTCCGGCTGTCGGCGGGCGCCTCCAGCAGCGTGGAACGCGGGCCATGAGGCGAGCCCCCCCCCGATGGGGATCTGAAGCGCGCCCCTGGCGCCCTCGAACCATCGCCTGCACCCGCGGCGCGCTGGCGCCTAGCTCATCAGCTGGAATCAGCCGCCGTCGGTGCGCCGGAGGACCTACGCCCGACCCAGGAAATGGACGCCTGCTAGAGTTGTCAGCAGTCGATGGCACCCGTCTCTGAGGATCCTGCGAGATAGCCCGAGAAGGAGTGGAGAGGGCAGGAAGGAGGAGGCCCCGCGCAGAGAAGACTGCGCCACCCCTACTCTCCGGCGGGCCCGATCTGGGGCGCCTGCTGCGGGCGCCTTCCGCGGGGGGGGGGGGTCCGATCTTCGCGGGGGCGCTGGCCCCGGGGGCGACGCGCCCGCCGCCGACGGGGTCGCGTCGAGCCCGCGGCGGGGGCGTGCGACGGACTCATCGACGTTGGCCGAGGACGCGTTGCAGGCCGGGTCAGGTGGCCAGCGATTGCTCGCGACGGCGAGGGCGTGGAAACCAGTCGAACATTTTTTTGCCCAGAAATGTTGGCCCCTCCAGGCTTTGCTGGGGGTTCCATCGGAGCCCCCGTGGACCGTCTTGCAGGCCCTTTGGGCTGTCTCGAGGCCATCGCGATCCGTCGTAGGCCGTCGTGGAGGCGTTCTCCTTCTGACTCGGGCACAGCCACCCGAGCGCCCAGTGCGTTTTCGACCCATTCAAAATATATGAATGATACCGGAGAAAACCCCCAATCAGATTTTTGTTGGGACAATGGGGCTTTATGGGCTATATGGCTATAGGGGTATAGTGATATAGGGCTCTTGGGCTATTGGGCTACACCTCTGGGCACCCCCGAGCACCCGGGCACCCGGGCACCCGGGCACCCACGGGCACCCGGGCACCAGGCCACCGGCCACCGAAATCCTGGGGCACCGGGCACCCACGGGCACCCGGGCATCCGGCCGCCGGCCACCAAATCGGCGCCGCACCTCACCTAACCATATGAATCCGCTAGGACCCCTACAGAGGCAAGCTCTGATTGGGGAAATACAAAGGCTTCTGGTCGACTGAGCCGCCCAACTTCGTCTGCACCCCGACAATATTCGATCGATTTGGGTTATTGCAGCCATCTCTCCAAGGAGCGCTCCGCGGGAGGCTCCGAGGACGTGCCGGGTCGACTTTCGGGGATCGTCTGACTCGGGTCAATCCAGACCCGGGTCAGCGGGAAACCAAAAACTGGGCCGCGTTCCCCGCAGTTGCTGCACCTCCAGCGTTTCTTGTAATCGAAGCGGGTCGCCTGATTCCTGGCGTTTCCCGCGTGAGCACTTGCGCCCCTCTTTCGATCCAAGAATGCCCCATCCCCCCGGGCGAGCCGCCTTGAGCATCCTGGATGTATGCCACGTCCTCCGTCTTTTAGGCTCAGACACTTCACAAGATTTCTTCCTCTGAAAGATCCTGCCCATTTAGACACCCGTAAATCGTGATAGTCGACTTCGGATGTGTCCATGTGCTCTGGCCCTGGATTCGTCTTGCTCGAGCCAGGGAGCTGGGGACTCCGCGACGTGGGCGTACTCATCGGCCCCTGGTGCGCGGGGTGTGGGCAGCATCGCGGTTTCACGCGCGTCGAGGGTGAACGATACCTGCCTGATGGCCGCCGTGCTGTCTCTCGCCTGGGCCAGTGCCCTCACCATCATTTTGCTTTGCGCCGTCAGGTTGGCGATGAACCGATCAGGCAGCACCAGACACATGGCCTCGCCGTTCGTGATCTGTTGGCACCCCCTGATCACGAAATCGGTGATCGATTCCTCGGGGTGAATTGTCACGTCGAACATAGCGGCATTCTGGGCCTCGCGCTCTTTGTCGCCCAGCCTCTCTCAGTTGATCACTCCAAGATGAGCTATCAGTGCCTCTAGCTCTCCTCCTTCGTCAAACGATCTGGCGGACGAGAAGGAACGTCGATTGGACATCCACTGGGTAGCCTTCGAGCACATTCGCGGCCTGGCTCTCTGCTTTGATGGCCGCACGACCCGCCCAGGGGCTCAGGTTTGCCACGTAAATGTAGAATTTTACAATCCACGCACATGGGAACAAACTAACCACGATTACTGCCCCGCCAATTCGATCGACCCCACGCGGAATAAGAGGAGTCCCACCAACCGCCCGGCCACCATTCGTCATCCCGCTCGTCTTACCATCCCTTCACCTCGCAAACATATGGTGCATTCCAGTCCCCGTATTAAGTCGGGTATGTCCTCCGACAGGCGGATGTTGGAAGGATAATGGACATTAATCAAAAAATACCCCAGTGCGACCCTACCTAGAAGTTGGAGCCCCTAGGAAAGCAGCATTAGTTGCTATGCTATGCTATGCTATGCCATGCTATGCTGCGCTAGGCTATGTTATGCTATGATATGCTGCGCTGTGCTGCGCTATGCTGTGCTATGCTAGGCTAAGCTATGCTAAGCTATGCTAATCTATGCTATGTCATGCTGCGCTGTGCTATGCTAGGCTATAATATGTTATGTTATGCTATGCTAAGCTGCGCTATACTATGCTATGCTATGCTATGCAATGCTATGCTGCGCTATGCTATGCTATGCTATGAGTGGCTATGTTATGCTATGCTATGCTATGCTATGATATGCTATGCTATGCTATGCTATGCTAATGCAGCGCTGCTCTATGCTATGCTAAGCTAATCCTCTAGGCAGAGCCTAGGTAGGGAATTAGATGAAATAAGCTAAGCTAAGATGAGATAAGCAACGCTAAGCTCAGGGGACGTAACTGGGGGAACCGCGGGGCGGATCATGGGGGAACCGCCCGGGGCGAGCCCCACTGCCCGGCCCCTTTAAGCAAACACAGTAAGAACCCTTCTAGGCAGAGCCTAGGTAGGGAACAAAACAGTCGAAGGAGCACTAAGAATCGACGACCCCAGACTAGTTGCTTACTATTATTGAGGATTCCTCTTGTAGAGGGACATGCCCGACTTAATCCCAGTAGGCCTCCGAGCTTGATGAACGTTCTGACATTGTCTTCTGGGGTGCCGTCGGGCTGGAACTGGTCTGGAAAGGGGCGTGCCCTCCTACCTCTGTCAGTGTCTGGCCGTCCTTGGCCAAGCTCCGAGCACCATTGTGGTGCGCAACTGGGTCATCATCGGTGGGCAAAGGGGAAGCAACAACGTACGGTTTCCTGTCGAAGCGAAGCTGTCACCATCAAAAGCGCTGACGCTACACGGGCACCTGAAACCCAAATGGATATGAGTACTACATGGCCACTCCGGGTGGAAAGGAAGAGAAAGAGGAACATAAATACAGCAGGTAGGGGAAGAAAGGACAGGAGAAAGGGGGCACACGATAGGAGGAAGGGGAGAGAGAGGACGACAGGATAGGAGGAGAAAAGAGGCAGAGAGAGATAGGAAAAAAAATGAATTCTGATAACAGAAAGAGAAAGGAGGAGCCTGTGGAGGAGAGAAAGAGGACAGGATAAGAGGAAGGGAAGGAGAGGAGCAGAGAAGCAGAAAAGAGAAGGAGGCGTGGAGAAAGTGGAGCAAGGGCAGGAGGGGAATAGAGGAAGAGAGGAGAAGAGGCTTGCCTCCCCCCCCCCCGCGGGCTGGGCTGAGAACCCTCGGCTGGGAACCCTTCGTGTCTGGACCGAGGAGCCGCGCGGCCGCGGGTCGGAGGTCAGCGTCTCCGAGGAGGCGCAGCCCCACGGGGGCAGGGGTCGGTCGGATAGCCAGTCCCGACCGATCCTCCTCCTCCTCCTCCTCCTCCTCCTCCTCCTCCTCTACCTCCTCGTCGTCGTCGTCGTCATCACCATCACCATCACCATCACCATCACCATCACCATCACCATCACCATCACCATCACCATCACCATCACCATCACCATCATCATCATCATCATCATCATCATCATCATCATCATCACCATCACCATCATCATCATCATCATCATCATCAGCATCATCATCATCACCATCACCATCACCATCATCATCAGCATCGTCATCGTCATCATCAGCATCATCATCATCATCATCAGCATCATCATCATCATCATCATTATCATCAGTATCATCATCATCATCATCAGCAACAGCATCAGCATCAGCATCAGCATCAGCAGCATCCTCATCCTCATCATCATCATCATCATCATCATCATCCTCATCCTCATGCTCATCATCATCCTCATCATCATTCTCATCCTCATCATCATTGTCATCTTCATCCTCCTCATCATCATCAGCATCATCATCATCATTGTCGTCGTCGTCATCATCATCATCCTCATCATCCTCATCATCCTCATCATCATGCTCATCCTCATCATCATTCTCATCCTCATCCTCATTGTCATCCTCCTCCTCCTCATCATCATCATCATCATTCATCATCAGCAGCATCAGCATCCTCGTCATCAGCAGCATCGTCGTCGTCAGCATCCTCATCCACATCCTCATCCCCATCATCCTCCTGCTCATCGTCCTCCTCATCTCATTATCCTCCTCCTCCTCCTCCTCCTCGTTCTCATCATCATCATCAGTATCATCATTAGCAGCAGCAGCAGCATCATCATCATCAGCATCATCAGAAAGAACCTCCGAATTCCTGTGCTCGGGCGAGGGGGAGGGAGGTGGTGGAGGAGGACGAGGACGAGAAGGAAGAGCAAGAGGAGGAGGAGGAGGAAGAGGAGAAGGAGGAGGAAGAGGAGTTGGAGTGGGAGGGAGCCGAAGGAAAGAGGAAGGGAGAGGGGGGGGTACCCCCTTCTAACACTCCTCCCTCCTCCTCCTCCTCCTCATTCTCCTCCTCATTCTCCTCCTTCTCAATAGCATCAGCATCATCATCATCATCATCATCATCATCATCATCATCAGCATCATCACCATCATCGACAGCGGCATCATCATCAGCATCATCAGCATGGACATCATCAGCAGCATCATCAGCATCATCAGCATCATCATCATCACCATCATCAGCATAATCAGTAGCATCATTATCCTCATCATCACCACCACCATCATCATCATCACATCATCATCAGCCTGATCACCATCCTCATCAGCATCATCATCATCATCATCATCATCATCAGCATCAGCATCAGCATCAGCATTATCATCGGCGCCCTTACTATCGTAATCATCAGTATCATCAGTATCAGCAGTACAATCACTACCATCAGCCGCATCATCATTATCATCAACATCATCATAATCATCAGTATCAGCATCGTCATCATCATCACCATCAACCGTATCATCATCGCTATCAGCATCATCATCAGAACCATCAACATCAGCATCAACGTCATCGTCATCAGCAGCATCAACATCAGCATCATCATCATCAGCAGCATCAGCATCAGCATCAGCACCAGCACGGCATCAGTATCATCGTCATCAATCGCATCATCATAAACTGTATCATCATCATCATCATCATCATCATCATCATCATCATCAGCAGCATCATCATCATCGTGGTGGTCGTCGTCCCTCCTCCTTCTCCACCTCCTCCTACCTCCTAACACCCCCTCCTTCCCCCCGCCTCCTCCTCCTCCTCCTCCTCCTCGTCATCATCATCATCATCAGAATCATCAGCATCAACAGCATCATCATCAGCGTCAGCATCAGCATCAGCCTCATCATCATCATCATCATCATCATCATCATCATCATCATCATCATCATCATCAGTAGTATCACCATCTTCATCCGCATCATCATCCTCATCATCCTCATCATCCTCATCATCCTCATCATCATCACCATTACCATCATTGGCACCATCAGCATTGTCAACATCATCATCAGCATCATCGTTGTCAGCATCATGATCAGCATTCGCATCATCACCACCATCATCACCATCATCATCATCATCACCATCACCATCACCATCACCATCATCATCATCATCATCAGCAGCAGCAGCAGCATCAGCATCAGCATCCTCATCCTCATCCTCATCCTCATCCTCATCCGCATCATCATCATCATCATCATCATCATCATCATCATCATCATCACCGTCGAAATCGTCAGCATCGTCGTCGTCGTCCCTCCTCATTCCCTCCTCCTCCTCCTCCTCCTCTTCCTCCTTCTCGTCCTCCCTGTCATCCTCCTCCCGTTCCTTGGCCGATTCGTAGGGCAGCCAGGCGTCCAGCGTCTCGACCAACAAAAAGTCAGGATTGGGGTTCTCTCATCGTTTTCTCGGCCGCGAATGTGCTGTTTCTCGGGATCGGGGATTCGGGCGTTCGCTGATGGGGGGGGAACGTGGCACACTTCTTTCCAACACCTGGTTGGCCTGCAGTTGCAGTTTGGGGGCCGTTCTGGGTTCCTTAGGGCAGCGTTCTCGGAATCCTTGACCCCCCTTTTTGTTCATGATGCGGTCCCTCGCTGCGGCATGTGTGCTTTGAGGACGAAGATAACTGAGCAGACTGAGCCAAGCTGCCACGGTGGGAAAGTGCTTCTGGCGGCGCGCTGACAGCGGCTGGGACCGAACGCGCACGAGACGTGCCAGGGGCCCCGAGAGAGGGCAGAAGTCCTCAGCCAAAAGTTGCACTCCGGGAAGCTCGCAAGCGGGCAGGCCGCGACTCCTGCACTTGCGCGGTCCCTCACCACGCTGGACGACGGCAGCCGAGACAACTATCCCGGCGAAGGCCCCAGCGCAACTGCGAACATCGCGAGGAAGGTAAGAAGAAGGAGGGGGTCCAGCCGAAGGAATGGGGGCGTGTGAGGCGTGTGCCGACTTGGATGAGAACTGCATGTGGACGCACACGCTGGGGCCAGGTGGACCTCCCTATGGGGCCACGAAGCGTTTCAGGGGTACGCAAAAATTGGTGAGAACCGCATGCGAAACCCCCCTCATGGGGGCTTCGGTGGAGCTCCCAATGGGGCCACGTGTGAGGGGTGTGCAGAAATGGGTGAGGACCGCATGCGATTCTCCCCCTCTGAGAGCTTCGTTGGAGCTCCCTATGGGGCCACGAAGAATTTGAGGAGTGTGCTGGCATGGTAAAAACCACACGCGACCCCCCTGCCCTGGGAGCTTCGAGCCACTCGGGCCTCCTGCGGCCGTTCGGGGTGACTCGGGCACCCCCGGAACGCTCTCGGGGAGGCGCAGCTGCCGGGAGGCATCGCGGCGCTGGAAGCCAACCGAGAACCGAGGAACTGCCCGAAAGTCTCGAACCTCGAACCCCCAATACCGCCGCGACCCTCGAACCTCCCGACCCTGCGGGGGAGCAAGAACAAGACCAATGACACGCCGCCATGGGGAAGCTATCCACGTGCTACTGCTGAATTGAGGGATGCAAAAACGCCCCTACCCTGGGTTACAAGTGCGTGGTCTGTAAACCTCCTGGGAACTCCCAAAGGCCAGAGAGCCGCCAGGACGCCTCGCAAGACGCGCGATGTGCAGGGATCACCCTGTCAGCCCACAGGAGGTTCAGCGCACGGCCCTCGCAAACCAGGGTAGGGGCTCTTTGTTGCGCCCTCGACTGAAGGAGCAGCACGGCAGCACCAGGCTTCTGGGCGAAAGCGACAAGAAGCCACACGCTGATGGGCCCCCAACGGCGGCGTGCCGTTGATGCGGCTTCTCCCTCCCAGCCCGAGCCTCGAACCTCCGACCCTGGGGGGCACGCACTCTCGGCGGTCTGCCGAAGGCGCTGGTGGCCGCCCCGCTTGGGGGCCCCGCGACGTCCACCCGTGTGGTCTCATCGGAGAGGCGCATCGAAGACCTCCGACCGGCAACAGCATGTCGCGACGGTTCTCTCGGCGGCTCTCGGAGGTTCTCGGCGGTCTGGAAGGTCTTCGAACATGTTCTGCGGTTTTGCGGCGATCTTCCTGGACGTTCATCCTCTCCCTCCTCCTGGAAATAAGCGGCCCGCCTTGCTGTCGTTCTTGTTCCACCAGGGAGCCACTGCGAAGCCGCTGAGGGCGGCGGCATCGGCGGACTTGTCGAGGTCGACGAAACCACTGGCCTCCCCTAATGTATTGTTGTTTTGATGCACCCATTAACATATGTTCACATGTGTATGTGTATATATATATATAGAGATGCATCCCTGTATACATAATACATGTACAGGTGTGAATTTCCCAAACATCTCTTGCACTTCGGAGTTCTTACTTCTCTTCTAACAGACTTGGCCTGACGGTCGGTCTGGCGGCTATGTGGCCGCCGTCGCCGCCCCGTCGCCGCCTGTCGCCTGGGCCTAACAATCGGTCTGGCGGCTGAGTGGCAGCCGACGCCGCCTCGTCGGGGCCTCGCCGAATTGCACCCCTTAGATTTCACCACAAGCATTGCACCACATAGATTGCACCGCACATATTGCACAACATTCATTTCACAACGTAGATCGCAACACACAAAATGCGCAGCAGAAACAGTGCCGCATATATTGCACAACCTAAATGGCACACCATATATTGCACCACATAGATCGCACCATATGGATTGCACCATCTAGATCGCACCACCTAGATTGCACTGCGTAGATTGTACCACATCGGCTCCATTACATTGAATGCACAACATAGATCGCACAACCTACAATGCACAACATCTTTTGCATCGCATATATTACACATCGTAGAACGCACAA
>CAUYUJ010000762.1:48546-53546 GCA_963575745.1 Prorocentrum cordatum | reverse complement strand
GAGTTCAAGGCACACATCGCCAGGGTCACCAAGGAAGCCTTCGGCGGTATCATCAGCCAGTTGGACACGATCAAGCAGCAGCACGCGCAGCACATGGAAAGGTTGGGGAGGAAACGACGTAAAGCAGCAGAAGAAGAGGATCAAGCTGCAGGTGGAGGAGATGCAGCACAGGGAGCAGCAGCGACGGCAGCTCCAGGGACAGGAGCTCCAGCTTCGGGATCTTCGTGCACGAGCACAGCCGGGGCTGCTGGAGGGGGCGAGAACGTCAGGGAGCGAGCTCGACGCGCAGCGTCCCAGGCACCTCCCCCTGCACCAGAGCAGGCTGCAGCGGCATCCGCATGAGCGCGCAGGGGGACGGCAACCAGATGGGCCAGCTGTTGGGCCTGAGCATCAGCATCTTCTACCTCATCTGATAGCCCCCCCAGAGGGGCACCTTTTTGCGAGTGCAGAAGCGCCTCCTGCGGAGAGCCGGCGTGCGCCAGACCCTGCAGAGGCGCACCAGCTTTTAAATCGGCTGTGCCGTTTTCCGCCCCCCGAGCCAGGCTCCGAGCCCCTGGGTGAGTTTCTGCGTCTAGGCAGCCCTGGACTGGAAAGTTTTGAGTTGGTTGTGGAGGCGGCCAACGTCACCTCCTGGGGATCGGCTGAACCCTGGCTGCAACGTTCGGCAGCACATATTATCTTGCTGCAAGAGCACAAGTTGGTCCTCGACGACCAAATTGAAGAGGCCTCCAGCTGGGCCCTCAAGCAAGGCTGGAAGTCTCGGTTCGTGGCGGCTGAGGCTGGAGTAGGCTCAGGAGCTTCGGGCGGGGTGGCGATCTTCGTCCGCTGTTTCTGGGATGCTACGACCTGGAGGCTGGCCAAAAAATATACAAAGCAAGAGCTGTCGGTTGTTGGGTGCAGATTCCAGGGGGTGAATCGATACTTTGCATCTCGACATACTTGCGCGATTCCGAGGGGCTCTCCGCTGAGAGCCTCAAGATTTTGGCCACGATCGGAGCGGTGGCACAGAGCTACCGCAAGCCTCACATCATCGGAGGCGATTTCAACATGGAGCCAGCTGGGCTACATGAGTGTGACTTGGCGAGCAGGTTATCCAGTTGCATAGTGTATCCAGAAGTGAAGGGTACTTGTGCAACGACGGCCTCGAGCTCGGTCAGGCCGTTAGACTACATGGTGGTCTCGGGAGGCCTGTCGAAAGGTATCCAGTCCACCAGGGTGATTTTGGAGAGCGATCTGAAGACTCACACGCCCGTCCAAATTAAGTTCTACCCCACCCTCGCGGACATTAAGTTCCTCACGTTCTCCAAGCCTCCAGTGATACCCGCGCAGCGCCCTATAGGTCCTTGCCCTGAGCCCCCGTCTTGGGACGACGCCCTGGACTGCGCCACTCACGGTCTCTCACTGGCTCGCGAAGGAGCCCCACGTAATAAGATTCAGAGGCACATGAATTTGGCCTACAAGATTTGGGCCAACACAGCAGAAAAAGAGTTGATTGCCAGTCGACAGATCGACATCCCGCTGTTAGGTACGAGGGGCAGGTTGCCCAAGTTGATTTGGAGGTCAGCTAGAAGTAGACAAAAGGAAAGACGTCAGGCAACCTGCTCTGTTCACGCTGCGCTGGTTGGAGAGCACGTTCCGTCTTTTTATCAGCCTGCTGCACGCCCTGGACGTTTCGGCGGCGACGGGGGCTCCGACTCCAGCTTCCGAAGTTGGGGCGACGGCATGGTTGCCGCAATCCGATACGCTTTTTTTGAGAGCCAAGTTCCGCCAGGACCGACACCGACAGTCCCCACGCCAGCGCGCTCTCGCGTGCTCCGCCAGCTTCGTGGCGCACGTGCTTGCCTAGCCGATCCTCCGGCCTGCATAGGCCGACACTTGGAAGAGTTCTCTGAGATTTATGACTGCATCAGAGGCTTTATCCAGGTTCAGGACATAGATAAGGTCTTCGAGGTCTCGGAGGTTCTTGGGGAGTTAGATTTGGGCTGCAGCATCTTAGATAAGATCTCCGAGGACTTAGGGGCGTACTCTTTGAAGGCTAAGTCGGAGGCTCAGAAGTCTTGGAAGGCCTGGTTATGCGACGGGGTGGATAAAGGGGCGGGGAGAGCTCATGCGTGGACTCGTCTCCCCAAAGCGCGGCAACCCACCACCACCCTATCGGCCCAAGGGGCTGCGCTGGCGGACCCCAAATCGTTGTTGGCCTCTGAGGCCCAGAAGTTTGGCAAGCTTTGGCAGGCCTCCAAGACGCTAGAGTTGCCCGAACAAGTTGAGTACATTCAGCCCCTCGATTATGTGCCGCCACCAGAGATGAGGGCAGTATCGCATCGGTATAAGCTCACGTCCGCGACCTCCGTGGACGGCTTCCACATGCGCCACTTCAGCAGCATCTCTGATCAAGGTTTGCTGGCCTTGATGTCTTCATATGCTGTCGTGGAGGCGACCTCCATCCTGCCGAATCAGGCCCGCACGATTATGGTCCCGCTTTTAGCCAAACCTGCAGGAGGTTGGAGACCTATTGGGTTGTTCAGCAGTTTTTATCGCTTTTGGGGCAAGCTTCGGAGACCCATTGCGGCGTCTTGGGAGGCTTCCAATTGGCGCCCGTACTTGGCGGCGGGGCCCTTCTCGGGAGCTTCGGACGTGGTCTGGAGGCAAGCGGTGAGGTCTGAAAAAGCTGTTCGTCCTGGGCCCCATAAGCAGTCCAAGAGTCTCAAGGGAACGCCCAAGAAAGAAGAAAAGACGGTGGCCTGCACGGTTCTCTGGGAACTCCATTGTGCTGTCCATCCTGGGAGATAGATACGAGCTGCTAGCGTTACCGAAGCAGCTGTACCGTGTAAGCACCGCCGCGTACAAGGGCCCACGCTTCTTGGCGATGGCCAGCATGGTGCATGGCCCTCACTTTGCCTTTTCAGCAGTTATCGCAGGCTGTTCTTTGGCGACCACTACATTAGAGCGTACGCAATTCCCACAGTAGACTGCATCACTTTCCCGCTCCGCACGTCCTTGGACATATATATGTATAGAGATCGATGATTATGGCATGTCGTCCACAGGTAAGCCCAAGCAAGTAGCACATGATATTATTCACACGGCGGCACAGCTATACGTTGGGCTCACTGAAGAGATGTGCGTACAAGTTGCCCAGGACAAAGCGTCGGGCAAATGTTCATCCCACAAGACTGGAGAAGCCATCAGGCAAGCTCTAGGCGAGTACGGTGGAGCCTCTTATGTGGAATCTGCAGTGAACTTGGGCATCGATGATACGGCAGGGAAGAGCAGGAGGAGAAAGGGACGAGGACAGAAGCAGCAGAAGAGAGCAGCCGTTTTCAAGAAGAGAACGAAACGTTGCAAGCGAGTCAAGCAGGTGCTGGGCAAGCACTGCCGAAGTTTTTTCACGAGTGGACCTCTAGCAGGCCTGTCTTATGGAGCTGAGGTGCACGGCCAGTCTGATCACGAGTTGGCGACTGCTCGTCGCGCTGTGGGCTCTGTCTTACGGCCGTCTGCAGGCACGAGGTCCCTCACATCTTTGTTGTTGTTGCACGGTGATCCGCCGTGGTATGGATCAGCGGCGCCAGTGGTGCGCTACGCTAAGGAGGTCTTCTCGAACCAAGCTAGATCCTCGCCTAATACTTTGTCGTTCGGAGCTTTGAGGGAAGCTTGGGGGTCGGCGTGCGGGGTCCCCAAAGAAGAGCTCGCCTGGAAGAAGGTCACGGGTCCCCTTTCAGCGCTCCGCCTCAGCCTCCTCAGGATCCAATGGGACATGAAGAGTTTCTGCGTCTTGGTCAACGATTTCGGAGAAGACCTATTTTTAACGACCTGTTCCCCAGCGCTCATAAAACAGATGTTGCATGATGGAGTTTTGAGACAGCTAGAAAGGGATGCTGGTAGAGTTCACGATGTACCTTGTCGAGTATGTTATGATGTGGTATCGTCGCAGCTTTGTTCGTCACGGTATACATATTACGAGAAGGGTTGTATCAAGTCGCTGGTGTGCGGAGCAGTGTGGACCAACGAGCGTGCGCTCGACTTGGGGTACGCTCTGCCATCAGCTCAGTGTCCTTTAGGCTGCGGAGCGCGTGACACGATCTTCCACCGTCTGTGGGAGTGCAGTGCGGTCGACGATGATAGGAGGGATTTGATCGATGATGACGAATTGATCACGCAGGCTAGGGGCATCGATCGATCGGACGCTAAGGAAACGCTACTTTTCTCTAAGGGGCGGTTTGAACACCCCTGGAGATGTACTACCACGCCCACGACAGCAAGGCGGTATTATCACTCACACGCCCGAAGGAACAGAGGACGTCGTAGATCCTGGCCAGGTCAAGGGATATATTTTCATGGGCGGGTCCTGCACCAGACACCCTATCAAGGAGCTGAGTAGGGCCACTTGGGGCGATGTACAGGTCACCCAGGATGCTCAGGAGACCTGCTCGGTGTGTGGGCCTATATGGGCTCCGCTCCCTCAGACCCCCCAAGCTGGAGAGTTTGCGGCCCTCGCCATGGTTTCACAGAACCTTGGAGGCCCCTCGGAAGGTTTTTCGGATTGCGCGAATGTGGTCAGCACCTTCGCGCTTCCTCCTGAGGCCAGGTTCTCCTATGAGAAAATGTATTCGGGCACCATGTTATTGGCCCAATCGTGTGACCTGTCTGCTGTTAGGAAAGTAAAAGCGCATGTGGCCGACAGTCCTGATTTAACTGCCCAGCAACGCTGGGAGAAATTCGGAAACGATGCTGCCGATCGCGCAGCACGTCAAGGACTGCTCGCCCACCCCACAGGCTCCAAGGCGGAGCTTGATGAAGTAGACAGGAAAGTTAAGGTTTCTCGTGCGGTTTGCAGGCTTGCGGCCCGTTCACTGCCCAAGTGGCCCGCCCTGGATCTCACGGGAGTCCACTTGAACCCCAGAGAGCCTTGCCAGAAGCCCGCTGGCCCTGAAACTTTTGAGCACGAATGGGAATGGCATAGGCCATACTGGAGGTGTGCTGTATGCCTCAAGATACGGCGG
>CAUYUJ010000762.1:0-48446 GCA_963575745.1 Prorocentrum cordatum | reverse complement strand
TCCTCCTCCTCCTCCTCCTCCTCCTCCTCCTCCTCCTCCTCCTCCTCCTCCTCCTCCTCCTCCTCCTCCTCCTCCTCCCCCTCCAAGGGTCCCCACGGGTGCGGCCTGGCGCTCCTCGGCCCTCAGCAGGCCCGCGGCGCGCCTCGGCCGCCGCCGGGGCAGAGCGCGGCCCCTCGGGCGCGCCGGGGGGCGGCGGCGGCGGCGAGGGCGGCGATCACGAGGCAGGCCGACGACGACGAGGACGGCGACGAGGACGTCGAGGACGACGAGGACGACGAGGACGAGGACGAGGACGAGGACGAGGACGACGGCGGCGGCGGCGACGACGGCGGCGGCGGCTGCGGCGGCGGCGAAGCCGGCGACGGCGACGGCGGCCGCGGCGGCGGCCCAGCGCAGATGAAGGCGAGGATGAGGGCGACGGCGAGGAGTGGGAGGGCGAGGGCGACGTGGGACGGGGGCGGCGAGAGATACGGCGACACGAGGAGGGCGCGGTGGGGGATCGGCAGATGGTCAGAGCTGGGAGCTCGGCAGCAGCAATCGATCGCTGTCTGGCCCATGCAGCGACGCGCGAAGTGCGATTGCCTTGCCGCCACCGCAGGTGACCAAGGACGGTGGGAGAACGTTAGACGAATCGACCACGAGGACGAGAGGACGAAGACGACGAAGACTGGGACGACGACGGAGTCCCGGAGTGGAGGATTCGGCCTCCGTTCGATGAGACATATCTCTTCATGTGGAAACCACTGGGCTCCGGGACGCCCCGGGTTATCTCTGGACGTCTTCCTCTACCATCAAAGACGGTTTCCCTTCAACGCTTGGCCCTCCAATGCGTCGAAAACAACCCGGGACGAAACGCCGTCCCTGGAGGCGACGCCGTTGTCTGCGGAGCAGATGAGGCCAGAAGCCAGAAGATCTACTCTGGGAGGTTTCTTTCATGCCCACACATCCGACGTCGTACAACGTGGCTCCCCAGAGGTCTGGACCTCTTCCGCAGGGCCAGCTTTTCATGCTGACTCATTTTGTTGATGGTCCTGAGGTCGGGTAAGTGCCCCGACCGCTGCACATAGCCAAAAACTTCCCGTCCTGCTGTCTTTTCACGACGCGAGGATGTCATGGTCTTCGGAGCGAATAGAGCCAGAGGGTCCACTCGGGACGGGCTTCTCTGCATGCTGCATGCTGAAGCTCGTGGACTGCGGGGAGCCCTCCGGGGGGTTCGGGAGCAGGCGAGCCCAGAGGATGTAATGCATAATGCTTGAGGAGGAGGAGGAGGAGGAGGAGGAGGAGGAGGAGGAGGAGGAGGAGGAGGAGGAGGAGGAGGAGGAAGATGGGGCATGGGATGCGGCGGCCGTTCCAGGCGGCTGCGCGAAAGCAGAGGCCCTTCGCAGGAGCGACATATGCCGCGCGGCCCGACAGCCATCCGTCGTGCTACCACGCGGAGCGCCGAACAAGGAACGAATGGGTCTGTTGCCGACCGCGAATCTCGGCCACGGGCCCCAGCAATCCGCCGACCCTTCGGCGTGTGTGTCGTTTTTCCGTTTGAATCGTCGTCGTCGTCGTCGTCGTCGTCGTCGTCGTCGTCGTCGTCGTCGTCGTCGTCGTCGTCCAGTCCCCAGGAGATGGGAAAATAAGGCAAAGGAAAGCGCGTGGCTCCGTCGACTCCCGTCCCCAGCCTTTCCTTCCCTGACAGGGGTGGTGTGGAGGTGTGGGGGGGGAGCGCGGGGAGGGGGTCTGGAGCACCCCGTGGGTTGGTTGGGGGTGTTTGGTTGGGGGGGGTTGGGGAGGCGTGGGGTTAAGTCGGGCCTGTTCCTCTACATGAGGAAAATTCAAAAGTAGTCAAAACATAGTCCGGGGACGATGTTTCGACTGCTTTTGGCTTGTTTTGGCATAGTTCTAATTTTTCGTCGAAGATCGCCCTGTGGGGGAACATGCCCGACCTAAGGGTGGGGGTCCTGGGGAGGGGCTGGGGAGGGGGTGCCCTGGTCAGAACTCCACCCGGGCAAGGGCTGCGAAACCCGTGGCTGCTAAAACCGACCTCCGGGAAGTTGTCGTCGTCCTTCCGGGAAGAAGCCCGTTGATTGTTTCGCGTGCCGCGCCTCATTCTCAGGAGCGGCCAAGAGGGGGGTGTCCAAGAGGGGGGGGTGCAAATCATGAGCGGCGGCATGTGCGCGGCCCAGCGGGGGGGCCTGGGACGTAATCAAATAAGAATAGGCGCCATGAAATCTGAGGAAAAATCATGGCCCGCGCCATGAAATCCCCCCCCCCTATCCTATCATCACCCCCCTCTTTTCCGCTCCCGACATTCCGGGAAGTTGTTGTTTCTTCCTTCCAGGAGGGCCGTTTCAGCAGCCACGGCTTTATAGCAGCCCCCGCCAAGCTTCCGAGAGTCGCCAGCTGGGGGGGTCCTGCCTGCTGGGCCGGCGGCACCGGCCGCAAGGCCCTCGCCATCAGAGCGCGCCTCCGGAGCCCAAGGCTCGAGCGCCCTTGCTGTAGCGCGCCGCCGGGGGGTCACACCCGCAGCGCTACAGGGCGATTTTCGATGAAAAATAAATAATATTCTGAAATACGCAAAACATGACAATTAGCCTGGCGAAGGACCCAACCATATGCAGCTGCGAGTACCGCAAGGATACCAGTGTCAAGCTCCCCCCGACCTTCGGTGGAGATCCCTATGGGGCCACGAAACGTGTGAGGGGTGTGCCGAAATGGGTGTTGGGGAGTGCCGAAATGGGTGGTGGGGAGGCATGCGAACCCTGCCACTGGGGCCTTCGGTGGAGCTCCCTATGGGGCCACGAAACGTGTGAGGGGTGTGCCGAAATGGGTGGTGGGGAGGCATGCGAACCCTGCCACTGGGGCCTTCGGTGGAGCTCCCTATGGGGCCACGAAACGTGTGAGGGGTGTGCCGAAATGGGTGGTGGGGAGGCATGCGAACCCTGCCACTGGGGCCTTCGGTGGAGCTCCCTATGGGGCCACGAAACGTGTGAGGGGTGTGCCGAAATGGGTGGTGGGGAGGCATGCGAACCCTGCCACTGGGGCCTTCGGTGGAGCTCCCTATGGGGCCACGAAACGTGTGAGGGGTGTGCCGAAATGGGTGGTGGGGAGGCATGCGAACGCAGCCACTGGGGCCTTCGGTGGAGCTCCCTATGGGGCCACGAAACGTGTGAGGGGTGTGCCGAAATGGGTGGTGGGGAGGCATGCGAACGCAGCCACTGGGGCCTTCGGTGGAGCTCCCTATGGGGCCACGAAACGTGTGAGGGGTGTGCCGAAATGGGTGGTGGGGAGGCATGCGAACGCAGCCACTGGGGCCTTCGGTGGAGCTCCCTATGGGGCCACGAAACGTGTGAGGGTGTGCCGAAATGTGGGCGCATGCGACGCAGCCAACGACGTGTGAGGGGTGTGCCGAAATGGGTGGTGGGGAGGCATGCGAACGCAACCACTGGAGGCATGCTTCTGGGGCCTTCGGGAGCTCCCTATGGGGCCACGAAACGTGTGAGGGGTGTGCCGAAATGGGTGGTGGGGAGGCATGCGAACGCAGCCACTGGGGCCTTCGGTGGAGCTCCCTATGGGGCCACGAAACGTGTGAGGGGTGTGCCGAAATGGGTGGTGGGGAGGCATGCGAACGCAGCCACTGGGGCCTTCGGTGGAGCTCCCTATGGGGCCACGAAACGTGTGAGGGGTGTGCCGAAATGGGTGGTGGGGAGGCATGCGAACGCAGCCACTGGGGCCTTCGGTGGAGCTCCCTATGGGGCCACGAAACGTGTGAGGGGTGTGCCGAAATGGGTGGTGGGGAGGCATGCGAACGCAGGCCTTCGAGCCTCCCTGTGCAGCCACGCTCCCTATGGGGCCACGAAACGTGTGAGGGGTGTGCCGAAATGGGTGGTGGGGAAGCATGCGAACGCAGCCACTGGGGCCTTCGGTGGAGCTGCCTATGGGGCCACGAAACGTGTGAGGGGTGTGCCGAAATGGGTGGTGGGGAGGCATGCGAACGCAGGAAGGAGGAGGGCGAGGAGAAGGAGGAAGAAGGAACGCGGGGACCGTTTCTTCAAAACGAGGACCCAACACCACAGGATGGTTGGGAAAAACACATGAAACATCGTCCCGACTATTTTTTCAGTACTATTGGATATTCCTCATGTAGGGGGACATGCCCGACTTATGGCAAGTATAGAAGGCACAACCCGTGGATCCAAGTGCAAAACTTCAAGGGCACGTGGACGGCCACGCCGAGAGCACTGCAACGGCGCAGCAGCTGGCTCAACGGGCCGACCCATCTCTGGGATACATGGGTGCGGCATGCTCGCGTCGTGACGAAGTACGTACTTACTGACGCCGCGAGGATCCGGCAGCTGGAAGAAGAAACAACGGCATACACATACACTTTTGGCGCTCCGCGCGGATTTCTTCTTGGATCCGCGCTGGGCCCCCCTCCCTGGCGCGCGGAACGCGCCAGGGGCGGCACTGGAGGCGCCGCTGGGGGGCGGAGGAGGAGGATGAGGGGCAGGAGGGGAGGAGGGGGAGGAGTAAGAGGAGGAGGAGGAGGAGCAGGAGGAGGAGGAGGAGCAGGAGGACGAGGAGCGGAGAAGGAGGAGGAGGAGTAAGAAGAGGAGGAGAAGGAGTAGGATGAGGAACCGTTTTTTTTTTTTTTTTTTTTTGTTTCCCCCCCCCCCCCCCCTCCGAGGGGTAGAACAAACGCTTGTTTAACGGAAGAGGAAGGAGGCAGCCTCTTCCTCAGCATCGAGGGCGGGCCCTGGGGGCGGCGCCTCCTGGGCCTGACCACGAGGCCCCAAGGAGGGGGCCACTTGGGCCGCGGGCCCAGAAGGAGGGCCCCGCGGCCCACCAGGAGGCCCCAACAAAATCGAGCTCCGAAAACCTCCTCCTTCCTCGCCCAGCTCCCTGGCCGAGACGCGGCGCCGCATGGCCTCCAGCGCTGGGATGAGCTCGCTCTGCTGAGCGGGGAGGGGCACTGCACGTCGCCGAGGTTGCTGCGTCTGCAGCAGCCGCAAGCGATCCACATCTGAAAGGATATGGGGGACCACCCCTGGCGCACGATCGGACTGGGGGTGGAGTCCTCTCAACATTCTGCCAAGACGACAACGCGTGGCAGAGGAAAACAGACGGCCTGGACATTCGTTCTCGAGTCGTCGACTGAGGCGCTCAGTACTATAAGCCCCACACCGACGACAGAAGACCAGGGAGGGACCGCTCGACAGACGAGTGAACACCAGAGAATGGCCCATCCTCTCACGGCCCCTCAAAAACTGAAAATTCGTACGCTTCCCAGGGCAACCCCTCATCTCCAGCCTGGCCGCACACGTGTTGACTGCTCTGGCTTGGCAATCGTGACAGATGAAGCTACCCTGAGTGGCTGGGGCCGCCGTCCAGGCGTGCCAACGATGGGCTCCTATCTCTCGGGGTCGGGGAACCTTGGGCCGATCAGGGAACTGAGCGACAGGGAAGAGGGGCAAGACCGCTCCCACGACTCTCGCCGCAGCTCGAGCCCTGTCTATCATCCGATCAAGCTCTTCGAGGTCCCCCTGGCTATCCCGAGCATGGAGTAGCACAGCATTCTTAGCATGCAGGTCCGCCGCTCGATTCGCGAGACCGATTCGTCTCTCCGTCGACGGCAGAGCTTCGATGTCCTCAAGGCTCCGATGAGCGGGCGCGCGAAAAGCTTGCCCGATGAAGGGAGCCCCCTCCAGCTCAAATAATCAGCGCCTGAGGCCAACACACTTCGAGCGACACGATAAAACCTGAGATTGGCTCTGATTGTGCATCCGACCAACGCCGAGGCAATCAGAGTGAACCTGGACTGGCTGGCGTATGACGAAAGCTGGCGCAATGATCGCCATCTGCTCTGCAGCCTGAGGGGTCTGGGGCAGGGAAGGCCAACCAGGCCCTTGAAACCTAGCTACTATCTCCTCGGACCCCGACCGCATGTACACGCCAGCATAGGCCGCCCTCGAGAGCTCACGGACGGGCTTCGCGTGCACGACCCATCAACGACGACGTCGACGACATCCCCCAACACCGAGAGGTCCTCAAGGGGGCGGCCGTCCTGCCCAAAAACAGCAGGATACAGCTGGTCGGTCGGGGGCTGGAGGTAGCACGACGGATGCTTAAAGACCAGACGGTTCCACAAAAAGATTTTCGCACCCCGCCTGGACAGCCTCAGCGATTATCTCCGCGCTACACGTATTCTGCCTGGCCTCGACCACCTCAGGGGCTTGGCAGCACCACAACCTGTGATGGAGGCCATCAGGCCCGCCACGCAACGGACACTTCCCATCAGACTCATATCCATGGGATTGCAAGCGATCACTAGTGAACACAGCCTTAGTGAAACAACTAGCTATGACAAACTTCTGTCGTGCACTATACTTCTTCGACCTACACACGCACGAGCGCACCAAGTCAACACGCGCGCGCACACCATCTCCTTGCATGCCTAAGCTACGTGCCATGTCACGCTCATGCTGTCTCTGGACGGCCTCACGTAGGAGATGCTTGATGAGGGAATGGGAGGTATACAGTAGAGAAAGCTCCGTGAAGTTCTTAGGCTCCCAGCTGACCCTCTGAAGACACATCAACATTCGAACGATCGGGCCCTTCGTCTTTCTCCAAGGCATCTCAGGATCCCAATTGACATGAACCTGCTGAAACATATCTGCGAGCTGCGTCATAGTGAAGAGAGAGCGCTTCTGCGCAACCGCCGCCTGCCAGATCGTGGCTGCCCACTGCGCCGCAGGCGCCGCGGCAGCATCTGCAACAGGGTCGCCATGAAGCACGCACTTCGCCACTAGCGAGGCCCCTCGATGCGAGGGCGCCTGGAAGCTGAGGAGCGTAGCCCGAGCTCGTCTGAGCTCGTGATCGCTCATGCCCAACACCGCACTGCCGTAAGACAAGGCTGGCTTCAAGCCTGCCGTGTGAATCTTAGACATCCGATGCTTTCCGTGTGCCAACCATCTTCGAAATCGTAATACTCGCTGATGTCAAAGCTTGAATTGTTGAAATCGAATCCGTCGTTTTCGAAGCCCCCCTTTAGCCGACCGGGACTGTCCTGGAGCGAAGTCTACCCCGAGGTTGAGCGACGCCGACGTGACCATCCCTTCAGGCAATCCTCGGATGAAGTTGGTGGGCCAGAGATTTCGCTAGACCGACCGAGTTAGCTATCGTAACCGCCTTCGACTCCGAGATATCTGCTTTTAGCTCCTAATGAAACATTTGATGAAAATCGGCTGCTGCTGCAGGCGCTGCTCGAAGTAGGCTAGCTTTGTCCCCCATCACCAGTATCGTGTCATCGTCGATGTACGAGGATAGGCGAATCGTCGGGTGTCTCATCATGAAAGCATCGAAGGCCTCAGGCGCATACACCTTCACAAATGCATCGTTGAAGACATCACCTGCAGGGAGACCGCTGGAGGCAAACAGAGCCACTGTGTGAAAAGCTGGGCCTAGACGAACCAGTCTGGGGCACCTCCACAGGTTGTACATAGTCTTAACGATAACCTTAGGGGTGCCACATCTGTACGCTCTATCACGTAGAAGTTCTAGCTGGAAAGATTCGTAGTACTTCTTCCCGTCCCACTGAACTCCCAAGACAACCTGATCCCTGGTATCCGCCACCTCCGAAAGGGCCGCTTGGGCCCAAACGCAACCTTCAGCGCTCTTCCCCGCTCCGAAGGCCCAGTAGCCCCTCTCCGTTTCAGCAAAGAAAGGGTCCAACATGGGGCGGCGTAGTCTTTCCCAGACACGAACAACACTAGCGAGGAGTAGGATAGCTCGATGTCCTCCTGCAGGCTTATCTATCAGCGGAAAAACCATCCGCATAAAATGTCGCGGGGAGAGCCCGAGCCTTTCCACCGCTGCGTACAGAATACTCAGGGCGAATATGCCAGCATCTCCCAGCAGACAGATGTGCTTCGGATGGAACCCATCCAAAGTCGACGCCGTGAACTGGCAAAACTTTCTGGAAGCACTGCGAATCTCATCAATCGACGCCCTCGGGAAGCACTCACGATCAGGCACTTCCGCCACAGGTGGGGAAATCGATGCATGCCACTGCGCCTGCAAAGCCTCTGCCTCGCTGGCAAGAAGGTCATCAGGCCGACTCGAAAAAACACCTGGCGATCGTTCAACTATGCTGGGGTTCCAGATCTGCTGAAGCCGAGTGATTTTGTGCATTAGCTTCGCTGAGCCTCTCAAGGCTTCATCGCACCACTGGTTCCACGTCTGTGTGCGCAGCTTGGCAGCTGCGCTGGTGGCATGCTCAAACTCTGTGACCATGGAGGCTGAGAAGGACGCCGCTCGGTCCCACCATGGATGATCCAGCTGAGACGGGTACGATCGGAGACTGTCACGAAATGCTTGCACCTGCGCATCGAGTCGGACATCCAATCCTTCTCCTGGATACTCCTCCGAAAGACACGCATGATGTAGCTCGAGCCCAGCCGTATTCCTATGCAAGACCGGGTCCTCCTGGATCGTGACTTCAAATTCATGCCACACACGGTATAGCCACTGCCACCCACGACAAACTGCGACATCATCAGCAGCGCGAAACTTGCGCCCAATTACTGGCACCCATCGTCGAGCCAAATACCTATCCCGCGTGCCCGATTTGAAAAGGAAATCCAGCACCTGCGCCAGCTCCATCTCAACATCCTGCAGAAAAACGGTCCAGGCGTGATTAAGCTTCTGCCATGCCGCGCACACCCCATCATGTTCAGCAGCATGTACAGCATGTTCAGCCATCTCTCGGGCCGCCCTGTACGACCGTGGCTCACGGCGGGGACCGAAAGGTGGCAGAACGGGGAGCCGAACGTGCGAACAATAAACCAATTGCTTTAGCTCCAATACGCCAGGCCGAAGGTGAAGTCGCACAGGTTTGCGCGGCCCTCCATGCCACGACTGCAAGACTCGAACTTTATCAACCAAGCGTACCATATCATGAGAGCCAAAGAAATAGTCGATCGTCGAGGCCGAATTCGACATGATGCAGGTGTGCCGCGTAGGAACCACCGCGATCAGGCCCGCCTTGCGAGTGAAGCCCGACTCCTCAAGCACCTGAGGCTCGACATTCCAATCAGCTCCCGCTAAGATGGTGCCAGGCGACTTAGACGCGCTCGAGCCCAACATCTTCAATGTATGCATGTTGGCCGAGTTCAGGCCTACTGCGCAAAAGAGGTACGCAGAGTGCACCGTGAGCTCGGGCCATCCAGGGATGTCAACCTGGACCGAAATCAACCTTCCACGACAAATCTCGCCTCCAGTAGGGTTCCACCTTAGTCCCAGCTCCGATCGAACAAAGGCGGCCACCCCAGCAGAGTGCGAACCTCGATCACGCTCGAAGGAAGGACTGCACAGCATCCGATAACCAATAGCACGAGCTGCACGCTGAAGATCGGGGACAGCCACCTCCGCTGCGCCAATCTCCTGCGCACATGCAATCAACGAGTTGGAAGCGCGCAGCCGTTCAAGAAGTGTGGCACGGCAATTGCCATTGAACGACTCGAAAAATGAACACTATCATCTGCGGGTGCGTCACGAAAGCCTTTGTGCAGCGGTATCACATGCCCATCTCCATTGACAGGCAGCCCACACAAGAAAGGCATATCTGTAGGACGTCCGCCCAGGCTCCTGAGACGCTCCCCCGTATTAAGTCCTTGGACACCCAGCACATGTGGGCACGAGGGGTCTGCAGTTGCCTGGGCTCGAGTCGAACCTGCAATCGTAGAACTTGATGGAACAGCTCCTCCAGCCAAAGGAGGGTGAGCGTCGCGCCAGCGGACATCAGGAAGACTTCCTCTGGCGTTTGACCCCCATGGCTTGGAGCTGCTCCTCGAACTGGCGCTTGTCCCCCGCGAGCTCGATGAGCTCCTCCACTTCTTCGGCAGACAGGCCATCGTACATCGTAGCATCTTCCTCCTCTTCCTGTCCTGCTGGCTGTTCGTCAGCTTCCGCAGGTGTCATTGCCTCCTGTGGAGTAGACGGCGGGGTCGACTCCTTGAGCAGCTGTTGGTACTTCGCGAAAAGAGGGTTCTGCAGGAAATCCTTGACATCAGCATTCGCATCCAGGACTTCCTGCGAGAGGGTGGGACATGGCACCGACTCCGCCGCAACGGGCATGGTCCTGCGCAGCTCCATCTCGAGGGCGTCAACCTCGCGCTGCATGGCATTCTCCCTCTCGACCATCTCAGCAAGTGCGGCCTGGGCCTTTGTGATGAGCTCGTGCTGAGCCACCACCGCAGCCTTGGCCTTTTCAAGCTTCTTTTGTGCTGACTGGAGTCGAAAGGCAGCGTTGGTGTGTTGCTGGAGAGGTGGTTTGCTGCTGCGCTGGGCAGCTCGAGCCTCACGCAACTGATCTTGCAAGCACTTCTTCGCGGGGTCAGACTCATCAACTTGCTCCATCTGCTTGGGGGCATTTTCCAAGGACTCAATCCTGCTTGCACGCATATCATCAGGAGCATCTGAGCGAGAAGCAGACTGAGCGTGCGCAGCGCCACCTGTTGCTGCTGAGTCCTGGCGTACCCCCGCCGCTTTGAGCCGCTGGTCAAGCTTTTTGTCCAGGGCTTGTGTGATCTGTCTGACGAGGTCAGGAGGTGGTCCCGCCGCCCATCGTCCACTCGGTCCCCTCTGGGTATTGCTGGGCGACGGCTTCTCCCACTCCTTGGCATTCTTCTTTGCTGCCTGCACCACACGGTGAGGGGCAGCAACACCACATATGCACTTGATACGGCAGGCCCAATTCGCTGTGCGGGTGCACTGCGAGCAGGCCCATAGAGGCTGACGAGGGCCTCTGAGCACGGAACCATCGCCAGACATACTGCGGGTGTCGCGGCGATGGCTGAAGACTGAAAGCTTTTGGCCCGCCGACGCAGGCCGTTCTGAAGTTGGCGTCGGCAAGCTCAGAAATCTCTGAGCCAGAACGGCTGCCTTGAGCCAAAATGGCTACGGAGGAGGAGGAGCAGGAGCAGGAGGAGGAGGAGGAGGAGCAGGAGGAGGAGGAGGACCGGGACGACTGTAAATTGCACGAGCAATGCGCTCACATGGTCCCGAAAACTGTCACTCTAGAGGCGAACTCCAGATCCCCTCGAAATGCTTGGCATCTAGACTGCACACCTTCGCCGCTAGATAACACCCCATGGTCGCCGCGAGAGGAGGATGAAGAAGACGACGAGCATGACGACCTCATTGATGATTCTTGTTTGCCAAAGTGCGGCCAAGGACTTGAGCAGTACAGCAATTCACATTGTCATGCACGATAGCGGAGGCATCGTCATGAACGAAATCATTCTTGCAGGCGGCGGTCAAAGCGCCCATGCGCATACCCGAAATTGTTGGCAGGTGTGCGGTGCGCGATGCGGGATGACCTGCTCCTGGAGGCCCATGCTGTTAATCAAATCGACCCGCTCGGCACGGGATGAAGTGGTGGACATACGGAGCATCATTACAATGGTTCGCTGGTAGGCGCTCGAGCCCATTTGACCATACACCACTCTCGGGACAGAGGCGGTCGCCTTCACGTTCAAGAACGTGCGCAGACTGCCCGACTCCTGAGCAAAGAGCGCTACATCCAGCTTCAATATATGTGCCTGCATGCGACACATCGCTCCGCTGGAAAGCTCCGAAACGTGCCCAACATCCTCGTCGTCCCGCATTTCTGACCGATACACTGGAAAAGAATCACGGCGAATAGATACAATCGCCTTCCGTAAAAACCACCCCCCTTCCGTGACGTCGTCCTCGCCTTTCGAGCTTCCCGGCGGCCGCATACGTGCGTCTTGGGGCGAGGCGAGGGGGGGGGGGGTCACGGAAGGCAGTGGTTCGCTATAGGGGTCGGTTGGGCCGCCCCTGACGCGTCGCCTAGCGTCACTCGGGGAGACGTAAGACTCGGGTTCGGGGAACTCGGGTTGGCCTGACGGGGCCATGCTGAAAATGACAAAACCCAACCTGAGATTTGATGCGAGCTCCCGCCGCCAACGTCGCACGAAAACTGGACCGTCCAAATCCAAAACGCACTCGCCAAGAAGCGTCGGCAAGCCCGAGCTCCAGCGTAATCGAGTCTTTACGCTTCCCCGAGACGTGGGCACGCCGACGTACATCGGCTCGCTAGGCAAGACTCGGGAGCGGCAAAGAGGGGGGTGTCGAAGAGGGGTGTGTGCAAATCATGACCAGCGGCATGTGCGCGGCCCAGCGGGCGGGCCAGGGACGTAATGAAACAAGAAGAGGCGCCATGAGATCTGGGGAAATATCATGGCCCACGCCATGATATCCACCCCCCCCTAGTCATCACCCCCCTCTTTTCCGCCCCCGAAAGACGTGGAGGGGCTCGCGATCCCGGGCAGCGTCCGTGGAGCCCGCTGGCGGTCACATTGACGGCCGCGAGCGCCTCGAGTTCCATCCGCCACTGCCACGAGCTCTTCTGCCGCGCACGCCTGCTCTCGGGGCGGGTGGTCACGGGGGGGACCCAGGAAGGGGGGGGGGGGAAGAGAAGGGCCCCAAAGGAGCCCTTGCCCCTCTTGGGCCAGCAGGGGTCCAGAAGGGGCCCCAGGAGGCTCCTCTTGGGCCCCTCTCTTCACCCGCCATTTGGGTCGCCCCCCGATGCTCGTTCCCGCCCCAGTGCCCCAAACATGCGATGTCCTGGTTTGCTCCGTACTCGATCCCTGGAAGCCCTGACCCCTTCCGCCGGGGCCGGTGGTTCCCCCTGCAATCGTTCTTTGATGATCCCGGGGCCCGGCGAGGGCCTCCGAGACCGAAAATTGCCAAACACATATTTTTGTTTTTTGTTATGTATATATACAACATCTATTGTATGTATATGTATGTATATATGTATATATGTATACACAGTTATTTGCATATCATGCAACATACAAAAACAAACAAACTAACTAACACATCCAGTAAGCTTACTTGCATGGACGGGGGTGGTGGTGAACCTGCAGCAGGTGGCAAACGACTTGCACGTGCGGAGATCAGGCAAGACTAGAGGCACTTGCACGCCAATTCTCGCTTGAAGAGGGGCGAAGGGCGAAAGGGGAGGGGGCGAGAGCGAACGACGTGCAAGCAAACTTGCCGGAATCTTCAGAAATAACGAGCTCCCTCCCGCCGTTTTTTTCACGACGCGATCATGTCTGGGTGCGCCCTACTACCAGTGGGGGCCCGACCACAAGAAGCCTTCCACAAGAAGCCCAACCCTGAGACATCAGGACGTCCATCGATTTTTGTTGGTGTGGGAATGCCACGCTGCCCATCGCCAAACCATCGAAACCCAAGAAACCGAGGGCACCCTGGAGGCAAGCAGGGTACTTCTTGGCATGGGTCTCCACTGCACTGACGGGCAACGACAGGGAGGGATAGGGATAGGGGAAACATCGACCTGGAATCGGAGATACATCGCCGATAGATCGGCGATAGGCCTCCGATCGTGAATCCGCACCTTCCTGGGCAGGCTGGGGCTATCGGGCCCCTGACGGCGATCAATGGGCGATTGGGGGTTGATGCATCCACCCCTATGCCTATCCCCCCCTTATCGTTGCCCCCCGATGTATGGCAGAGTGAAGTACGTCCGGTAAGGCGCTTCGCTGGAACAATGCAGTAATGCACGCGCCACATTCATGCGGATCTGCACTTTTGAAGGTGCCAGCGCGGGCAGGCTGTCTACGGCAGGGCGAGGTAGGACGAAGGGGAAACGCGCTGCACTGCCGCGGGCCCGGCGACACCGGCCATGCGCGCAGCGCTGCGCCGCCGCGCTGCAAATCCTCTGCTCCGCGGGGCCGCGCGGCAGGATCTCCCCCGGCGTGCGGGCGAGACGGGCCGGTCTCCTCGCAGAGTGGCGCCTCGGCCATGGTCCAGTCGTCGTCTTGGGTTAGGTCGGGCATGTCCTCCTACAGGCGGATCACGGAAGGAAATGAAAATAGAAAAATAGTCAACAGATATCAAACAATAGTCAAACAAAATGGAACAATCGTCACCAGACTATTTTTGTACCATTCTTGACTGCTCGTCCTGCAGAGGGACAGGCTTGCCTAAATCTCGGGGCAGGCCGCGTTGAGACAGCGGCAGCTCAGAATCGCTCCGACGGCCTTGGATGCAAATTGGTGCGGGGGGCGACAAGTGAAGGGGTAGCGAGGGCTGCAGAAAAGGAACCATCTGGGGCCCCTAAGGGGGCCTTTCGGGCCCCGAAGGAGGTCTTTCGGGACCAAAAAGGGCACCTCTCGGTCATCACCCCCCACTAATTTGCGCCCAGGGCCCAAACTCGTAAATTTTCCAGGCTGCGTCCAGCTTTGGGCTTCCGCTGATTCTTCCAAGAAGCCTCTGGGAGGCCAGCTTAGGCCTGCGTGCGTGAGGCGGGCGTCTGTCGCTGGGGGTGCGGAAGGTGTGCACGACGGCGTCCTTTTTGGAACACGACTGAACGAGTTTTGAAAGGTTGTTTTGGGTATGGTCGTCTTTTTTGGCATGGTCGTCCTGGGTGGTATGCCTCGCGAATTTGGAATGGTGGTATCTCTGATAACCACATGAATGGGGTCCCAAGTTCGGCCGTGGCGACGACGACCCTCCCCCCCCCCATCCGAAGGCCAACTGCCGCTTTCAGCAGCCCGCCCTCCTCTGGTCGTCTCCGCCGGCGGGAGGCTGGCTACTCCCACGGCGCGGCCACGCCTGGCCAGAGCTCAACCCCTCGGGTCGGGCGCGGGGTCCCTGGCCACCTCGGCCATCTCCACCGACATGGAGGCCTCGAACTCCTCCGCGCGCCGCGCTTCGGCCGCCGCGCGCATCAGCGCGACGAAGCCGCCGTAGTCGGAGGAGGCGGTGATCTCGGCGAGGAAGGCGTCCCAGCCGGTCCGGTAGTCGGCCCGCGCGCGCGAGAGCGACCTCGCCAGTGCCACGAAGGCCTCGCGCGGCACGCCCTCTGCGGCCAGGAAGCCCTCCAGCTGCGCGTCGAACAGCTCCTTTTCGGTGGCACATCATGGAAGCCTCCTATACCGTCGTGTCGGCTCTTGCGAAATGACGCTCATTGACACTAGTCGACGCTAACTCGACGCTAATCGACGCTACATCGGCGCAATCTCATCGACTCCAGACGCTCACCGGCGCTAACCGACGCTAAAGACGGAATTGCGAGGGTATACCAGGCTCCGATGATTTGCTGCCGAACTCCTGGTACTGGCGGTGCAGGGCCGTCCACTCCAGAGGGTGGCCAAGCCCGTCGGCTTCCAGCGATCCTGGAAGAAGAAGAAACAGAAAAACACAGCACCCGCCACCTAAGCTTAAGTCGGGCAGGTCCTCCTACAGGCGGGTTTTGGAATAAAGCTGAGCCGGATTGAAAACATGCGCAACATCAAGATAGTAGAAACATCGTCCCCAGACCACTTTAGTAGACTATGTTTGGATACTCCTCCTGCAGAGGGACATGCCCGAACTAATTCTGCCTGCGCGGCACATCCCCTCCTCCTCCTCCTCCTCCTCCTCCTCCTCCTCCTCCTCCTCCTCCTCCTCCTCCTCTGAAGCGCACGAATCGAGATGGAGTTCTGCCGCTGCTCTCTCGGCCCCTGGGGCCTCGCTCCCACCCGATCGCCTGACGAGAGGCAGCGGAGGAGGAGGGGGAGGAGGCGGAGGAGGAGGAGGAGGAGGGGGAGGAGGCGGAGGAGGAGGGGAGGAGGAGGAGGAGGCGGAGGAGGAGGGGGAGGAGAAGGAGGAGGTGGGGGAGGAGGAGGAGGAGGAGGAGGGGGAGGAGGAGGAGGAGTGCGCACACCCTCAGGGGAGGTCAATGACCGAGGTGAGTCGGCTAGGCCTTGCGCATTCGCCTCCGTCTGAGCAGGCCTCGCGCGGTGTTCCACGCCGTGGCCGCTGCGGAGCGGGCAGGCCCAGCCCCCCTCTCGATCGCTCGGAGGTTGGACTTGCCCGTCTTCCCAGGGGGCTTGCACTTCAAGGCTAGACCTCGCAACACGCCACCTTCCTTGGCGGCCACAGATCCGCAAAACGTGCAATAGAAAGTCGGCCTGACGGGATGGGCCTCGACATGGTGGGATTCGCGCGGCCTCCCGGTGCCCACCTGGAGGATCCTGTGGGCCGCAAGGATGTGAGCCTGAGACGGGCTCCCGCCAAGACCTGGGGAGGCAAACCAGGCCCTCAACTCCTGACGGCCTCCAGCTCCTGACTGGCATTCAGAGCAGCAGAAACACCATGGTCCTCGTATCCCAACCACCATCTTTAGGGTATGCTCCGGAGCCATCATGGCCTTCTGGAAAGGGGTGGGACGGGGCTGGGGTGGCGGAGTCTGCGGCATATCGGCCCTCTGTCGAACGTCAACCTCCGCGCACGACTCCATCACCACAGCCAATCGATGGCGGATGAGTGCCGCCAGCTCTTCCACCTCGGTTATCCTGTCAGTGTCGGCAGGCGGGAGTTGGCACCTGGCGGCCGCCTGCTTTGCAAGTTCGGCCGCTGCTTCATTACCGTATCTCCACAGCTCAGGGGTCTGTAATTCCTGGGCGCGAGCATCGTCGGCATGACTCTCGACTTCATGCAAGGAGAGCGAGAAACATTCCTGAGCGTGGCATGGCAATCGCCAGGAAACCCTCCACAGGTCACGATTCTTTCGTGGCAATTTGGCTGGGCCCCTGTGGAAACCACGAACAACATACGAAGAGTCTGTGATAAAATGGTGGAGCCTACCTGGGAGGGTGCCGTGTCGGCCCGCAAGGTCCCCGAGGGTCTCTTTAGTGGGGGCGGCGGCGGCAGAGGCCAGAGGGGTCGCTGCTAAAAGGCCCTCCGGTGCCATCTCCCGCTCCCCGCCATTCCACCCCCAGAAATGACCAGGCGGACCCTGGCCGACAGCCCACTCCTAGGTGCGCAGCTCTTCTGAAGGGGGCCGGCGCTTCTGTCCAGCCACTCGGGATCATTCCGCGGAGCCAAGAGCAAGGAGTGTCGGCAGCCGCCGCGATGGCGCGATCCCTGAGGTGGTCCGACTTGGAACATTCACTGATCTCGTCATTGGACGAGCTCGTTTTCCGGGACGTTCACCTGGCAACGCTTACAGCAAGCCTGGCCTGGCTCGATTAAGCCAGCCTGGGCCAATCTGTCGCGTGTCCAGGCGCCTGCAGCGTAAATAGACACGAGGGCACCACGATATCAAGGCGCCGTCGGGATGGACGACTTACTCAACTTATTTAAAAGGCGCCTCTGGGTGAGAGTGTCCGCCCCCCCACCAAACCAGTTCCGTTATGGTGACGGCTTTCTCCACGCCAACGCTGGGCGCACAACGAATGACGGAGCTCGTGCAGAAACGGGTCAAGAGATCGTCCGCGGGGCTCGCAGGCTCCCAGCCTGCGTCGAGAAGCACACAGATGAAGGCCGACATGGGCCCACGGACCCCAGACCAGCGTCGCTGAGGCGAGAGGGCCAACATGCGACGGGCAACAATCGGCCAGGACCTGTGCAGACGAGACCGGACAAGCGCGGCTAGGGTCCGATGCAAACTGGGAGGATGGGGAGGAGGACTATTCTTGAATTTGCCCCCTGTGGAGGAGGAACAGATTCGGAGCTCGCCGCTGGTTCCTTGAATTGGCGCTGGACCCCCCCCCGCCCCTGGCGCATAGCGCGCCCCGGAGCGGCGCTGTGGGCGCCGCCAGCTTTAGTTCGGGCACGTCCCCCTACAGGCGGATATTGGACGGAAGGTAAAACATATCCCAACAATATTCACAAATAGCCAAACATAGTCGAAAAATCGTACCCAGACTATGTTGCGACTATCTCTGAATATTCCTCCTGAAGACGGACAAGCCCGACTTATCGCCAGCGGGGTCCAGCGACGAGCCACGAAATCCGCACGGAGCTCCGACAAGACACGTTTATGTAGTGCAGCTGTTGTTCTTCAAGTGCGGTCCTGGACAAGGAAAGAACGCCACAAACATAAACTTTTGGGGCTCCGCGAGGGTTTCTTGCATCTGCACTGGACCCCCCTCCCTGGCGCGCGGAGGGCGCCAGAAGCGGCGACAGAGGCGCCGCCGGGGGGACCCAGCGCAGATCCAAGAAATCCGCGCGGAGCGCCACACGTTTGTTTATGGCGTTTTTTCTTCTTCGAGGTCCGCCAGAGGGTTCTAACGGTGGACAGGGGACATGGGGAACCCGAGGATGTTTGGGCTGGCAGCTGGTTCGCCTGAGACTGCACATTTGCTTCGTGCACCATGGCATCGCTTCAATGCCGGCTGACGGGGTTCTGGTTTTCTTCCTTCCCGCGTCGCACCCGCGTCTCCTCCTCACCCCTCCTCCTTTTTCTCCTTCTCACACAGCACAACGCAGCACAGCACAGCGCAGCGCAGCGCAGCACAGCTCAGCACAGTTCCCCACATGTTTTGTGGGGTTATGGTTTTCTTTTCTGCCGCGTCGCACCCGCGTCTCCCGCACACACACACACACACCTCCCCTCCCTCCTCGTTCCTCCCCTCCTTCACTTCCTTCCTCCCTCCACCCACGCGCAACACATGCACGGCACGTGCATCAGACACGCGTTTACATGCAGCCGCACGCATGCACACACACACACCATACGACGCCAGTGCACGCCCGTCATGTTCACTGGACCGTACACCCACGACGTACGCGCTACATACTGGGCACACACATGAGGCACACGTCCCGATACGGCCGCACACGCATCATCCACATACACATGACATGCCATATGCAAGGCGTGCGTGTAGGAGTCGCAGTGCGTGATAAGCGTGGCACTCTCTCGACAACAGAGGGAGTGCGCAGGGGGTGGTCTCTCAGCGCGGCCTCCATGCGTGCCATGGTCGGCGAGCGTGGCAGGCGTGGCACGTTCTCGACAACAGAGGGGGTGCGCAGGGGGTGGTCTCCCAGCGCGGCCTCTATGCGTGCCAGGGTCGGAAAGCGTGGCAAGCGTAGCACTTTCTCGACACCAGGGGGGGGCGCAGGGGTGATGTCTCAGCGCGGCCTCTATGCGCGCCAAGGTCGGAGAGCGTGGCCGGCGTCGCATTTTCACGACACCAGCGGGGGTGCGCATGGGGTGGTCTCTCAGCGCGGCCTCTATGCGTGCCAGCGTCCGAGAGCGTGGCAGGCGTGGCACTTTCTCGACACCGCAGCGGGTGCGCAGGGGGTGGTCTGTCAGCGCGGCCTCTATGCGCGCCAGGTTTGGAGAGCGTGGCAGGCGTGGCACTTTCTCGATGCCAGAGGGGGTGCGCAAGGGGTGTTTTTTTTTAGCGCGGCGTCTATGCGTGCCAGGGTCGGAGAGCGTGGCAGACGTGGCACATTCTCGACGCCAGAAGGGGTGCACAGGGGGTGGTCTCTCAGCGCGGCCTCTACGCGTGCCAGGGTCGGAGAGCGTGGCAGGCGTGGCACCTTCCCGACACCGCAGGCGGTGCGCAGGGGGTGATCTCTCAGCGCGGCCTCTATGCGTGCCAAGGTCGGAGAGCGTGGCAGGCGTGGAAGTTTCTCGACAACAGAGGGGGTGCGCAGGGGTTGGTGTCTCAGCGCGGCGTCTATGCGTGCCAGGGTCGGAGAGCGTGGCAGGCGTGGCAGTTTCTCGACACCAGAGGGGGCGTGCAGGGGGTGTTCCTCTATGCGTGGCACGGACAACTCAGTGGGTGCACGCGGGGTGTTAATTCAGCGCGGCCCCATCTGCGTGTCATGGCGGGAAAGCGCGGCATGCGTGGCAGCCCGAGCCGTAGACACCCTGGCCTGAATCTGCTCGAATATTGCAGGCGCTGCCTTGCCCCCCGCGCCGCCCATGCCGCCCGAATGTCCCATTAACGCGCTGCCGCCTCCGTTTTTGAATCTAAAAAATGCATGACATACGCAAGTGTCGAGGTTCGCATTGTCAATCTGCGACGTTGCGACCCAGCTTTGGTCAAACACGCATTTATTAATTCTTACCACCGTCAAGTGAAGAATTGGTGGCCCGATCTGCTTCTTAACGGGCACGATGAACTGCTCCATCAGGGAGGGGGCGACGATACCCGAAGGGAGTGCCTGGTGAGGTCCCTGCTGAACCCTTCCTCAGGCGGGTTCCCCGCTGATCAGCTGGGGGAGTCGGATGGGGGCGATGACTCGCCGCTGGTGAAAATTCGGCGAGTCGGCGATGTCGGCAACGGGGGTGTTTCCACGCCCGCGCATGTCGCGCCCATCACGTCCACGCCCGTCAAGTCCACGCCCATGCAAGCCTTCACCCCTCAGCGTTCCCCAAGAGTTTTGCTTGCTACCTCTGTTCGTTCCCCACGCACCCCTTGCGGGTTGCAGGTCGTGGTTTCTGAGCGCGGCCGGTATCCGAGCCGGTCGTCCAGGGCGTAGGAGGCGTGGCATATTCTCGTAAACTTAGGGGGTCAGCAGGCGGTGGTCTCTCAGCGCGGCCGCTATCCGAGCCGGTCGTCCAGGGCGTAGTAGGCGTGGAACTTTCTCGACACCATAGGGTGTGCGCAGGGAACGGCCACCAGCATCATTCGCACATGTTTCACTTCAGCTATCATCGCTCCAGCCATAAGATAAGTATGTGGGGGTCCTCGGTAGCACAATTTTTTGGTCGAGACGGCCACGATCCCCTTGCACAAATAAACTGGGGTATGCCGTGCTCTCCGTGTTCCTCCTGCTCTTGTGTTGCCACAACTTCAGTCCCATGTTCGATTCATACACAAAAGAACATGCGCTGCCGCACTCCCAACTCTGCGAGTTGTCTGACCTTCACTCCCGCGTACGCTTCTGACGCAAATGTGAACACCCTACCGCACTTCGTGCGATTCCTGAGGCTTCCTCGAACTACTTCAGAATGCACGTTCTCACTCGCAGACACCCTACTTCTCGACCCGCCTCTTCACCTTTGCTGCCATTAGGCTGCTTTGCTGGGGTACTTTCTTCGAGATCCTGCGTGCGCGAAGCCGACGCAGTGCTCACCCACGAAGGCGCGCAGCCGCGCGCGAAAGTGGACCTCCTCGAGGGCGCCCAGCATGCGCTGGAAGCCTGCCGCGTCCGCGTCCGACAGCAGCTCCTTGGCATCGTCACGGCGGGATTGTGTTGCGACGACGCCGGCGGGGGTCTCCGACACCCGCGTGGACAGCTCCACCACGCGCTCGCGGCTGTCTGATCGCGCAGACCGCTCGGCACGGCGGCCGCTTCTGGACCACCTGCGGCGTCGGCGCCACACGACACCGCCCGCGCTGGGGTTGCCGCCGCGTCGGCGTGAAAAGACAGGGCTCGAGCCGAGCAGTGCTTCTCGTTCTCGCTTTTGTTTGGCCTTCCTCGTCCTGGCTTCGTTCCGCCTCATCAAGGGCTCCCAGCTTCGCGCTTCGCGCCGCGCGAAGCGCGCGCTCTCGCGCCGCCTCCAAGGGGAGAAGAGGAGGATGAGGAGGAATCGGAGCCGAACCGCGAAGCGCGAATAACTTCGCGCCCTCGAGGGCGCCCTTGCTCATGCCCCTGATCAAAACGAAAAAACGGTCCGCGAAATCGCCACAGCACCGTGCAGCTCGAGCCCTGTGGCGCGAACCTGCGGCAGACCTATCCTCGTCCCCACTGGGAGCGCGTCGGCCCGGGGGTCCGACCTGCGCGTCCCCAGTGGGGCTAGAACCTCTCCTCTCCGCCAGGGCTTCGCGGCATCCCTCCCCACCTCGGCGGGGCAGGCTCAGGGCTATAGGCAGGGCATGTCCCCCTACAGGCCGATGGTCGAAGAAAAATGAAAACAAAAAAAACAGATTCAATCATGGTCAGAACATATTCAGAAAATCTTCCCCTGACAATCTTTTGACTATTTTGTAATCTTCTCCTGTAGAGGGACAGGCCCGACTTAAGCGCAGGGCGCTGCGGGGCCCTGGACCCTGCTGGGGAGGGGGGCAGGTCCGACGACCCCGGCATCCGACGAGGCTGCGCGGGCGCCGCGGGCGCGACGCCGGCACGACAACAGGAGTGGGTCTGGAACTCATGGCCGGTGGTGCTTCTTTCCTATGCTCGAGTCCAGAGCATTGTGCTTCGCTTGCTTCGTGCAAGGGAGTCCCTGCCCAGCTCGGCAGAGAGGGGTAACGTAGCAGCCCGCAGATGCGGATAAGAGTGATGGGGGCGGAGGGGACGTGGGCAGTCTGCGAGACTCTGGAGAAGCCCGCCGCAGGCGCCAAAGTTACACACATTACACAACGAGCCCGCCGCGGGTGCCGATTTTTTCTTCAAACCAATATGGATCGGTCGCGGGTGGGTCGTGGGTGGGTCGCGGGTGGGTCGCGGAGTGGGTCGCGGGTGGGTCGCAAGTGGGTCGCGGGTGGGTCGTGGATGGGTCGCGGATGGGTCGTGGGGTGGGTCGCGGGTCGGGTCGCGGGGTGGGCCGCGGGTGGGTCGCGGGTGGGACGCGGGTGGGTCGCGGGGCGGGTCGCGGGTGGGTCGCGGGGGGGACGACAACGACGACAACAACAACAACAACAACAACAACAACAACCACAACCACAACAACAACAACAACAACAACCACAACAACAACAACAACAACACCAACAACAACAACACGAACACGAACAACACCACCACCAACAATAACACGAGTAACACCAACTACAACAACAACAACAGCAGCAAGAGCAGCACCAACAACGCAACAAGCATAATCTTCACTACGGATTCTCACTTCAGCCACGCACCCAGGGACCATGAATGACCGTTCGGCCCCCTCACTCTGATAATCACAAGGCGAAGAAAAACAGTCAATCCTCGCGCTCTCGGGAAACGACACCAAGAACACACAAATAAATACACACAAATAAAAGTATTCCATTTATTTTCCTATATTTTCTTGGTTTTTGTATTCACCCCCACTTGCCATATTTTCCCATATTTTCTTAGGAATCGGCGATTGATTGTGTGTTTTTCCCTCCTGAATCTTGCGTGCCGGAAATGACCGAATCTCCGTCAAAACAGTGTGGGTGTGTTGCGGGTGGGCCGCGCCGCGGGCGGGCATGCTGCGGGTGGGTGGCGGGCGAGGGCCACGGCAAACACCAGCAACCGCAGGAAACCCACTTCTGGCCATCGCTCGGACGTCCACTCCCTGTGTTTGTTTTCGGTTTCGTGCGTGTTTTTTTCGCCAAATGATCAAGGATGCTCCTCGAAGGTCCTCGCCAAACAAAAAATGCACACGTCCGAGCGATGCCAGGACTTCAGGCGCGCACCCAGGAGAGGTGTACGACTTGTCGGTCCTTTGGCCCTGAACTGTGCTGGAATCGGTGCGGGGTGGGTTACATCTGCTCGAGCCCGGCCCTTATCCGCTTAGCATTCGGTCGGGCCCGTCCACCGACAGGCCGACTTAGGACGAAAGATAAAAAACAACCCACAATACCCCAAACAAAATTCAACAAATACTCAAAAATAGTCAAAGCATTGTCCCCGTACATTTCTGGGTAAAACATATATTAGCTTTTAATATTCCTCCTTTGCAGGGACAAGCCCGACGTAAGAGTAGAAGAACATACGCGCACTGCATAGGCGTGAACTTTCGGAGTTCCGTGTGGATTTCTAATATCGGCGCTGGACCCCCTCCATGGAGCGCGGAGCGCGCCAGGGGCGGCGCCGGAGGCGCTGCCAGGGGTGCCCAGCCCCGATTGGAACTGCGAAAATCTATGTTTCTGCAACTTACCCTTCTTCGACTCTCGGACGCCCCAAAGAGAACCAAGCGACGATCGCCATGCACAACCGGAAGTCTGAACGCCTTCCTTTGGACCAGCTTTTCATCCCGAGCCGTTTTCTGCCAAAAAACTCAACGTCGCGATTCTTAGCAAACCCCGCGCCGATCCGAATGGACGCTTCCGAGAACAGCCGCGCGGCGATTTCCCCCTTTTTCCAGGAGACGTTTGGAAGGCCTCGGGGCATGGCGAGGGCCTTCTCAGGGGCCGAAAAAGCGCCAAACCTCCGCCTTGACTTTTTCAGTATGTTGGAGGTGGATGTCCCTGAGTCGGGTTGTGGCAGCAGCAGGAACAGCGGATGCCGTTTTGCCTGAGCCAACCCGGCAAGGGACCACGAACGTCGTGAGTCTTGGCTCCAACTCTCTCGTGAATGAAACGGATGCTAAAGCTAAGCGCTGAAAACTGGAACTCCATCGCATGGGTCAGACTTTCTTGTAGGTTTAGCAGCCCCCATGCAAGCACCACTATACAATCAAGACAACTGTCCTGCCAAGCAAGACCCTGGGGAAAGGGGAGAGAAAGAGAAAGGTTGCCGGACTCCGGGCCCAGAGCGACACTGAAGGAAACCGACCAAGACACGAGCTCAGAGTCTTGAGCTAGAGTCTTCCTGGAGGCGGCCTGGGAGCGATCCTTGCTTCCTGGGTTCTGCTTGCGTCGATCCAGCTCCTCGGCCTCGTCTACGAGGACCAGCTCGCCATGGGTGAGCAGACTCGCCGGGGCGGCATTGCCCTTGGATATGTCATCTTTCGTTAAAGCATCCACGGGCATCCGGCCGTGGGGAATCCAGCGGGGTGCCCGCTGGCCTTTTCTAACGTCTTGCGCACCATTGCCAGATCCAGTGCCGTCCTCCTGTCCCAGGCACTGGTGTTGCCTTCCCTGAGCATTGTGTCGTGGATGCTCTTGGCGTCTACGACGTGGACCTGCTCTTCACGACCGCCGAGGCGGCAGTTGCTCCTGAGAGCGGTAGTGAACGGACCTGCTCTTCGGCAGTAGTCCGAAACGTCCGCATCTCGAAACATCGCGTCTCGGTGCGAAACTTAAAGAAACTTTACTTCCGCCGCTGCCGCGGACAGAGCTTGCGTTTCGCCGGCCAGGGTCGAGGTAACTTTCCGGCGGAGCTCTGAACTCCTCCATCCGAGGGTAGACGCTCGAACCACGCGGTTGCCAATCGCGCTCTCATCCGTGGCAGGCACCATCCATGCGCCCTGCGTGGGATCCTCAAGGAGGCCCCTCTCGCCCACTTGACATTCGTTCGCCCCGACCCCTCCGGCGTCGGATAACGATGCGAAAGCCATTCTTTCTGGGTCGAGGCGCCAGATGCTCAGGCCTCTAGAGGCCGTCGCACTCAAGTGGCGGACCATCTTGTTAGCACAGGACGCATCTCCTACCGTGGGCTGCTTGAGCCTGCTAGCCAGAATGCTGGCCGTTCCCGCGGCCTCTGGTCGAGAGTCACGCCCGACCCAATTCGGTCGAGATTCACGGTCGAGATTCCGGTTAGGGCGGCGAGCTCTTCCTAATCGAAGGGGGGCTTCTTCTGACCCAACCGTCCCCGGGCGAGAGTGACGGGTCGGTTCTCCTCGAGAATGTATTTTTACCTAACAGCTCTTGCTGATAGGTTTCTACTGGTATCAAAAGAGAGCAGCATGACTCCTCAGGGGGGTCTGGGCGTCTGGGCGGGACCCGGGGAACTGCCGCCGGAGCCGAAATCGCTGGGGACATCCTCGCGAAATCGCTCTTGGTGCTCCCAAAACTCCATTCCTGGGCCACATTTTGGATGCCCGGAGCCACCGTAGGCCACTTCGTGCTCTTCGACTTCGCAGAACTCCATTCCCGGGCCACATTTTGGATGCCCGGAGCCAACTGTAGGCCACTTCGTGCTCTTCGACTTCCCAGAACTCCATTCCCGGGCCACATTTTGGATGCCCGGAGCCAACTGTAGGCCACTTCGTGCTCTTCAAGTTCCCAGAACTCCATTCCTGGGCATGATTTTGAATGCCCGGAGCCAACTGTAGGCCACTTCGTGTTCTTCTAGTTCCCAGAACTCCATTCCTGGGCCACATTTTGAATGCTGAGGCAGGCTGATGCTGCGGCCGAGGCAGGCTGAGGCTGAGGCAGGCTGAGGCTGAGGCCGAGGCTGAAGGCAGACTGAGGCTGAGGCTGAAGCAGACTGAGGCTGAGGCTGAGGCAGGCTGAGGCTGAGGCTGAAGCAGGCTGATGCTGAGGCAGGCTGAGGCTGAGGCTGAGGCTGATGCAGGCTGAGGCTGAGGCAGGCTGAGGCTGAGGCCGAGGCTGAAGGCAGACTGAGGCTGAGGCTGAAGCAGGCTGAGGCTGAGGCTGAGGCAGGCTGAGGCTGAGGCTGAGGCTGAGGCTGGCAGGCTGAGGCTGAGGCTGTGACTGCGACTGCCGTTGCCGCTGCGACTGTCATCGCGAATGCGACTACGACTGCGAGAACAGCAGAATTCGACAACTGGATTTTCATCTGAATCTTAAGGGGAATGCTTTCAGATATGCTTCTACACATCGCTGTTAGGTTGCTTTGCCGGGATAATTCCCGGTCGATGGTCGCGCGCTGCGGGCCGGCGCGCGCAGATCGTCCTGCGTGCTCGACGGGCCCCGGGTGGCAGTCGCGGTACTTCCCGGAAGTGAACCTGCGCTCGAGAGTACTCCTGATCCACTGCCTGGACTCGGACGAGTGGCTGGCTATGAAGAAGTCGCCCACCTCCAAAATTATCATGTTAACTATTTGTCCTCTTGAGTCGTACCGGGCCCACCAGCGCGGTTCCAGGAGGCTTCGACAGAAGCCCTTGTCTGTCAGAAAGCGGACGATAGTTTTGCGCCATGCTAGAGGCGCGTCGTTGAGACCCTAAACATTGACTTTCAAACGGATGAGCGAACCGGCCTCAACCTTAATTCCTTCGCATGGTTCCACATATGTTTATCTTTGCGAGCGCTGCGCTGGATCCGACTGGCAAAATGCTTTCTTGACATCGGCGATATCACCGAGGAGGGAAAAAGTTCATCATCACCTGAATGAACATATGGATGAACCTGGTCTGGGGCGCGGGGGAATAAACGAATAATGAGCCTATGTCCGGATATTTGTGTCCGTGCACACAGCAGCTTGATTTTGCCCTCCACTGGCTTAGACCTGCGCACCATTCGGCTGGTCATGATGCGCTCAGGACAAGAGCGCATCATTGCCGCAGCCCTCCTTCGGAGGTATAACTTCTACCGCTCCTGAGTTGGCCATGCTCTGCCGCTCCCCATCATCTGATATCTCGAAGTTGCTGCGCTCAGCTGGCGAGAGCTTGCCGAGAGACACTTCGCCGCCACGGCCGGCCGCGAAGATTTCCAGATCCCGTTCGGGCCCCGGGCCTCGGTCAGAGCCAGCCACTCCCCCAGCGTCTCCCGGCGTCACCCAGAAGTGTGCCCTTCCTCTTGGGGGCCGCTCGTGCTCTCCCGATCCGCTGCCGCGGGGCATATTCTCAAACCTCGATCCTGCGTCCGACGACGCCCCGATGCCCCTGGCCAGGCCTGAACTCGGTCGGGGCCGCAGGCGAGGAGGGATGGAAAGACGGAGGAGGGAAAGCAGGAGGGGAGTGGCCGAGGGGAGAGATGTGAATGTCCTCTTGGCGGGAGATGACAGGACCACCTGTCCCGCCGCGTCCCTCTCCTGGAGGGCCCAGCCCTGGGGGCGGTTCGATTCTGGCGCGCTTGACGTCGCCCGTCAGCGGTGGGCAGCTGCCACTTCGACTTGCTGCCTCGTCGGCCCTGCGCCTGAGAATGCTGGCGGGGGCGCTCGGAAGCTCTCGGCGTCGCGCTCGAGCGCTCTAGTTCCTGCAAGTGGAGCGGGGGGGGAAGGAGAGGAAGAGTCTTCTGGAGAGGCGTCGGGCTGAGCGGCGCTGGGCCCTCCAGGCCTCTGCGGGGCCTCGATCTCGTTCCCTCGGTTGCTTCTGCCCGGAGTGGGGTGGGAAGCGCCGAGAGGGGGGGGGCGGCCTCGCTGCCGTCGGGGGAAACCTGCCCGGAGTGGCCGCCCGCCTCCTCGGAGATAGATGGGGGGCGACTCACTTCAGATCCGGCCCGAGCAACGATCGAACCTCCGTCCGAGGAGGGCGAGGTGCACCGACCCGAGGCCTAGCCATCCGAGACCCCCTATCGTCGAGGCACTGGCCCGTGCCGCCTCCTACCTCGGGCCCAACTGGCTGAGATGCCGCCCCTGGAGGCAGTGGGGAATCCGCGGGCGCGCTGGGCGCCGGATCGGACCCCGGGGCCAGGGCTTGATCCCGAGCCTCGTCGGGAGGCGGACCCTCCCGCTGCGCATCCACAGCCGAGGCCCGTCGCGTCCGGACTTGGCCGAGCAGCTCGGTCCACTGCGGATCTTGTGCTACCTGGATCCCGCACTCCTCTTCGGGTGAGGCGAGCCGCGCCTGTTCGGGGGAACGCTTCCAGAGACGCGCTCTCGCCGCGACCCAAACCGTCCCGCGCTCGGCCAGCACTGCGACCCCCGGACCTGTCCAGGCATCGCGGCGCCGGCCGAGAGTGTCGGCCCTAGGGCCCGCCTTGGTCATGCGCCTCCACGCAAACACCCACTGGCCCGGGGTAAAAGTCACAATGAGCCCGGCACGGGCCCAGCTGGCTCTCTGGACCTGGGCAGTAGTCTCCAGAGCCAGCCTACGGGCTAGCTCTTGCACCTTCTGAGATCAAGCAAACTCGGCTCCGGCCGAATTCAACTCAGATGCTGGCCTAAGCTGCCAGCCTGGAAGGCCAAGATGACAGCATCTCATGGGGAAGCCTGGCATTCTCTCCGATAACAAATGGGAGGCTACAGAAACCGCCTCTGTGCCAAAACCGATTTTTGTGAGCACACAACTCATACGTAGGTTCCTCGAGTTCGGCCAGGTCCGCTGGAATGGGCGACCCTGCTTCCAGTTCGGCTTTCACCCGCTCCATGATCCACCCTCCATGTCTCTCTAACCTGCCGTTCTGCCATGGGGAGTTGGCGTCACATATGTGGTGCAACGCCCCCCGCTGTTCCAATCCTCGAGCGAATCGATCCTCGACCTCCGAGCTTCCGTCGGAGAGAGAGCACAAAATGAGGAGCGCCAGGCGGTCGAATCCAGGCGTGCACGAAGGCGCGTCAAACGCGCGCCGCCTTGGGCTCCTCGACTCTCACACACTCTTGCAAATTTGACCCACGGTCCACTATGTTCAGGAAGGGGATCGTCTTATCCTGGTAAAGAAAATAGGATAAATCAACTCCCGCTATGTGATTGAATCTGAAGGTCCGGGTGGCCCATGTTGTGGTGAAGACGAAACACGAGGCGCATCCCTTGCTCACTAAGCTCAGGATCCAACTCTCTTGACAATGCCGGTGGCGTCCGTCGGCCTGGTCTCCGGCTCGTCTTCTCCGCTGTCCTCAAGGTTCCCCAGGTCCTCTCCGTCTGACACCTCCCCGACCAGAAACGCGCTCTCATCGAGCTCCGCCCAGGCTGCCTTCGTGCCTAGAGTCGCCCCGCTCCATTTTCTGTCACCGCGTGGGCCACCGCGTCGACAAACCGAGAGGGATAGACCTGACCCCGAGAGGTTCGTGACTTCCCTTCGAGCGACGCGTGCCTGTGACTACCGTCGCACCAGTGGCCTCCTAGCACCTCCGGGATCCTACGATGGTTGCTCAGAATCCCCGTTGGTTTTTCTGTTAAGCCCCTCCCCTGTGACGTTGAGCCCATAGGTACACATGTCCACCCTGATACGTCGTGCCTCAGGAAGCTCCGTGATCGCCCGAACCTGAGTGTCCCAAGACGTGGCGAACCAAGGGTGCTCGAACGCGAAGAACCGACCGTGCCGGATCTGATGATCTGCGATCTTCATACAGAGGATAAGGTCCTCGAGCCCTTCCCGAACGGCGATCGAACACTTGTCAGGATCCCTCGCAGCTTCGCTGATCCTGCTGATCGCTGAGAAGGTCCGGCAGGGTGGGCAGAGCCACGCGGTCTCCGGCTTGCCCGCGTAAGTGCTCCTCCAAAGCCTCCTGCGGTCCGCGACTTGTTCGTGCATCCCAGCCGGTAGACAAGTCCCAACTAACGGTCGCTCCGAGGGCCCCCCCCCCGCTTCTGGACTGTTGGGCCTGTCCTAGAAAGGGGGAACGCTTCCATAAAGCTCGTGCCCTGCCTGGCGTTCCTCATGGGCCCGTTCTGCTTCAGTTGCTCGTGGCCCGTTCCTCGCGAGGTAGCCGTGGCCTCTAGGGCTCCTCTCACTTCCCCTGGGCAAGCGGACTCGTGATCATCGTTCGCTGTGTCGCCATCGATCCACTCGGCCCCCTCCAGCTCCAGGCGCTCTGGAACTCTGGACTGCTTTCTTCTCCGGAGCTGTTCTCCCGTGAGCTTGCCCCGAGCTTCGCTCGACTTGCTCTGAAATGCTGAAACGGGAACGCAAAAGCTGGCTGAGATACGGAAGAGCGTCCAGAGACATCTTTTCCGTCGGCTCTATCAGCCTCAGAAGGAAGGCAGCCGCACCGCTCGCAACGTGTGGCCAAGTTCAGACGGGGCTGGCCCTTGCCCTGTCGCCCTCGAGACTCCTGACTCACTGACTGATCTCGGCGTCGTCGGCAATGACCTCCCAACCGTCTGGAGAACCTGGATCCGTCTCCTCGGGGATCGGCCCGAGGCCCCACCGATCCATGGTGCCTGTAGTGGTTGGCGCCGTCGCCGTTGGGTTCGTCGGAGTCATCGTCGTGGTGGGGCTGCCTGGCGCCCCGTCCGGCCCCCTACTGGCCGCCGAGACCCCGCTGCTCGAGTTCACCAAGGGATCTCCCTGATCCAGCATCTGGATCTGGGCGTTGACCACCTGCACAAGTCCAGCGACTACCGTTCTAATCTGAACCATCATCTGACCCAGCTGAGAGACCTCCATATCGATGTTCCCGACCATCGTGACCATCCCATTCACCGCGTTGTTGATCCCTTCCAGCGTCTCGGCAAAGTCCTCGAAACTTGAGATCAGCCGACGGACCTCGATATATCTGGTGTATATATATATATATATGCTGTAGCCCTTCTCCGACCTGGGAGGATGGAGCCTGCTGCTGGTCATCGCGACTTGCATCATCCGGTCCAGGGCCTCTTGAACTCGATCGAGCGCTCTGACGCTCTCGGGCACCGACGCTGTTGACCGTAGTCAGAGCCGCACCTCCAGCCTGAAACTGCGGGCTGTTCTGCATCATCTCGACGGCCCTCTGAGCGGGTGCTGCCGCCACCCGCGCTGCTTCGGCGGCGGTCTGCTGGGGGGGGCAGTTGTTCCCGGGCGCGCCTCGGGGTACCCAAGTAAGTCGATTCCCGCAGAATGTACGCCGTGACCCCGAGCCATGCTGGTTGCCGTAGTATCTGATGGCGTCGCGTGGACGCCCGCGCTCAGGATCTGGCTTGGGCGGAGGCCTGGCTGGAATAGCCGCGGTCGCTGCCGTTGCCGCTCCGGGACTGCCTGTGCTGAGCCCAGCCGAGTCGGGTTGGAAGGAGCTGCTCCACGGCGTTCCTTGAAACGCATCGGCTGTCGTCGATCCAGCGCCCAGCTTGGGCGGGGAATTCTTCAGCTCGTCGCCTGCTGCTGAGCTGCCATGGCCGGCCGCTGCCTGCGGCGATGGCTTCGCCGATGCGGCTGCCGCCTCCGTCGACAGATGGACCTCGTGCTGAGGCGCTTCTTCGAGTGCTGCCGCGAGCTGTGACTGCATCGCTGGAGGCCGCTGACGGGCGAAGGCGGCCGCGCCCCACCGCGTCGGCTGAGGCGCCTGGGGAGGCGGTCCTGCCGCTGTCTGTTGCGGGATGCCGGCCGTCGCTCCTGGCTCGAGACTCATGGCCTCGGCGGCGGCGCCGGGGACCTGCCCGCGCCCGCCCCCTGCTGGGTGGCCGTAGTTCTCCATTGAGCTCACCGAGTCGTCGGTGTCTCCTCCGGCGCTGGAGGGCAGCGATGGCTAGGGCAGCCTCGCGCCTGGCTGGGAACTCTTCCGCGGCCCTCTTGGCCACTGGTTCCTTCTTCGGCCCGGCCGACGCCAGCCTGGCCATCAGCGCTGTCAGGAAGATGTTCTGACCAGCCATCGTAGACCTGAGTGGAAGTCTCGACCGAGAAAGCTCCGCTGTCTGGGGGGTCGTGAAAGCGGATAGCGATGCTCGAGCCAAAACGTGCTACGTACCCAGAGGTGTACTCGGAATCTCTGAGACCGCCCAGCCGCTGTCGTCTGGCCCTCTGAGCGCCGCCTTTGCTGCGTCTCTGGGCCCTATGCCCCGGGCCCGACCCCGAGCCGCTAACTGAGCCATGCGCTGGTAGACCCCATCAGTCGTCTTCCTGATCTGGGCCGCGAGGCCCCGCGCCTGGTCTCTGAAGCCCTGCTGAGGGTCCATCTTGATGCCCCCCCCTTCGCCCCCTTCTGCGTGCCTACGAGCCTCTGCGCGAAGCCCTTCTTGATGGTGCCCATCTTGGATCTCTGGTGTCCTCGGTGCTTTGCGCCCCTGACCGCGAGTAAGACAATGGGGGCTTGCAGCGCCGTCCGAGCCCATCTCCTGGGCCCGCTCTCCGTTCAGAAAGGAAGTAGCTGCGAGGGGCGAGTGCTTGCTCAGGGCCTCTCGAGGCGTCTTGTCTCTCCAGGCCGCGGGGCCGAGGATGTCGGCCATTCGGTGTCCCGATCCCAGCCAGACCATCGGAATATCCTCCTCCAGGTTCCTGGGCCGCAAAACGTTACTGGGAAGATCTACTACGCGCTCGAGAAAGTCCAGAAGATCAGCGCTGAATATGTGAGGAACGTCCTCATCCAACACCGTCGTCTCGACTATGCCAAGAACGCCTCCCGAACAGAGGGGAAAGGGGACTGTGGACATCACCTTCGCCGGGCATCCCACTCCGTGAGCGCTGCGAAGAGGCCTCGCGGACTCGGGCACTAGGGCGTGCTGGAAGCCGTGGCTGGCCAGCTCGTGGGACTTCCTGTTGAGCGCCAGGCGCCCGGCGATGTCACTGGCCGCCCCCGGGTCCACCAGGCGCTGGTTCGCTGCCGTCGTCAAGAACGCGTTGTTGACCTCTTCCTGGGCCTCCTTCAGGGCCTCGGGCTTCTCGCCCGGGACCACTGGCACGCGCGGCCCGCTGGAAATGCGCCCCGCGAAGTGTAGCGGGCCGCTTGTCGTCGGCAGCAGGAGGATTGGGGCATTCTCTCGACCAGTGTCCCTTCTGTTTTGTAGGCACCGCTTACAGTGGGTCGCTTTCATCAGCTGCTCGCGCGACATGTGTTCCCTATGCCCTCGCCCCGGGAAGCCGCCTCGACCGCGTCCTCGACCGCCGTCTCCTCGCCAGCCAGCCCCGCGCCGTTCGCCGCCGCGGCCGTCGCCTCCTGCGGCCCGACCAGTGGGCCGAAAATGCAGGCGATCTCGCTTGGCAGCTCTCTTCAAGTCCTCGTTCTGCTTCCAGGTCCTCTTCTTCTGTTCGAGCTGCAGAAAGACCTCCTCGGCCTCGTCCTCATTGAGCTCCAGGTCCTCTATCTCGGCCCAAATGCCAATGCTTCCTCCTCGCTGAGATCGTCTGCGATATCGTCCTCAGACTCACCTCCTTCGGATTCTGCCTCGCCTTGACGTTCGTCGAAGTAGGTCCCCGCGCCGAATGGGCCCCGAGGGGGGGGAGAGAGACAGAACCTGAAACATCGCCCGCTTGACCGACTTCTGCGGCCATCACGGGGTGAGAAGTGGACCGGCCCGTCGTCGGCCGCTCGGCGCCGCCGAAGTCCATCTGGCACAGCGCCCGGGCGACCTGCCTGTGCTCGACGCTGCCATGGGTCAGCGTCCTCATGTTTCGTTGACCCTGGGCTGACAACCCCGCGCCTTTGAGCTTCTCGGAAAGCCAGAGGTCGTTCCCCCCAGCTTCCTGAAACTGTAGGTCCCTCCTGGCAACGTGCTGTGTCAGCGACGCCTTGGCCTCGCGAGTCCCTTCATATAGAGCTCGGCGTCCCGCTCGTCGGAGCTCGTCTCCTTCGCGCTCGCCGGTCATGAGGTCCATCCGATGGAGCAGCACCTCGAGCCACTGGTTGCTGGTCAGCAGGTGGTCGGGTACGTCGTCGAACTTAGCCTGCATCGACCAGTCGAAGAGGCCAAGGAACTTCTCGGATCGCCGCCACAGCGCGACGTCCGTGCTGCGATCCCACCTGCGCGCGGCCTTCTTCCACTGCCGATAATGTGTCCACCCAGGCCAGGCTGGAGGACCCGTGAAGTCGCCGCGGGCCTGACCGCCCCAAGAGGACACCTGCCACCCGTCGGAGGGCCACCAACTGTTCTGCTGCTGCTCGGGGCGACTCTGCCACTGATGGTCGTGGCACTCGCCTCGCCTGGCTTGGCCCGTCCATGGCTGGTCGCCCCACTTACTCTTGTCGCGGCCGACAGCCCACTTGTCTCCGTCTCGATCAGCGCCGTCGCTCTTGCGCTGCCCGCCGCCCAAAGGGTCTTGCTCTTCCCACGGGCGCCGTGTCTCGCCTCCACTAGCTTGCGCCGTCGCTCGAGAGCCGGCAGCCGTCCTCCTGTCGATAGTACCTTGCGCTAACTTTCGCAGCTCCTGCACCTGGGCAGCGAGTGCCTCCACAGCTGACGGGGCTGCTGACTCCTGAGTCTCCCGCGCTCCTGGTGGACCCCCTTCACCTGGAGCGCCGGCGCCTCTCACCGCGTATGTCTCCTCGTCTGCAAGCATGCCGGCACCTGCCATGGGTCCCACACTGCACGTGTCCTCGAGCGAGACCGGCCCGGCCGTAGGAGCCGCGCGTGCCCGCCGCCAGTCGCCTAGCTGCGTGCCGCGCTGCCCGCCCCGGCCATGGCCAACCCCGCTCCGCTACCAACTGTGGCAGCAGCAGGAACAGCGGATGCCTTTTTGCCTTGAGCAAACCTGGCAACGGACCACAAACGTCGCGAGTCTTGGCTCCAACTCTCTCGTGAATGAAAATGCTAAAATCAAGCCCTGAAAGCTGGAACTCCATCACAGGGTGTTGCTAGAGGTGCCCCTGGCCCAAGGTGCTCCTAGCAACACCCGGCGGAGAAAACCACAAGACAATCCGCCCTTCCTGGGACCGATTTTCATCCCGAACACTTTTTAAACAAGTCATGCGAAGGCCCTCAGGGTCCAGAGATAGCGTAAAACCTCCGTCTCGATATTTCCAATGCGTTGGAAGGGGACGCCCCACAGACAACCGCGCAACGATTTCCCCCTGAAGACGGCAAGATGCAATACACCATCACCGTCACCGTCACCATCACCATCACCATCACCATCACCATCACCATCACCATCACCATCACCATCATCATCGTCATCATCATCATCATCATCGTCATCATCGTCATCATCGTCATCATCGTCATCATCATCAGCATCATCGTCATCAGCATCATCATCATCACCACCACCAGCAAGATCCCCCTCAGACGATCCTCCTCGACAGCAAGACGCTGATGGGTTCCCCACGCCCACGGCAGCGCCATGATCGGTCTTCTCGCCTTTTCCATCCTATTCGGATTTTTGAGGCCGCTTGATGGCCCCGAGCTCGCCCCCAAGCGAGGCCACACAGACCCCCGGGACGGGCCCAAGACCGCCCCGAGAGCGCCCCGAGATCGCCCCAAGAGGGTCCCAGAAGGCGACTGTGGGGGGCTCTTGAAGGGGGGCCTGTATTACAGTGGAGGCCGGTCCACAAGAAACCTCCCACAAGAAGCCCAACCCTGAGACCCCGGGACGCCCATCGGTTCTGGGTGTGGGAGCGTCACGCTCTCCAGAGCGAAGCCATCAACACCCAAGAAAACCAGGGCACCAGGGCACTCTGGAGGCAAACAGGGTGTTTCTTGGCATGGGCCTCCACTGTACACAGAGGACCAAAACACACTGCAGGAGCATAACTCCTCTCGGAGGTCCACGCCTGCCATATCTGGTTCCCCAAGAGGGCCCTCAGCTGTTCCTTTCTCCTCCTCGCCCTCCTCGTCGTCTTCGTCCTCGTCATCGCCCTCCTCTTCCTCCTCGTTCACCTTTTCGTCGTCCTCCTCCTCCTCCTCCTCCTCCTCCTTGTCCTCGTCCTCGTCCGCAACAGGTGCATTGATTCGCGGAGCTGAAATTCCTGGAATGGAACTTCGGCGCGATTGAATACTCTCAGACGGCTGTCCTCCAATGTGGCACTCCCCGCAATGAACGTGAATCATTGTGGGGACCACTGCAGAGGGAGCCTGGAGGGAGAGTCTATTGCCGCATCGTTGACGCGTGTTGGGGTTGCACTTTTCCTTGTCATCCCCTGAGATCCGACGTCGCGAACAACATTGAAACCTCGTGAGAAAATCACGACTCACCCCTAGACACTATCTTTCTGCGGGCAGTACTTATATCCATATCCAGAGCGCCGTGGACTTTTGGGGAAGGGGTGCCGCAACGCCGAGGCGCACTGGATATGGATAAAATCAAGCCTCTCGGGGCCAGATGTTTATCCACATCCTGTGCGTCTACGGTTTCTGGGGAAGAGAGCCCACGAATCCAAGACGCACTGGATGTGGATATGACTATTGACCCCATCCTTCTGCACCATCCTTCGAGCCGGATCGATCCGTCTCGGTCCCGGGGCCCGAAGCTGGGCGAAACACGCTATGCTCGCACACACAATGGAGGTGCGAGGATCTCAAAATCCTCCTTGTCCTCCTCGTCTTCAAATCCTTGGAGGTCGGAATTTCGGAAAATGGTGTGGCAGAAAGGGGTGTGCTGCCAATCGTGGAGTTGGCGATGTTACCGACGATAGATACCATCGCCAGATTCGGCAGTGGCAGCACATCCTTTTATACAACACCCCTTTCAGACCTCCAGGTTTAGATTTGGCTACACTCCAGAGTGATCCTGGATAAGAGTGACCTTTGGTGCGCGGCTTTTTAAGGGCCGCGGGGGGACCAAACAGAAGCGCGCAGGACGCTACTATCGCATCGCATTCGGTGATCTGGGGTCCCCATCGGGCCAGCACCAGAGGTCACTCTAGCGAAGGGTCACTCTTACGTGCAGTCGACACACTTCTGTAAGCAACACCCGCACCCTACCTCCAAATGGTCGACGACGATGCCAAGCTTTGAACAGGGACCGGACGTCCCGGCACTACTATAGTCCTACTACGAAATGCTCCTAGAACACCAACATGTTCTAATCACGAAAACAATATTCTTAGAGCATAAAGCCGATGCGTTAAAACAAATCAGTGTCAGCCAGAAATGTTCTGAGAACATTCCGTGCAGACCACAACAGGTTCTTAGAACATTCTTTGGTGGACCTATAGGCAAGCTAAGACGCTTCGCCACTGCTCGAGTCACAGGGGCGGGCCGGGCGGCTTAGCCCGACGGCCGCAGCCGTCCACCATCCTATCTCGGCCCTCCCATGTCCTACGTATGTGTGTGCGTGCGTGTGTGTGTGTGTGTGTGTGTGTGTGTGTGTGTGTGTGCGTGTGTGTGTGTGTGTTGTGTGTGTGTGTGTGTTGTGTGTGTGTGTCGTGTGTGTGTGTCGTGTGTGTGTGTGTGTTGTGTGTGTTGTGTGTGTTGTGTGTTGTGTGTTGTGCGTGCGTGCGTGCGTGCGTGCGTGCGTGTGCGCGTGTGTGTGAGAATGTGTGTGTGCGTGTGTGTGTGTATCCTCTGCCGCCTGCCCGCCCGTGGCTGCCGCCGGCTTGGCTGCCGCCGCCCGCTCTCGCTCGCTCGCTCGCTCGCGCGCTCGTCGGGCGCGCCCCGTCGCGGCCGCGGCGGTCGGGCGCTTCGTCGGGAGGAGGAACGCCAGGAGGAGGGGGATGAGGAGGAGGAGGAGGAGGAGGAGGAGGAGGAGGAGGAGGAGGAGGAGGAGGAGGAGGAGGAGGAGGAGAGAGGAGGGAGGAGGAGCGCTCGTGGACGCTCCGCTACTGCTTGAAGGCTCCGTCGCCGCCGGCGCGAGGCCGCCGCCGCTGGCCAACGCGGCGCCCCCGCCCGTGGGGCGGCCGTCGAGGAGCGGCGGGAGCTGCTGCGGCATCGGCCCCGGAGCCCGCTGTGGGGGGGGATGGCAGTGAGGATGGAGCCACCGATCCCTATGGCGCATCCTCCTCCTTTCTTCCTCCTCCTTTCTTCCTCCGCCTCCTCCACCTGCCCTTCTTCTTGCTCCTCCTCCTCCTCCTACTTCCTCTCCTCCGTCTCCTCATCCTCCTCCTCCTCCCTTCCTCTTTCTCCTCCTCCTCCTCCTCCTTCTCCTCATCTTCTCCACCTGCTCCACCTCCTGTTCCTCATCCTCGTCCTCCACCTGCCCTTCTTTTTCTTCTACTTCTCCTCCGTCTCCTCGCCTCCTCTCTTTCGTCGCCTCCTCCTCCTCTTTCGTCTCTCCTCCTTTCGTCTCCTCCTCCCCTCCTCCTCCTCCACCTCTTCATCCTCCGCTTCCACCTCTTCGCCCTCCTCCTCCTCCTCCTTCTCCGCCTCCTCCTCCTCCTCTCTGCCTCCTCTCCTCCTCCTGCTCCTCCTCGACCTCCTCCTCCTCCTCCTCGTCATCTCTTCTTCTTCCTCCTCCTCCTTCTCCTCATCCTCGTCCATGCCCTCGTCTCTTCCTCCTCCTCGTCCTCTGTTCCTCCTCACCCTCCTATTCCTCCTCCTCCTCCTCCTCCTCCGCCTCCGCCTCTTGCTCCTCCTCTTGCTGCTCCTCCTTCTCTTGCTCCTCCTCCTCCTTCTTCTCCTCCGTTTCCTTCTCCTTCTCCTCTTCCCCCCCCTCTCTCGGCCACACGTTTGAGTGACCCTGGGCATCTGGTGCGCGGCCTTATGGGGCCGCCAGGGCGCTAAATCCAAGCGTGCAAGCCAAGGCTGAGGGAACACCTGTGGGCACGCATCGAAGGTCACTCCAGGGAATGGTCACTCCAGGGAAAAGTCATTCTTACGCGTAACCGATCCTCCTCCTCCTCTTCCTTCTCCTCCTTCTCCTTCTCCTCCTCCTCCTCCTCCTCATCCTGCTCCTCCTCGCGCCCGAAATCCCCACTGGCGTGGCATCGGCCCTGCTGGCCGACTTACCCAAGCCTCCACGCATCGAACAAGGATGGGCCAGCGAATGTTCGCCGTGGGCTAGCCTGCGGGGGCCTTCGCTGGGCCCCCAAACTGTCGAACAAAAACGACTCAGGAATGAAAACCGGATCCTGGGGGAATGGGTTCTGCCCCTCCTCCTTCTCCTCCCCCTCCTCCTCCTCCTTCTCCTCCTCCTCCTCCGCCTCCCCCTCCTCATCCTCCGCCTCCTCCTCCGCCTCCTCCGCCTCTCCTCCTCCGCCTCCTCCGCCTCCGCCGCCTCCTCCTCCTCCTCCTTCTCCACCTCCGCCTCCTCCTCCTCCTCCTCCTCCTTCTCCACCTCCGCCTCATCCTTCTCCTCCTCCTCCTCCTCCTCCTCCTCCTCTTCCTCCTCCTCCTCCTCACCCCCTCCCCTGGATCCGGGGACCGCGCCTTGAAAGCATCGAGACGTCGGATCCCTGGGTGCCCCACCCGGGGGTTGAGATTCCCGAAGCAACCCTCAACAGCTCTGCTTCGGGTGAAGCCCACGACCGAGACGGCCGAGACCTCCTCGGGGAAGACAAAAAGGTACCTATACAGCTACTCCCCGGGGAAAACAAAAGGTACCGGTACCCGTACCTCTCCTGCGGTGCGTTCTGACCAGTGTTTCGAGGCGCATCCAACGGTGGCGACGAGGGCCACCGAAGAGGCCCACCAAGGGAAGAGCCGGTGAAGCGTAGCGGTAGGGGTACCTTTTCCCCCTCTGACTCCCTGGATTCTCAGTGATGCTCCCTGGGTACTGGTACTGGTACTGGTGAAAACGCGAAGCGTTAGAAAATAATTAAGCAGGATCAATGCCTCTGGCAATCCGCTCTCTCTCCGAGAGAGAACCTTAGGCCAAAGACCTGTACTGATCCTGGACAGGTGCACTCTGGTGGTATCCGTGGGGTGCTCTCGGCACCTCTCTCGAAGGGACCGCAGCCGAGCACTCGCTATATACCCGCAAGCACCACAATACCACAGGCCGAGGCAGCGAGGCCGCCGCGATCCAAAGAGACGATGCCGGGTGGGTAGGGCGGGGTGGGGGGGGGCGGCCGCCGCGCGGCGCGCCAGGCCCCGCGAGTAGACTTAGCTCGGGCATGTCCCCCTATAGGGGGACTTTGTTGGCGAAAGCTTATACATATGCAGTCGGGGCGTTGACCTAAGGAACCACCCTAAATAAGGAACGGGCCCGCTTGTTTCCATAAGTTAAACTCCGATTTTCCATGGAAAACATGGGGAAAACCCAAGGAGCGCTGTAAAACAACTAAGGGACACGGAGCCCCTCCCAAACTAAAAGGGTTCCTTCTTCAGGGCCCCGACTGTACCAAACATGCGCCCAAATAGCCAAACAATACTCAAACAACCGCCCCCATACTATTTCTTGACCATCTTTGGATCTTCCTCCTGTAGAGGAACAGGCCAGAGATGTAATGAAATAAGAAGAGGCGCCATGAAATCTGGGGAAATATCATGGCCCCCGCCATGATATCCCCCCCCCTAGTCATCACCCCCTTCTTTTCCGCCCCCGATGATGCTCCCTGGGCCACACGGCAGCAGCAAGGAGCGAGGCCGCCGCGATCCAGAGAGACGAGGCTGGGTGGGCAGGGTGGCGGTGGGGCGCGGCCGCCGCGCGGCGCGCCAGGCCCCGCGAGTAGACTTGGGTCGGGCATGTCCCCCCACAGGGGGCTTTTTGGGCGAAAGCTTATACATATACAGTCGGGGCGTTGACCTAAGGAACCCTAAATAAGGAACGAGGCCCCTTTTTTCCGTTAGTCAAGCTTCGATTTCCTATCGAAAACATAAAGAAAACCTGAGGCAAGCTGCGAAACACTTAAGGAACGCGGAGCCCCTCCCAAACCAAAAGGGTTCCTTCTTCAGGGCCCCGACTGTACCAAACATGCACCCAAACAGCCAAACAATACTGAAAAAATCGCCCCCTGACTATTTCTTGACCATCTTTGGATCTTCCTCCTGTAGAGGGACAGGCCCGACCTAAGAGTAGACGCCCGCCTTGGGCCAGACGGCTCGGGATGAAGGACGCGGGCCCTCTGGGGAGCTTGCCACCGCTCCGGCGTCCATGCCACGTGCGTTGGCCAGCTTCGTGCGTGCATCGTCTCTGCCTTCGGCAGGGTGATCCAAGATGCTCCTCGATAGCCCTCGCCGAGAGAAACATTCGGGTCGGGAGAAAGGGGGGGATAGCAAAGGGGGGGTTTGAGAATCAGCTCACGTAGCTGACTTTCCCGGCGCCTCCCGGCGCCGGAGGCGGCTATGTATCGAGGAATGGGCCCCTCGGTGAGGCCGAAACCGGCTGCGTCCAGCAAATTTCAAAACTTCCTGGGATTGAAAAACAGCCCGCCACTGGTATTGTATATGCTCCAGTTTCCGAGTTAAGGCAGGGATCAACCCAGACGGTGCTTGTCGTTCTCGTTTTGTTCTCGTTTCCCCTCGTGGTGTCTTCCATCCGCCTTTGAGCAAAAGGACATCGACACGAAAACGGCCAACAGCATCGCAGAAACAACGTTGAGGTCGACCCCTGGGTGAACGATGGAAGTTGGTGGACGCTTAGAGGCAGTGTCTCTTTCATTGGATCGGCGCGGGGGTTGCTGAGGGGGTCGGGGGCTTATCAGCGGATGCCAAGGTATGTGATATCTGGCCCAACTTCGCTTATGAGAGGGTCACGCGGGCCCCAAGTGGCTTAGGGGGTTTAGATCACTGGGCTAAGTAGGCGGAACCAATTTCGCCTGAATCGCTAACCACCCTAAGTCGTTTCTAAGCTAGGATACGATCAACCTTGGCATGCCCTTCTAGACCACCCCAAATCCTCTCAACAACTCTCGCGCCGATCCAACCGGACTCCGGCAAATCTCCTTGCATGGTGGGCGGAGGGGGGGCGCGTGGCGAGGCCCACGAGGGAATCTGGACACCACGCTTGACGGGACTCCCCCGCGCGCCTCTTCGGCCCAGCGCTGTCTGAAGTGGCGGCGGGGGGAGGGAGAGGGGGCAAATCAACTTGCTGGGGATCTAAATGCACATGCGCGCCCTTGTCTCCGGAAATGTGGCAGGGGACCAGGGACACACAAAAAATATATACACATCAAAGGATTCCCCATCTGTTCGTATATTTCCTTGGTTTTGTCTTCCCCCCCACTTCCCATATTGCCCATAGTTTCCTGGGAGTCGACGGTTAACGGTGTCTGTGTCTTTTCCCCTCCTGAAGTCTCTGGGGAGCGCTGGCATCTGGGTCTTCGGTGGAGCTCCCTTTGGGGCCACAAAACGTGTGAGAGGCGGGCGCATGCGAGCGCTGGCATGTGGGCCTTCGGTGGGGCTCCCAATGGGGCCACGAAGCGTGTGTGGGTTGTCCCAAAATGGTTGCGGCGGGCGCATGCGAGCGCTGGCATGTGGGCCTTCGGTGGGGCTCCCAATGGGGCCACGAAGCGTGTGTGGGTTGTCCCAAAATGGTTGCGGTGGGCGCATGCGAGCGGTGGCATCTGGGCATTCGGTGGGGCTCCCTATGGGGCCACAAAACGTGTGAGGGGTATGCCAAAATGGATGCGGTGGGCGAATGCGAGCGCTGGCAGCTGGGCCTGTGGTGGAGCTCCCTGTGGGGCCACAAAACGTGTGAGGGGTGTGCCAAAATGGGTGCGGTGGGCGCGTGCGACCAGCACTCAAAGGCTACGTGCAATACAACAGTCGAGTCGCTAGTTTACGGTTGCGGGTTACAGGAAGTATATTAACATTGGTCACAGTTTACGCTTGGACGAATTTGTACCACTACGACCTGCGGCACGACTTTTTCGCCGATTTGCTTAAGATCTACACGAAATGCCGCTCTCACGGTCCAACAATACTTCTCGGCGATCTTAACGCACGTCTCCTGGAACGATTCGCCGGGGAGGAGGATGTCATGGGGGAGCACGTCTTTCGAAACAGTGCCAGTCATTGGGATCCTACGTCAAACCGGGAATTGTTGGTAGAATTGTGCACTGCGGTGGACGCTTGCATCGCGAACACGTTTTTCGACGTACCAGTGGAGTCAAAAGTAACTTACTTTGATATCGGCACGCGCCCAATGGATTTCATTCGGCCCGGGAGTTTCGAGCAGCTCGACCACGTCGTGGTCGACCAGAAATGGTTGTCAAACATACGGTGCGTTTGGGCCGACCGGGCCAGGGCTCTACAGTCGCATCATTTTGTATGCATTGTTGACCTGGAGATCCACATCCCCATGGAAAAGCGCCCCCCGCGGCCACCTCGATATGAATGGAAATCTTTACGAGATGCGGCAATAGCAGAAAAATACACTATACCAAAGTGGGGGCAAACCAAGTTAGCAGTACAGTACAAGAGAAAGCGTTGAACATCACCGAATGCATGTTGGAAGCCGCTGCAGAACACGTCCCGCTACTATCAGCCAGGCCGCGCAAACCGTGGATATCTTCAACAACGCTGTCTTTGATAGACCAGAGAAATACTACAAGAGCTCATGGTGGCAATGCCGCGCATCTTAACAAGCAAGCTCGATCTTCTGCACGCGCCGATAAACAACGATGGCTGGACAATGCGATCGAAAACGGCGGTTGGCAAGCGATTCGGTCCTTGCGGAAAAGCCCGGCTCCACAGCAAGGGCGTCTACGCAATCTTGCAGGTGATCTGGTGGATTCTGAGGGAAAGGCCGAAACAATGGCGGACTATCTGGAGACAGTGCAATGGAAATTATATGACGGACCTGAAACATTACCACTGATACAGCAGAACAGCGGCACGTTGGATATCAACACGGGAAGCGTTACTCTTGGGGAAGTGCGCCGAGCAGTACAACGCCTACGGGCCAACAAAGCAGCAGGCAACGACGGCGTGTCCCCCCGACTTATGGCAAGTCCTGTGGTCAAACGAAGACGCTTTAGAGGTGCTCTGGGATCTTTGTGACGATTGTTGGAAGCAAAAGCAGATACCAGAAAAGTGGCGGGAAGCATCTATTGTTACAATCTTCAAAAAAGGTGACACGTCGCAGCCTGGGAACTACAGACCAATATCTCTGCTGGCAATTGGGTATAAAATATTGGCAAGCATAATTCTACATAGGTTCAAACATGGAGGAGTGGAGAGCCGGTTGCGGGAATCGCAATACGGATTTCGACCTGGCCATGGTACAACAGATGCATTATGTTTGGTACGCCGTCTAATTGACGCCACGCTGGAAGACAAGAACGGGAAGTTGTCTATCTTGTTATTGGACTGGAGCAAAGCATTCGACCGTATCAAACCAGACGGCCTGCTTCACGCTTTACGAGAATTTGGAGTACCGCAGGAAATGTTGGACATGGTGAAAGCAATCTACACAGCGCGTACGTTCGTGGTAAAGGACGGGCCCAACACATCTACGCAACGTAACCAGAGAGCCGGCATCGCACAGGGCTGCCCTCTTTCACCCTACTTGTTCGTTATCGTCATGTCGGTCCTTTTGGAACTCCAGAGACATCTGAACGTGGTGGCGGCGATCGGCAAAGCATTTGGATTGGAGCTCAACGTAGGAAAGACGGTTCTGTGAAATCTCAATTCGGATGCGGAAATATTTGGGCCTGGCGGAGACGCGATTCAAGCTAAAGATAGTGCTGTTTACTTGGGCGGCCTCATCAGCACCGACGGGAAGCCACGGACGGAACTTACAATGCGACTTGGCGAAGCAAAGGGTGCTTTTCAGAAGCTCTGCAGTGTTTGGAGTCATGCGAACGTATGCCGGAAACGAAAAGTACGAATATTGGAGTGCTGTATTTTCTCCAAGCTCTTGTATGGACTGGAGTCGTGCGTTCTTCTATCACGAGACCTGGACCGGCTGAACAGTTTCCAAGCAAGGTGCCTCAGGAGAATGTTCAACATACCTTCAGCTTTTATATCGCGCGTGAGCAACGCCGAAGTGATGTGATGACTGTAGCTGGCGCGCAACGCCTGTCCGCCATGTTGTTACAGCGGCAACTTACATACTATGGTAAACTTGCTAGGGCTCCTCCGGACACGCTCCCGAGAAATATGGTTTTTGATTCGGGGCACCTGCATGGTCTTTTACCTCGGAGGTGGAACATTTCTCGCAGAAGAGGACGCCCCAAATTACAGTGGGGAAATTACATGCGCGCACGCGCACTGAGCGTAGCACAAGATAGCCCGGAAGATTTGGATTTGCTGCTGCAGTCGCCGGCTGCGGAATGGAACGCTGCAGTCGCGCAATTCTGCAAATCAGTGTAATGTTTCCCTCGCCTCCCCTCCCCCCCTTCCTCCCTCCCTCCTCCTTCCCTATTGCATGACACAATGCTGGTGCAATTGCCACCGCCGCCCACTACTGCAATATGCAGTGGTTGCGTTCCGGCGCGCGTGCACTCAGCCCGGACATGTACTCTGCATGAATTTTCCTTGGCCTTCTATACTGCAATCTGTTTTGCCGATGCGGCGTCTAGGTGCGGCTTCTTGCGTGCGTGCGGGCGGGCGCGTGTGAGCGGTGGCAGCTGGGCCTGCGGTGGAGCTCCCTATGGGGCCACCAAACGTGTGAGGGGTGTGCCAAAGTGGGGGGGGAGGAGGAGGAGGAGGAGGAGGAGGAGGAGGAGGAGGAGGAGGAGGAGGAGGAGGAGGAGGAGGAGGAGGAGGAGGAGGAGGAGGAGGAGGAGGAGGAGGAGGAGGAGGAGGAGGAGAGGAGGAGGAGGAGGTGGGGGGCAGCGGGAGAAGGAGTGAGACGCGGAGCGCTATCTCTTCAAAACGAGAACCCAACACCACAGGATGGTTGAGAACAAAGACAATGGTGCGCACCTGGGTCCCGGACTCCACCAGCCCCCCCCGGATTCCCAAGACGGCCTGGACTCGACTCCCTGGACTCCCCGGAGCTCCCGCATCCCCTGGACTCCCCAGACTCCCCGGACTCCCAGCATATCCCTGACTCCCCAGACTCCCCCGCTGGACTCCCCGCGCCGGACTCCCCGGGCCCCCCGCCCTCCCCGGGCTCCCCGCACTCCCCGGGCTCCACACGCACGCGCACCGCTCTCAAAGCAGTGGGAGGTGCGCGCGGGAACCTTGGCCCGGGGGGCGCGAACATGGAATCCAAGACTCGCCGCCGTGGGAGACCCAGCCGCGTCTTCCAGAGGAGGGGGCACCAGGCCTTCGAACCAAAGAACCACGGAGCAGCACGCCGACGGGCTCCCAACGGCCACGTGTCACCGATCCTCGTGCCTTCCTTCCCGAGGATCGGCGAGGGTCCACCCTCCCTGGATCGCGCCAGGGGGACCCAGCGCCGGCCCAAGACATTCGCCGACATGCCATGCTTAGGCCGTTGCTTGTTCTGTGGTGCACGGGGCTACAGAGAAGGGGGCGCGCCGACCCGCGCCCCGCTGCCACGACTGGGGCGCCAGACTCCGAACCTGCCAGCGCCTGCCAGTTTTCGGGCTCTGGCGACAGTGGATCCTGAATCTGGGAACTGTGTGCAAGCATTGACCCTGAGCAATGCGTCATTGCACCCAGGATGCGAAGTATCTGGTAGATGTGGTGCAAGCTTTGTGGTGCAACCTACGTAGTGCAATGCATGTGTTGCAAACGACGTGGTGCAAGCTGTGTGGTGTCAGGCGCGCGTGGGAGCGCGCGCAGGAGGAGGAGGAGGAGGAGGAGGAGGAGGAGGAGGAGGAGGAGGAGGAAGGGAGGAGGAGGAGGAGGAACAACGAATACAATCGAATACCATGAAAATCAACCTGGACAAATATTACATGAGGTGGATATTCCGTTATCCGTGCTACCACTAGTACATGAGATACTACGGCAATCTGCGATGCTGGACGATCTTCGAGTGGACCCCCATCTATCAGCTCTTGTGTCGGAATCACAACGGCTAGCATGCTTTGAAGTTGGGCAACACAACCAACTGGGGGTACCGATAGAAGGGACGAGATCTGGGTGCGGAACGGCGGACTTCCTGTTAAACATTGTTTTCGCGAAGCCGTTGAAGATGGTCGAAGACAAGCTTGCACGTCGTGGTCTCCTCCTCAAGCTAGACTTTGGGGAAGGACGAACTCATGTGTGCAGAAGGCAAGGAGATGATACTGACTTAGCCGCTGACATAAGATTTGTAGATGACGTGATGATTCCTACGGTTCTAGAAAACACGGCAGTTACTGGACATCTGGCGCAGTCAATGGGCATCCTTGACGAATGTTTTGTTTCACATTTCATGGAGCCCAACTATTCTAGGGGAAAGTCGAGTGCTCTTGTACAAGTTCGTGGGCTTCTCAGAGACACTCGGCGGGCACAGCTGTACGGAGATGAAGAGATGGCAATCAAGAGTGACAAATATGGTTTCGAGTTCCACGTGGTACGGCAATACAAACATATGGGTGCAATTATTTCCTTTGACGGGTCACACCAGCCAGAGATTACACGGCGGATACAACAGCATGATCAAGCGCTCGGACCCATTCGTCGGACCCTTATTCCAAGGAGAGCTATATCAGGAACGGCCAAAGTACGGTACGTGGAGGCGCTGGCTTGCTCCAAACTATTTCAAATTCGACGGATTCGGAAGCTGAAATATGGACCGCGGACGCTACATGCAACCATAGTCCGCGGACGCTACATGGATGCTGGATATGAATGGCCTGCCGGATACGTGGCTGGGCAGTATTACTGAGGACCTACATTGGCTCACCATGGCCAACGTTGATGATCATCTGCCTGGCTCCCTCACAGAGTGGTCAAGTTCATCCACCGCGACGCTCGGAAGTATCTGAACATGTGTAAGGTATGATGGGAGCGGCAGGTGGCGTGGTACCTGGACGAGATAGGGATTCAGATATGGCAGCATAGCCAGGGCTGCCTTCTCCCTCCTCCACCTGTACCAGCTGAGCCTGTGATGCGATCTATATGTTATGATTGTGGTGTCACCCTCCCGTCTACCCGAGCATGGAGGACACACCGCACAAGGATGCATGGTGGTTTGAGTGATGCCCGCCTGTATGTCGGCCTTTGCCAAGGATGTGATACAAATTTCCATACGAGGGTTCGACTCATATATCACTTGAAGTATCGTGGAACGGACTGCCAAGATATGATCAGGATGTCTTTGGATCCATTGAGCGAGAGCGAAGCCACAATACTTGATGAACATGACCGTAAGAATGTAGCTAGACTTCGTGCTGAAGCATACTCGGGGTCAAAGGCCATGAAGGCCCCGACTAGGAGACCACCTTGGTGTCGAGGACACCGTTCTGCACAGCACGTCGAACCGCCACCTCCTGAAGTTCGGATACCAGTTGCAGCACAGGCGCCGATGCAGGAAGAGCTCACTGTATTTGAACAGCTGTGAGAGGATTCGTTTTCTTGTATCATATCGCCAGGCTTAGAGGCATGATGTTTAGTATCAGTACGATGGTGGGCTCCTGGCCCGTACTTGGGCGATTTGGAGCGGGTGATTTTTTCGGTAACACGCTGTCGGTCAACTGCGACGGTGTGGTCAATGAGAATGGCATTGTATGTTCGTCGAATGGATCGGCTCCGTCGTGAACAACTTGGACGCCCGAAATGGGGACGGAAAAATAGGTACAATGCCCAACAACAAACGTTGTCCCAAACCAACGGCGGCCGCTGTTGGGCAGGCGGCCTTCTGTCTCGAATGGACACAGGCCGCGGCGGCGCGGACAGCGAATCCTGTTCAGAATGAACAGGAACTGCTGTTGGGCATTGTACCCATTCTTGCCGTGCCCATCTCGGGCGTCCAGGG